>OW026522.1:93806182-94206182 GCA_932274085.1 Protocalliphora azurea
TTAAAAAAGCAATAAATTTCACAGTTTATGTTAAACATTATTGCTTAGCTTTGTGTTTAAACATTAATTAAAAAAAAAATTGCACAATATATTTCTTAATTGTTCACACGTAACATTTTAAAGAGAGAGATAGATTTTGACAATTGCAGATATAAAAATATATACGTGTAGACTAAGGAATATTAAATTAAATGTTTTTTTTTTTAATTATCAAATTGTTATGACCTTATGTAAAGGGTTTACAATAAAAAAAAGTACATAATTTCATCGAAGATGATAATGGAATAAATGTTTTCTATAAATAAACTTCTACTTGTTATTATTTATGTATGAATCAATTTACTTTGAAGAGAAAAATACGTAAGAAAAGTTGAAAACCGTTCAGAATCTTCATTTACAAAAAAAAAAAAAAAAATTGTAAAATTTAGGGTAAAAATCGTCTAATCGTCACCAGGCCATTTTTAACACCAAAAATCGTTAAAATGACGATAAATCGTCATATCTGGTTACAGTGCATCTAATTATTACTATTTGGTAAAACCAAAAATCCCCAAACCAAAGCAATCAGTATTATTATAAACACGTTCAAATTTGCATATAGATTAATAATTATTGTACTATATTATCTACACGCAAATTCAAATCAATAATTTACATATTTGTATGGAATCTAAATATAAACAGCTTTGAACGGATTGTATAAGATTGGTTGCATAAAATTTTACACACATTACACAACAAATTAGCGATACATTCGAGATCACAGCAAATAGATTTTAAAAAATGTTACGTCACTTACATAAGTTTAAGCTTTTTTCGCTGAAAAGTATGTACAAAAAATTCTCTGTAGACAAACGAAATGAATATTGACGTGATTTTATTTTGAATAAATATGCTAAAAACTTAGAAAAATAGGAAAAGGTTTTTTTTTTTATAATATTTACAGGTGTAAAGGATACACTTAAGTTTGTCATACTATTTGAAACTTCCACAATTTTTGTCTGAGAGTAAAGGGTTTAAATTTTGTGGATTCTTATAAGAAACGATGCCAATAGGACTTTGCACTCTGTGCAATCCAAAAGATGAAATGGAAATAATTATACAATTTCGGAACGGCAATTCCGGATGGCGAGTCCACAGAGTCCCAAAGTTAGACACCTCGGGTATGAACATTTTTAAAAACGATTCTGATTCGTTATATCTGAATCGATGCGAAAGATTTTTATATGAGAGGATTCTACTGGTTGAGATATACACAAATTTTTTTATACTTTTTAAATATATATAAAAATTTTTATGATATGAAATTTTGTTTAAGACTTTTTGCACAAAATACCGAAAAATTATTGATTTGAAATTTTATTATTAATTTTCTTATTAAATTTCTATGTCCAAAAAATTAAAAACATGAGTGATATAAAAGTTTTCCATTTGATTTGAGAAATTAAGGCGAAAATTGGAAATATATATATATATATAAGCCTTGTATATATTTCAACTTCAACAAGTGGATTGTGCTGAGTATCTAGTTCGAAAATATATTTTTCATTGAGCTTCCTAAACTCGTCTCTTATAAATGGTACACCTAAGTCCCTATGGATATTTTCATTGGCTTTAAAACTGTTTTATACAGGATGACTTTATTATCAAGTCTTAGTCTTCAATGGCTGTTAATTAACCAGTGAAGACTGGAAGATTTTAGCTTCATATGAGGTCTCGTGTATTCTATATGACGATGCTAATTAAGTCGTCTATCTAAATGAACACCAAAGTATGTAACATGATCTGCGAAATATAAATACTATATATGTTATTTAAGAAAATTCGTGCAACCACTTTTTTGGGTAAAAAGAAAGAAAAAAATCTGCTTTTTTTGAAAAGTTCAAATTTAAATGCTAATAACTTTTGACTCCGGAAATATTTTTTTATAATTCTTTATTTGCAAAAAATAAAAAAAAACGATAGAAGTTGGATCTGCTATAGAAAAAAAAAGAGAGAAAAACTTCACTAAGGTACGTACGTTTGAAGCCTAAAAACTCGTAAACTGAGAAATCGATTCAAATAAAACGAATTAGGATCGTTTTTAAAAATTTTCATACCCGAGGTGTCTAATTTATGACTCTGTGGACCCGCTCCCCGGTTGATCTATATGGTTCAAGCTTAAAAATTAAAATCGCCTATATCTCTACTACTTAAATGCAATCGGACAAGCCGTTCCGAAACTGCAGAACTATTTCCAGTTAATTTTTTGGATCGCACACTGTATATAAGATAGGATCTTCATTCTTTCACATGAAATTTGTAACCTTTTAATGAACTTTTATGACAAAGAAATGAAAAATCGGCTCATATATATTCGAGATATAGGCTAAAACGAATTTTTGTTCCTCATATAAGCCACGGACTTTGTCGTTATATAGTTCGGTCACAAACATTTTTCTAAAATTTCGGTTTTTTGAATCCACCAAATCGGTCTATAAATAACCGAGTTATTGGAAAAAAACTGAAACATTTTATTAAAGATAAACACCCACAAACATTTAGTATATAAACTGAAGCATTAGAATGACTATCATTTTTGTTATTGTTTTTTTTATAAGCAAGCAGTGGTTGTTGTATATACACATTTATTTATGTATTTTTATCGTTATTTAGTTGGCAACAGAAGCATTGCAGTAATTATCAGTATTGCTGCTTTTTATATCCACAAGCAGTGTCTTGGTTTGTATATACCAGTGTTGCCAGTTTAGCCTTTTTGAGGTTAAATTTGGCCCTTTTATTTTGGCTTTAGTCTCATAATCTTCGGTTTAGCTGCTAAATTTTTTTTAGCCTTTTTTGATTCTTAAAAATGCCTTAAAAATGCTAAAATTTTGGTATTTCTACAAAGAGTAAAATAATTTCTTACTTGTTTCTACTAATTTTATTTTTACAAAATCATCCATTTAAGCGTTTTTGTGTATTAATTAGCACAAAAAAAGATTAATTACAGTTAACAAAAATTTTAGGACGCGGCGCTTCATTCTACAAATCAAACATAACATATTTTTTTGAACTAAATCATTTATTATAATTATTTTTTAATAAACTTCATTAACCATATAAACTATTTATGAATAAAGTTAAAAACAAAAATTATAAAAGCGAAAAATCGCCCAAAAATTTGGAAATGCTTAATCAAAAAAGAATTATAATTTAAAAATGACAAAAATCACTTCAAAAATTAGGTAATTTTTCAATACGAAATATAACCTAAATTTGTATAGGAATTTTATCATTTTGTTGGTTTTGTTTTATTTATAAAAATATTACAATATCTTAAAAAAAACATTTAAAACTAATAAGAACAAAAAAGAAAACAATAAGGGTACTCAATTAAATGCTCAAAATTATTTGAGCAATTGTACGACATATTTCTTTAACCCCTTTTTCAAATTTTGTTCAGTATTAAGGATAAGGAAATAAGAAATCATTGTAAATAATTGAAAAATTTTGTTGAAATCAAAGATAAATGTAAAGATTTTATTATAATTAACGTAACTATACTATTTACATCTCAGTTATTAATAATTTAAGACAGCTGATTTGTAAATTCACAAATAAACAGAGAGAGATTGCGAAACTTAATAGTCTCGCAAACATATAGGGGTTGTACAAATGAATTTCCATACAACTTTTGACAGTTTATTTACCAGCGTGCAAACTTGCATATATTGCACAGTTTTCGAGGGTTTTGAGCGTTTTCATAAGGACCTTTAACAAGATTTTGAATAAAAAAAAAAAAATTTATCAGCTTCTTTCTAGCCTTATTTTTTAAAGTCAATTTAGCCCTTTTGTAGGAAATGTCACTAGTGAATCAGTACTGATTTACTATTGACATTGTCACCAGTACTAGTGACTTATTATACCGCACATTTAATATGTGCGTATCATTGGAAATCTACTACTGACACTGGTACTATTGAGTAGGTAGTTCTTTTGCGACCATATGTAGACATTGTCTACATATTTATTTTAGCAATTCTAGCCTACCTTTCTGAAATAGACGTTGTTAATAAAACTTTTGTTAACATTTTATGTTTTATTAAAAAATTAAGGAATTCATAACATAACGTATTTTCAAAAAATATTAATTTTCTTTGCTCGAAGAATCACCTTCAAATTCAATGTTTTCACTTATTTTAGATTTGCTTCGACCCATTTGCTTAAAATATATATATATATATATATATATATATATATATATAAATTTTTTTGGCGCTGCAATGCTCCTCCTAGCGTTTTATCGGCTGCTTCACTTGATATAACATCTGGATATGGAAACAACATCTGGATATGGAAATAAAAAATCATTTACAAAAATATTACAAATTTTGAGAACTCAAATATAAAACTTCTTACCTATTGAAGCTTTAAAAAGATTGGTGAAATTGCTGCCGCCGAACTCGTCAGCTCTTAATTTTTAATAAACAAAAGAAATACAAAATATGAAAAATTGGATTTTGTATGTACTTTTTAAATTTATAATTAATTTATAATTAATTTATAATTTAATAATTTATAATTAAATAATTATTATAGCACAATTGAAAAAATACTAGAGAAATAATAGTAACGTTTTGGCGCCGAATTAGAATTATTTGTTGTGTATACATTTTCTTTCTCATCAAAGCAAATAAAAAATGTAGACATTTTGTTGACAATGTCGTCATGAAGTCACCAAAATAATCGACGAAACTGGTGAATTGGGGACACTTGCCCCCAGGTTTCCTTCAGGGTACATACATACAAACATACATCCAATCATAAATATTGAATATAATAGATTTATGTTTTTTTCTTTTGAAAAAATTTAGATTAAGTTTTAAAGTATAAATGTGAAAATAATGCATACTTTAAGGCATTATTTTTATTATTTGTAGGTAACGTGGTGAAAGATTCGGCACAGCGGAATATAGCATTCTAAATTATTGAATCTATAAAAGAAACTCAAATAGTGGACTGATACCTCTACAAGAATATAAAGCATAATATATTCAATCATAAAATATTCAAAATGAAAAAATGTTCGCAAATTTTCATTAAATTGTTTTCAAAATCAACTCAATTCAAGTAAATTTAATTAAAGATGATTTTACTAACAAATACTTACGAGTATTTGTTACTTTGAGTATTATTTTTAAAACCCCAGCCCTTATATCTAATTTTTGTTTATTTAATTACAAAATTAATTGTACTGTTAGTGCCTATTACTTGTCTTTTTTGAAATAAAATAATTATGCTTTATAATTTACGTAATTTTATCTGCTATGCCCACATATTCTTCTTTTTAAAATAATATTTTTCTTTAATTTACGCTATTATTTGAAAATAATTGCGTACATATTGCAGCTAATAAATACGAGTGAGTACAAACATAAACTGTTTGCAGGTGTTAAACATAAATATTTTTTATGAGAAAAATGTAAAGAGTTTTTTTTAGAGATTGTGCTTAACCATAACATTTTGAAAAGCACTAAATAATAGAGAAAAAAGTGGAAGTGTTATAATCGACTGAGCCGAATCTTTTATACCCTTCACAAAATTTATATTTCATAAATATATAAACATATAGGAATTTTTACTTTAATCTGAAAATATACTTAAGACTTGTAAACTGGTGTTAACCATGACATCGAAAATTTGTAACATAAAAAGTCCTTGAAAACTCTTTGGACATAGGACCATCTACGTTGAAAAGCTGAATTAAGAAGAGATATGCAAAATTCTATATCCATTTTCAGTTTTCTACGAACAATTTTTTTTTGAATTAGATATTTGAAACTTGAATTAGCTGTTCTAAAATTTTCAAAATATTTAAGAATTTTTAACTTCGGGGCTCTAAGACAAAATACCACATTTAAAATATAAAACACAATCACAGTTGTTATAATATTATCAAATTTATTTTTTTTTTTCACAAAAAATATGCTCATATTAAAACAAAATCTAAATGGATTCTGAGAGATAGGAATCATGGCTTGAATATTTGTAACCTATAACACTTCTACTAGGCTATATATACCCATAGAAATTTTTTTGAAGAACAATTATATGTATTCCTCATATATGTGAATAGTATAAAAATCAATTTAGAGATAGCATTGAATATATTTAAAATTCAACAATGTTGAAAAATTATTTATTTTTACACAAATTAAAGTAAAACTATATTTTCAATTCAGAATTTCAAAATGCCAAGCGGCTTAGGGGGTAGGCACTTAAAGCTAGGATTCTTAAAATATTCTCATGGGTTCGAATCCTGGCGAATAGAGATATAATTTTTATTTAATGAATTTCAAAGAAATATTTTTAATTAATTAAAAATATATTTGACAGTTCCTTAATCTGACATTTCAAAATTTTAATTTTTGTTTAACGAAAAATTACAAAACAATTTTTCAAAGTCTTAGCCAAGGATCGAACTCAGGACCTAAAGTCTTTCAGTCACAAACCTAAGGGGTATACTGTGGTGTAAGTCTTAGATTCGCCCCATATTTAATTCAACTATACCAGCTGTGCAATTTAATAGAAATGTATTCTGACAAATTATGACTGCTTTTTAATGGCTCTCTAAATATGCCAGAGATTATAACAGACAGTCACTAAAATTTTCCAGTGTATACTAAGTTGCACCATGTAACTTATGGGAAATATAAGTATAACTAAATATATAAAAATCATAGCAACCATTTAAATTGTTTTTTTTTAAATATATATATATATCGGAAATCCCGGGCAAAAAAAGATAGAAGTAGCTAGTTTTATTAACAAGATCAGGACAAGTTGTCTGAGCCAACTTCCACCTTTTTTCGCTTACCGTAACTATTCTGTAGGCACTCACCCATGAACTATACTATAGACTAGTCTATGGACCAGCCTATAGACTACAAAAATTTTCCAATTAGTAATATATATTTCTAACTCAACTAATAATATTCGGAGTCAACATATTTCATTAGTATTTATTTTTTTAAATTTGTTTAGTTTTAGTAAATATGAATGTAATGTAAAAATGCGCAATGTGACGCGGTAAAAAAAAAAAAAAATTATTTAAAATTCTCTGCGGATTGCTTTTATTTTCTCACATAAAATATTACCATATTTTTTAAAAATTTATATGAATTTCGTAAACAAAATTGAAAAAAAATTTGAAGTAAAGAAATGAAAAGAAAATTAAATTGTTGTTTATTTTCCGTTGCCGTCTAAGTTTTTGTTTAATTTAACAATGCGGGCTATGTAAATTAATCCAGGCTTGTTGTGTTTATACATTAATAAATGTTTTATTTTCGACTTCTTTTTCTCGTTCTTTTTTTTTCTTTTTCTCTTTTTAGTGTTTTATTGGAATAGAAATTTATATAGCCTTTTTCGTTTCAATGTAATTTTAGCAATAAATTTATTTATTGTGAACTGCCTGATATTGTTGCTTAGTCTTTAATTATGCTATATTTGTCGTATAATTTCCAGGTACTTTTTTCTGTTTTTATTTATATTTCATATGAGTGGGGAGTTACGGATTGTGTAGTAAAAAAAAAAAAAAAAATACCTCTAAATTATAATATTACAGGAGCTTTATTTATGGATATTGTGGTTATAAATATGTATAGGTTTACAAAAATAATAATGAAATAAATTATACATTAAATTATACAGATTTATTTGTGTGTATGGATATATAATTTACGAATTTGTAAGCAAGTAATTTTGTTATTTTAATGGTTATCCTTATAAGCGGTGTTGCCAGTTTAGCCTTTTTGAGGCTAAATGTAGCTTTCTTATTTTACTTTTAACCTCAAAATTTTCGTTTTAGCTTTTAACTTTTTTTGCGTTTTTTGATTCTTAAATTGCCTTAAGAAGTCTAAAATGTTATTTCAACAACGAAGATAATAATAACTTATTTCCTATTACTAATTTTATTTTACATAATCAGCCATTTATTCGCACAAAAATCGAGATTATATTTAAGAACAATTTTCGCCTGGACTTACTAAGTCGATAATCATAACTATTTTTTAATATAATTTATTAGCAAGAGAAATTATTTATGAGTATAATTTTGAAAATATTCTTATAAAAGTGAAAAATCGCCCAAAAATGTAGAAATTCTTAATAAAAAAAATTATAGCCCAAAAATTGCAAAAAATCACCTCAAATCATTTATCATATGAAATGTAACCCAAATTTGTATGAGCTATTTCATTCATTTTGCTCGCAACTGTGCTATTTTTTATTTACAAATTTTTTACAATAGAGCAATACAATTTTAAATATAAAAAATTGTGACCCTTCGTTACCGATTTGTTTAAAATTTGGTGCATGTGTAAAGGAGAATGCACAAGCATATAAAATGTATCAAAATATTTTTTGTTTTTTTGCAGTAGATTTGCCAAAGTTTATGTTTTAAGACAAAATATGCAAATTAAAAAATAATTTTTTGAAAATATTTTTTTTTCTAAAAATTGTCTTTAGAGATATATTCAAAAAACTACATTTTTTTCTTTTATTTTTTGTCCTATCGGTGTAATTACTGCAGGGAAAGTGTCTGAGTGGTCAAATCTTTAAAAACTATTAAGGACGGTAAACAAAAGCTTTTAAATTAAAAAAGTAGCTTTTTTCTGACTTTATGTTTAGGTCATTTAGCCTTTTCTGACCTTTATTAAAGTTCAATTTAGCCTCATTTCTTCTCAACTCCTGGTAACACTGGTTATTAGTTTCTGTTGTTAACAATTTTAAAATTATCTTTTTTATTTTACTACATTTTTTTTTATTTTAAGTTTGTTTCTTCTAGGTGGTTATACTTTTTGGTTGTTTTAATAAAATAGTCTATATATTCGTTCGTGAAGCTTATGAAACCACTTTTTATCCTTCCCAGTACTCTTATGCATACAACACACATTAGATTTTTACTCATTCTTATACCCTTCACCATAGCTGTAAAGGATATATACAAGTTTATCATTCCGTTTGTAATTTCGATAATTTTCACCGGAGAGTTTATATTTTCTGCATTCTTATAAGAAATGATGTGGATAAGACGATGTCCATATATATATATATATATATATATATATATATATATATATATATATGCGGTTTTTTGAGTTTTTAAAAATCGTTTAAATAGCGTTTGTGAAACCTCCTGATAACATAGATATGTGATATATCAAAGGATCAGATATTTTTGAAACTTTGAAAAACCGATTCAGAAATAGCGGAGATATTAAAGAAAAGATTTTTCGGGTTTCTATTTTCCGAAGCCCCTACAGACTTTGCTTTTACAAAACAAAATCAAAAAGTTGTTTCTAAAATTTTCCGCTACAAAAATTAATCCAGTCGGTCCATTAGTTACAGATATATCGGTCAAAACGCATTTTTGATCTATATCCTAATCCTAAATAAGCTACGGGCTTGGTTCTTAAATAGATCGATCACAAATATATTTCTTGAATTTCGGATTTTTGAATCAGCTAAATCGGTTCACAAACAGCGGAGTTATTGGCAAATCTGTTTTTATTATTAAATGTTTGCTTCCCTTATAGTTGTTGTTTTTCGGGTACTGAAAAACAATAACAGCAATAAAATAAGGCATATTTGCTTTTTTAACTGGCCTGTCCCACAATGAAAATTTGGTACGACAAATTATATGGGAAACAAAAGCAAAACTTCAAATTTATTTTTTTTTTCATACAAATTGTCGAAAAGTATATCTTCCTTAAATATGTGACAACTTTTGTAAAATTCAAAGTATTAAATTTGTTATTTACTAGCTTTTATCAGTGCGCTTCGCTACCCCATTTGGTGGGGTAACTAATATTTACTTTATATGGGAGTTATTACTCCCCATTGACCGAAATTTTATATGAAAATTGTTTTAAATTTTTTTAAAACAGACTATAGTAGTCCTTTATAAGGAAAAGTTTATATTTTCTTTGTATGTGGGATACCTCTCCTCACTGGACCTATCCGTCCTATTTTCATATTATCAATGCGATATGATAGGATAAAGGTTTCCATGAAATTTGTGGGTTCTGACTGTTGTAGCTGTTGTGGGTGTGACTTCCGATCAAAACCTAATAAAGCCTATAACTAACTCTGGCACTTGTACAATCCGTGTGATAGCCGTCTAGCAACTTATACGTGATTGATACATAAACAAACAAATAAACAAACCTTCATCTCATATATATATAAAGATATACGGATTTATAAAACCTTGATTCTATTTCAACTTTATATAAAAAGGCAATTATTTAAAGTTTATAGTATTTACATAGATATAGAATAGGTAACTATATTCCAATATAACGTATTTAATTTTTATATAAAACATCTCAACATGGGCGAAGGGTATATGAGGTTCAGCGCAGCCGAATATAATACTCTGTCTTGTTTTGTATTCAATTTGCATTTGTGAATTTATTTATTACCTTCACAGAAAAGTGTGCGTATATAAAGATTATCACTTCATATATTAATTTTTATTTTTTATTTTTTGCTTTTATATGCTAGCACGAATTGATAATAAATAATTTAAAATTACTTTAAGAAATATCAATATATGTTTATTAAGGCAGTCATTCGAACAGAAATTATTCGATTATTCGAGGAACAAATTTTTTATTCTTTTAGAACGAATAACATTTTCCAATTTAGAATAAAAAATGATTCGATAAATTTCGAATAATTTTTCAAACCGAGCTTTTGTTATATTACTCTATTGCTTACAAATGCCCTTTTGGAATTATAAGTGTAACAAGTTTTGTTTTGTTTAGAAAATAATTTAACAATTTGTTATAATAGCTTTTTTAAAGACTTAATTAAACATCTTAAAGTTAGAATAAACAGGAGATGTAGAAGTTATTCCTAAATATATATATATATATATATATACA
Source organism: Protocalliphora azurea (assembly GCA_932274085.1). Taxonomy (NCBI): domain Eukaryota; kingdom Metazoa; phylum Arthropoda; class Insecta; order Diptera; family Calliphoridae; genus Protocalliphora; species Protocalliphora azurea. The sequence goes on from OW026522.1 coordinate 93,817,111, forward strand.
TATATATATATATATATATATATATATATATATATATTAATGAATTGTTATCTTTAGGTATGTTTTATGTTAATAAAACTAGAAATTGATTTAAAATTAAAAGTTTTATAAAATAGATTTTAGAAACATTTTAAAATTGCAATTAATTATTCGAACTATATATATTATTCTTTATTAATTCGATTAATCGAAGAAAATTCAAACTTTATTGAATCACATAAATAATTTGAAAAAATTATGAAATTTTATTCGATCAACTTCAATGTCGAAATATTGACAACCCTAGTGTTTATACGCTCTGTTCTAAAGATTTTAAATAGATGCAAAAAGTTTAAGTAATTTTATTTCAATAAATTTTACATGATTATAACTTGAACGTGATTGCTTTGGTAATATTTTCAGTTTAAAGTAAATTTATTTTAAAAACAAAACAAATAATAGTAGGGAGAAGGAGAACAAAAAGGGAAATAATAATAATAAACTTAATTTATTTAAAAAGCTAACAATGCAGCATAAATATTTTAGAAATAAATAGCATTTACCAAGTTTTTCTTTCAATAGGTAAACACAAAACAGCACTATGTTTTTCTTATCTGTCTTAAAATTTTACTTAAAATCACTTAACGTTGAGGACACACAGTGCTCCCAAAACAACTTTTTCGAAAAATAATTCTGCAACTTTTAATCCGCTATACAGTGGTCCCAAAACGCTTTTTTTGAAAATAATTCTGTGAACTGTTGGAAATACCTCAATAAAATTTCACATGGCTAGATAAGAGGTGTTTTCGAGTTGATTTGAAGAGCACAGATTACTAGCGGAAGAGGGGGTTGTGGATAGGCCTCCCGAGTATGTCAACTTTTCTAAGAAAACTTTCAAAGATTTATTTATAATTTGACAGAAAAAAAAAATTACATATAGATAGTCTTTGTAAATCTCTATAAAAATACCTCTATATGTGTAGGTTAGCTCTTTAAATTTAAGAGATGTTCAGGTCGAAATAAATTTTCAATATATATATATTATATATATATATATTTATATATATATTTATATTATATATATTTATATTATATATATTTATATATGTACATATATATATATATATATATATATATATATATATATATATATAAAGTGGGAGCAAAAAGGGAGAAAAGAGAAAGGCATCTAAAACCCATAAATTCATTGAAATTAAAATGTTTTTTATTTACACGCATAATGAAACAAATGCTCCAAAGAATCCAAAATTTATGAGGTCACACTGGTCAAAAATCCAATATTTTGGCAGAAATTCCAAAATAATAATTTAAGAAATTGTAAAAAGTGAATATATTTTATAAATTATAACAGACCAAGTAATCAAAAATATGTATTAAAAAATATAATATGGCAACGTTGACAGTCTGACAAGGCATTAAGGTTGGTATGTTAATAATATTTTTAACATTTTTATTTATTATAACAGCCGTATCTCATTACCAGAAAATTGTATAATAATTTTGTATAATGTAAATTGTAGTATGTATTTGAAGGCCTTTATTTAAAATTTTAAATAAATCGCGTATTTGTCGTTATTTTTGCGCTTTGTGGTCACATGCGTTGTGAACCTAGACGAATATATATATATATATATATATATATATATATATATATATATATATATATATATATATATATATATATATTATATATATTTATATTATATATATTCATATATGTATATATATATATATATATATATAAAGTGGGAGCAAAAAGGGAGAAAAGAGAAAGGCATCTAAAACAATAAATACCCATAAATTCATCGAAATTTACTAATTAAAATGTTTTTATTTACACGCATAATGAAACAAATGCTCCAAAGAATCCAAAATTTATGAGGTCACACTGATCAAAAATCAAATATTTTGGCAGAAAGTCCAAAATAATAATTTAAGAAATTGTAAAAGGTGAATATATTTTATAAATTATAACAGACCAAGTAATCAAAAATATGTATTAAAAAATATAATATGGCAACGTTGACAGTCTGACAAGGCATTAAAGTTGGTATGTTAATAATATTTTTAACATTTTTATTTATTATAACAGCCGTATCTCATTACCAGAAAATTGTATAATAATTTTGTATAATGTAAATTGTAGTCTGGGAAATGTATTTGAAGGCCTTTATTTAAAATTTTAAATAAATCGCGTATTTGTCGTTATTTTTGCGCTTTGTGGTCATATGCGTTGTTTATTAGGATATTATATAACTTTGAAGGACGAAATGTTAGGAGTATGTTTAGGCTTGAACCTAGACGAATGTAAGAAACATAAAACTGTTCGTAAAATCGTCTATTTTATGTATTTTTTATTTAAAAAGTATATCTACTCCTGTAAAATTATGCGTTATAGAGGATTGAGCAAAAATACTTAAAATAGGTAAAAATAAATAATAGTGTCAATTTTAGGTAAAATGAATTCGATGTAACCTTAAAAAGGTACAAACAATGCATTTTGAATTTACGTAAGAAAAAGTGGATTTTTGACCAATGTGGAATCTATAAAATCGAAATTCGAACTTTGCAAAAAATTCGAATTTCGAAACCCTTTCGAGATTTAATTAATCTGATGGTATACTTTCATTTCTCGTTGGAATCATTGAGGCAATATTTGATGACACAAAATTTATCACACAGTAAAATTGCTTAAATAATCCATAATTTCAAAACGCTTAGAAAATATCGGAAATTCCTCCTATACAAAAAACCTAATAACACTGATATCAATAATTTGAGACCAATAACTTTACTATTAAATTTAGGTAAAATTTTTGAGAGAGTAATGACTGAATCATATATTTCAGATCTTCAATTTGGCTTAAAAAAGGACACTCTACTGCTGATGCTTTACTACAATTTCAAAATGATGTAGTATGTAATCTTCGTAATCGTTTCTGTTCAGTTGCGATTTCGTTAGACCTTTAAAAGGTTTCCTACCATGCATTTTATAATGGCATTCTTTATAAGTTAATTCAAATAGGATTTAGTACAAATGTAGTTAAACTTTTTCAAAGTTTTTTTTTAACGAAAGATTATCCTGATTACAATTCAATAGTGAATTTTCAAATTTTGGTACGATATTTTTATGTATGATTTTCCTCACATTTCATCAAATTCTATAAGCCTGCTATACAACGTTACCGCTTGGCGACTTTAGTTGCCAATTATCCCTTTTTCAACTACTTGGCTACTTTTTGGCCTTTTGTTTTTTAAATGGAACTTTTTAAGACTATGTGGTAAATAACAAGAAATTAAGTTGTTTGAAATGTCTCGATCCATTATATATTAATTCCACCAAAAAAATAATTACTTTGATTTTTTTTTTAACAATATAGTGATGTAATTAAAGAAACCCTTAAGTCTGTAAATAGGAATTTGGAAGACTGGAGTCCGAGTGAAGACCTCGTACAAAAGTACAGAAGTTTAATTTCTAAAAAAAATATTTTTGAATATTCATGAATATACTCACACAAAACATTATATTATTCATGAAATATTTGAAAATATTTGTGTATATAAGTATTTTAAAATTGTATTATATGTCAGTTGATCTATTATATAAGAGAATGATGACAATCAAACTTATTTAATAACGCAAAATTTTGTTCAACTTATAAATTAGTATATTACCAACAACGGACTTATTTATAAAAATGTATTCTTATAAGTTGCAAGTTATGAAACAATTTTAATAACAAATTTTAATTAAACTGATTTTAGTTAGAAAACACCATATATAAAAGAGTGGAAACGTTTAAAGCTCACATATTTGAAATGTTATATATAAGCATATAGGGTATAATTATTACTTTTAAAATATGAGAATTTTCAACCGTTTTTCCCTGTTTTTATATTAAGTGTTCAATTAAAATTGTATTACCTTAACTAAAACTATTTCACACATTTTAATTTATGAAAGGTATTTGTTTAAATAATTTGATTTTTGAGCGTGCTAATTAATGATAAATTCTGTTGTACGGTGTAATATATCATTATTAACAACTTTCTTATTCTTTAGGCATGTGTGAAGCGATACAAAATTATGTTTGTTGGTAAATTTTTGATTGGTATGAAGTAAATAAAATTTTACTAGCTCGTAAGTCTAGTAGAATTTTTAATAAACATATATAAATTTTCGATGTTTAAGAAATATTATAAAATATTTCAATAACAAAAAATACTTATAAAATTTACATTTACTTTTAAGATCTCGCACAGCACAATACATTATTTAAGATGATTAATTATTGATTACTAAATGTCCATTTGAACACAAAACGTGACACCAAAGTGGAGTTTTTCTTTCACGAAGGACTTCAAATAAAACATTTTTTATTCTTTCAATCTCATTTTTTATTTTTATGTTTACACAATTTATTTTTATGTTTACAATTTAATTTTGGCAATATTTTACAGTTTTTATTTCACAGAGTAGAATGAAAATTTTATCTCACCATAGAAAAAATATTTTTTACCATGGAAATTTTCTACCGTTTCCGTTTCACGCCTTTTGTTTTAAAAGAATTAATATTTTATAATACTTTTTTTATTTTTATAACCGACACATAAAATTAAGGGTATATATAAGTTTGTCATTTTATGCGAAAGTCTTTAAATGTATAACCTGGACATCAAATTGATTGTTATGAAAAAAAATTATTTTTGAGAATAAATATCTGTTTGTCTGTATGTTCATCTTTCTGTCCGTCTGGGTATATATCCGTCCAGTTTTCTTTGCCCAAATTTAATAATATTTTCTATTTCACATAAAATAATATATAAATATATGTACATTTTCAAATAGCTTTTATGAAAAACTACATAAAAACTACTAAAATATTTATTTATTAAACATCCTGTTCAACTCATTTCACAACAGTAAGCATTCATATAGGATAGATAAATTGAAATTTTATTATTTTTTTAAATAAAGTCATATATTAAAAAAATTAAATCAATAATATTGAAAATATTGCTAAAAATCGTTTAAAAAATATAACAAAGTAGAGTATAAGAATAAAACAATGAAATCAAAAGTTCATAGGGATGAAAACAGATATGGGAACGAATTGGTTTTTGAAATTTAGTTTTCAAAAAAAACCAATTATTTTTATTTTAGTGTAAACGTAGTATTAATTTAACAAGAATTTGTAGGCACGTTTTGATGTGTTAAAAAATGTGCTGTCTAGATTTGAGTTGCGTTTTAAGCTTTTTACATAAGCAATAAAGATAGAAAATTTGAACATATCGGTGTGGTATACTTCTTGAGTTTTTAGTTCAAGGACTTTAGGTCCCGAGTTCTATTTTTGGCCAAGACTTCGAAAAATTATTTTACAATTTATCTTCAACAAAAATTAAAATTTTGAAATTTCAGATTAAGGAACTGTCAAATATTTTTTTTAATTAACTAAAAATGTTTTTAGCAAATGAAAATTACTATTCACCAGAATTTGAACCCAACGAATACTTTAAAACTCCTAGCTTTAAATTTTTACCCTAGGCCACATAGCTTTTTGAAATTTTGAATTCCAAAAATAATTTTACTTTAATTTTTGTAAAATAATAATAATAATAATAATAATAATAATAATAATAATAATAATAATAATAATAATAATAATTTTTCAACATTGTTGAATTTTAAATATATTCAATAGATTGATTTTTATACTGTTCATAAATATGAGGAGTACATATATTTGTTGTTCACCAAAATTATTATGGCTATAGATAGTCTAGTGGAAGTGTTCTACGTTAGAAATCTTCAAGTCGTGTTTTATATCTTAGTAGAATTTTGTTTTAATATCGGCATATTTTTTGTGAAAAAATGGGTTGGACAAGTAAATCTAAGTATTTGAGATGTTTTTCCTTAAACTAATATCACTTGACTGTAATTGTGTTTTAGATTGTTAAATATAGATAATAAGATTGCATATCATATTTGGTGGAATTGTGTCTTAGAGCCCCAAAATTAAAAATTCTGAAAACTTTTAAATTGAAAACTGAAAAGAAATTTGCAATTCATATCTCTTCTTTATTCAGCTCTTCAACGCAGATGGTCTGAGCGATCTTCCTGATCTTAAGAATAAAAATCAAAAAGCTTAGAAATAATATTGTGCTGAAAGCTCGTGTAAGTTCTATGATTTTTTTTAGGAAGGAATAAATGGAAATAGCTTTATGATATATATATATATAAATATATATATTTTTTTTTTGGTGTAGAAGCACTTTTATAAAAAATTTTAAATTTGTATTGTTTTGTATAGTTTTCAGTAGACGTTCATAAATCGGAAAGCATTTTTTTAATTTGAATATTTAGAGGAAATAAGCTACAAATAAGCTTTTTATTATTAAATTTTTCTAAATAACTAATTTATTATTTTTTTGAAAAGGAAGATGTTGAATTGAAGTTATTTATTACTCAGCTATTTAAAGAACGATCTACCTGTCAAAAATCGATCCAATAGTTAACGTTGAATTTTAGTATTTTTATTAATTATTCGCGAACAATGTAAACTTGTTTTCCTTTTTACTTTATTATAGGGTACTGATAAACGAAAATACTCTTTTCAAAGTTAAATTTCGTTTAAAATTGTTCACAAAAATCTTATTAAACTTATTTTCAAACAAAATACATATATTGTTTGTCCCCTAAAGTGTTTTGGTTGTTGAAACGTAAACAAACTCTTCAACTATTCAAAAAGGGCTATCTTCAAACTCATGTCAAACTCTTTAATTTTGCGCTTTTTATCTATGGTATTAGTTTTAAAGCCAAAAGTTGATTCTAAACCTATGCTTTTCGCTTGTTGTTTTTGGGTATTTATAAACAATATATTTTTAAGACAAGTTTTTGTTTGATTTTTAAGATAGTGTAAAATTAAAAATTGATAAATAATGAGAAACTTCTTTGATATTTAAACTTTTATTACACTTAACGAATTGGAGTCTTAAAATATCTCATCAAAATGATGTTATATTAAATTTATATTAAATTTAAATTTAAATGTAAGTTTAAAATAATAGAAATAAAATTCGTTATTTTGAGCAAAATATCTTAAATACCGAAAGCGCTCTTCTTAAAAAGTCTCCTATTTAAATAAGAAATACGGTAAACTGAAAAAAACTATTAATTTTTTTTAGAGAATCAAAACGTAAAAAGGCAATTATTTCAAATTATTTTTATAATAACCTTAATTTATTACTTTATGCAGTTTTGTTAAATGTACAATACAAGAACCAATTTGTAAAATAAAACCATAAAAAAAATATCAAAAATGCTTTAAATATGTTTTGCGGACTTCATATTTAATATGAAATTTTTAAATGATTGCAATGTTGGATTTTTGGATGTTTTAATAAGTACAGTTTAATTTTTTTTAAATTTTTTGCGATTCTTTTCGCATTCAATTTTTATTTTGCCATACTTATTTATATTTTGAATTATGGACACATTTTCGTTTTCTTGAGTATCCACACTTGTTATTTGACAGTAGTAATTTTTAAAGATGATTTCACTTTTTTTATCTACTGAATTGTAAGATATCATAAGTTTAATATATTGTCATATTTTTAACAAATATTTTATCATTTACACCTTTAATTTTCGATAAACAAAAGGGACTATGGGAACATTTTATAACCAACATTGAAAATATATTGAGAAACAAGTGTAAGTGCTATATTCGGCTGGGCCGAAACTCTTATACCTTTTGCAAAATCTGTATTGCATAAATATACAAATTCCGAATATAAATTCAATAAAACTTTAATTATGCCATGTAACAGTCACTTTCACACATGAAAAAATCTATATAATATTTTTATGTTTAAAATTGTTTGTTGCACGGTGTTATATTATATTAGATTTTTGTTGAATTTACAAATATCGTGAATTTTTTATGCGATATTTATGAAAGCAAACTCAATAAAAATTTTTTCCTAAAAAAAAACGCAATTAAAGAAATTTCAAAGTGTACGTATGGGTTTGAAGTCTGGCGAAAACAAGCGGAAATTTTATTTAATAAATTTCAATGAGAAAATTTTTAAGTATGCATACAAAAAATTTTTTGACACATCCTTTTAATAATAATAATAATAATAATAATAATAATAATAATAATAATAATAATGCTAATGATAATAATAACAGTGATAATAATAATGATAAAAATAATAATGATAATAATAATAATAATAATAATAATAATAATAATAATAATGATGATAATAATAATAATAATAATAATTATAATTATAATTATAATTATAATTATAATTATAATGAATAATGAATCTGTTTTAAAATTGTAAATATTCAGTTATAAACTCATATTCTGTTTTCCCAATTTTTGCCAAAATTCATTAATTCATTACTATTCATTATATTTTTCTAATTAAATTATTTGTGGAAATGTGTTATAAAAATCAAATAATGGCACTTGAGATCCAAAATCAGCCTTTTTATAATATATTTTAAAAAATTTAACAACTTTATTTTTATCGTTATGGTTTTACAAGAGCTATTTTCTGTAGTTAGTTTACCGAAATTTATCGTTAACTATTGATGCTTTTAACTAAAATCGGTAAAATTTTACTACAGAACAGTACGTAATGACAGAATTTGTTAGCTAGCGAATTTTCCATACTTAACGACAATTTTTTGTCGTTAGAAAATTACGGAGTCTTAGAAAATTACGGAGTCTTAGCAAGGAATTTAACTTAGGACTTACATTTCCTAAATCAAAAATCCAAGCAGTACACCATATTGATGTGTTGAGTTTTGATTTGATATCTTTACTGTTTATATAAATTGCCTAAAATGCAACTAATACTAAATTTAGCATTAAAAAAAAAACAACAGAAACTTACAAGGAGCCCCGATATGAACTCAGGCTTAACAGTTCACAGCAAAAAAAAAAAAAAAAAGAACTGGAAAAGAATTGAAAAAGTCATGTTTTTAATATTGCATTGTTGTTGAAAGGAAGTACTTAGTGCTGCATAAGTTCTTTTTTAACCCACCGTTGTCATTTCAAGTATATTCTTATTTTATGCTTATTGTTTTAAAGTACTTCTCTATATTTATAAAATTTTTTAATAAAAATTCTGTTACAGCGTTATTAAAAGATAATAAAAATGCTTTAATATTTGTGAAATTTTAATTTTCTTAGAAATTATCAACATTTTCCTGTTTGAAAATAATTGTTAATAACTTCAAAAAAGCTCAAAATGTCCTTTTTTTAAGCACTTGATCGGTTTTTTTTGCTGGGTTTGTAATCTAGAATACTTCCTCTAGACTATTCGTGATCACAATATTCCAATAGAAAAATATTTATATATTGTTGCATGTGAAATAGAATATATTATTTAATTTGGGCAAAGAAAGTTGGAAAAATTTTTGACACAGATGGAAAAATTCAACACACAGCCGGACAGGCAAATATTCTCAAAAGTTATTTTTAATCATAACAACCACAAATATTTTTCATTTTGAAGTCCTGAATGTTTATTTTTAGAATTTCGTATTAAATAACAAAAAAGGGCATAACTTCACTAATAATGGGACTAAAAAAATTTATTTTCACGTGTGAGGTTTAGCAGACGTATTAATAACAAATCGTAGAAGACCGGATTGTAAAATGTTGAAAACTGAGAGAAAGAAGCTATACAGTCTTGCTAGCTAATACTGAAAAGAGTAATATTTTAAAATTCTATTAGTTTAGTAACAAACATATGTTGTATTGTTGCATTTATCCGTAGAAAGAAAAGCATTGTATGATTTTTCTTTATTTCTAAAACTTTGAAAAATATCAAAAACACATTTAAAGTGAACATATATGTTATATATATTCTGAACACACGCAAATGAGGTATTTAAAAAACTGCCAGAGTAAAATAAAATTGTAGTTGCATCAGAACAATTTTATATTTTTTTTTACTATTATTTTTTATAGTTTTGCCGAATGTATGCATGTGTTTGTATTTACCAGCTAAAATACTTTCGTCGTTCATAATATTTAGGGAATTTTTTCATCTGGACATTTCATTAAGGTTGAAAATATTTTACCAAATATTTTTATTCAACTCCTAGAATATTTTCAATATTATGTTGGCATGATGAGGAAAAGGTTTTGGGTATTGAAGTGCTTAAATAATTTCTACAGAATTTTTTAATATTATTTGAAATAAATTATATCTTTCGTAGTCAAGTAAAAAAGTTTAGTGTAAATTAAAATTATTTTTGTATGAAAAAACCGCTAAATCAAAAAACGGAAAAAAATTCGAACGAAAAAAATCAAAAAATGATTTTCTGGAAAATATTATAGGCCTACTCAGTAAATGGAGTACAATTAGTGGCCTTAGCGTGAATCCTGGAAAGACGAAACTAGTTCTCTTTTCAAGGAGATACAAAATACTATCTTTCCCACTCCCTTGCCTAAATGGAGTTGAATTAAAGGTGTCAGACAGTGCGAAGTATCTGGGTATAATACTGGACTCCAAACTGTCCTGGCTCCAGAACACCCAAGCTAGAGCTTCAAGGTAAACATTGCCCTTTATATGTGTAGGAAGGCCATAGAGAAATCTTGGGGATTAAATCCTAAGAATACCAAATGGCTCTTCGACATGGTGATCAAGCCTATACTTTTGTATAGAGCCATCATGTCTACGACTAGGCTCAGTGCTATAGGTGCATGTAACGGTAGGAGGTATGGCCATCTTGGATGACATCCCTGATAATATTGATTATTGTATTCCCAAACCCTTCTGGACACAGGCTTGTCAGTTTCAATCTCAGCCCATCCCACTATAAGAGGCGGATCGATCCAAATCTTCTGAAGGGGTTGGGGGAGGTGTCTCCATTCCAGTATATATAAGAACGTCTCCTTTAAATTGCTGGATCACAGCACTGCCCTTCAAGTGAAAATCTCAGCCATTAAGAGGGCGGTAAATTGGTTAATGTACTATAAAGTATTCGGAGTGGATATTCAAATATATACCGATAGTCAACTCGCGGGTCTCTTTCGGGTGTCTATTCGATATCCAGGCTGGTACATGAATGCCGGACATCTTTAAATGAGATAGCGAAACATTCAAACCTAGAATTGGTCTAGGTAAGGGGTCATTCAACTACCCCGGGAAATATTGTTGCGGATGAATTAGCTAGAACTGGTTCCCTTCTTCAAAGTGAGGAAACGGACCAAGTAGTGGGCATACTTGTACTTGTCGAGAATAGTTTAACAAAGATGGCCCCAGCTCGATCGGAAATGGTCGATCTTACTGGGCTACCAATACTTGTATCCACTATTACAGGTTTGCTGGAGCACACACTCTTTTAACGACTGTTGTAGAAGTTGCTTTAACGAGGAGGAAGAGACAGTGCACGGACTATCTGAACTCTCTGCAATTGATGTTAGACCAATTAGATCTTTTGTTCGCGCGTCAGGTTTGTTCGATTAGAACCTATTCACATGATCTTAAGTTTACATAAAAATTTTAAATTTTCTAAAGAAATAAACGGTATAAAAACAAAACATCTTTCGAAAAACAACTTAAATTATTTACTTTCTTTACAATATTTCCAATTATGCATAAGACATAAACAAAAAATAAAGGAAGCAATTAATAATATTTAACTCTTTCATATTAAACTAAATACGTTTAACAGTAATGTTTACCGAAATGTAACTAAAGCATTAAATGCGTCAAAAATTCCCTGGCACTCCTACGAGGGCAAACAAAATAGATCCATAAGAGTCATAGCAAAAACCTTCACCATTCCTTCAATCCAATTGACGTAATAAATGACCTTTCAGAAAAAGGCTTAAAAATAATAAATGTCCAACATAAATTAAAATTCCAGGATTCTGAAGAGATGAACAGAATTCATAACATAAAAACAGATAAACAGAATTCATAACATAAAATATATAAATATAAAAATACAGTAGTCAAAATTTAACCTAAACAAATACCCCAATATAAAAAATGTCAATCATTTCGTCATACAAGAAACTATTTTTCAAAACAACCAAGATGTGTTAAATACGTTGGTAAACATGAGTCACCCTAAATATTGTAATTGTAGTGAAGAACATCCAGCAAGTTATAGAGGATGTACGTTGCAAAAGAGCTTAAAAAATGTATATTCCTCATTAAATGTTGATAATATCAGTAACTCATTTTAACTCTAAATATATACACTGGGGTTCTAGATTAATTACTACTAAAGGTAGAAAGCTTTATAAAGAATACTGTATGTGAAATTTTATCTACAGGCACTCCAACACATTGACCAGCGGATCCAAATAAAATTGCGGATCTAATTAATTTCTTTATATTTAGAAAATTTTCAAAGTTAAATCTTGAAATTAAAGAGGGCTTTGATCTAAATTCCGATCACTCGCCAATTTATCTTATGTTTTCTTTTAATATCCCACCAAAAGAATCATAACCTGTGTTAATAAACAAACATACAGATTAGAACCAATAAATAAAATTTTACATAAAAAGCAAGATAAATACTCGTTTGCAAATTAATTCCATAGACGAGTTAGATAATGAAGTTAATTAATTTACAATATTAATACACCAAGAGACATGAAGAAGTATGACCAAATCTAACCCTAAAATATTTAACAGCGTATCATATCCTCAAAAAATTCCTATTTACAAGCACTAGAAGATTGCGGTGTAAATGGCAGAAAATACGATCTCACGATAAAACATTATTAAACAATGCTACCCAAAGTTTGAGAAGAGCAATATAAAAACTTAAAAATGATAACATAAATCATTATCTATCAAAATTAAGATATGATAATAAGACAGACTACTGGCTGTAGAAAGCAACAAAACATCTTAAGAGACTAATATCTCAATAATATACACTTAGAAAAAATGAAGCTGGGTCAAATCCAGTGAGAAAAAAGTCGAAGTATTTGCGAAGTATTATTTTGAAAATGTATTTAAACCTCATTTGGCTAATGCCGAAAATTTTGAATCGATGAGAAATATAATGAAGAAATACCATTCCTAACAGTTACTGAAGTAAAGAAAGAAATCAGATCTCTAAAATCCAGGAAAAGTCCAAGTTATGACCTAATAGTTGGGGAGCTTTTAAAACATTTACCCATAGAGCACTAGCTATGCAAATAAAAATTTTCAACGCCGTAATAAGATTGAAGTACATGCCATGCGTATGGAAAGTGGCTGTGATAATAATGATCCTAAAACCAGGAAACTAGCTCATATCGACCAATTTTCTTACTACCTGTTATAGGAAAGCTGTTTGAAAAACTTTTTAGCAAAAGGCTTAAAACAGTTATCGAAAACAAACCATCGATTTGAATTTCGCGAAAAGCATTCTACTCCCGAACAAATTGAATTGTCGGTAGGAAGCAAAGAAATTTGTTCAGCTGTATTCTTAGATGTTTCAAAAGCGTATTCACAAGCGTGTATGGAATGAAGATGTACTGCTCAAACTAAATTTACTGCTACCAAATCAGTTTGGCCAAATGTTTTAACATACCCAATAGATAGATTTTTCAGAGTTAAACATTTTCTGCTCTATATTCAATAGACTCTAGTGTCTCGCAAGGATGTATACAGGGGCCAATAACATATTTAGTACCCAGTTACGATTTATCTATACAGACTGTATTATAGGTACATTGGCAGATGAAACCCTCTGAAATAGATATCCAAAGTGTAACAAATAAACTACAGTCAGCACTAAACTTAATGGATAAATGGGCTGCTACATGGTGTATTAAACTAAGTAGCTCGAAATCAATCCACATGAACTTTACAAATAAATATATCAACCATAGACGATTTTGAATTGATGGTATAGATAGAACAGAATACCAAATGCAAAGACAGCGAAATATCTTGGAATGATACTAGACGCTAAATTTCATTGGAAAGAATATGTAAAGAAGAAAAATGATGAACTGGAAACAAAATATAGAAAAATCAGTTTGCTAAATGGGGAAAAAATAAAACTGTCTATTCATTAAAAATTAATGCTACACAAGCAAATTCTAAAACCAGTTTTGTAGTTTTGGAATCCAAATATGGGGATGTACTAAAAATAATATAATCAACATTATACAGCGGTTTCAAAACAAGGTCCTAAGTTCTATTTTAAATACCCCGTAGTATGTTAGAAACCGTAATATTCACAGAGACCTCAAAATTAATACTGTAGAAGAGGAAATTAAGAAAAAATGCAGAATATCATATGAGAAACTCCTTCCCAATACTAATGAAGAAATACCAACCTTACTAAGAAATAGTATTTGGTTAGGCGATTAAATCGATACAAACCTCATGACCTAATCAGGCGTTTCAACCGGTATAATGTTTTGTAAAAATATTCAAATTGCTGTGACTATTCAAATAATATTAATAACTAATCTAAATTTAAACTGCTAGCTAGTCTATGTTGACTAGTCGTAGCGTAGTATAATAAATTGTGCTAAACATCTTAAACTTATACTGGTTTAAATAAAAACGAAAAAGAATAGTCGTTCAAGCCCGACCACATGACCCCGCACCATTGTGCATGTCCATCATAATTCGTGGATGGGTCTTATATTAGACATGTGGTCAATTGTGATTTATTTGTGTCGAACATGTGTATGAAATTTATGCACGTTAAAGTGATTTTCGGAAGAGGGTTTTATATAGGAGCTATAGTCAATTATGGACCGATCATGAAATTTGGCACAAAGATTGATACTTATGCAAAACTTCCTTTCTATCTTTATCAATTACAGGGGAAGAAATATGTTATAATGAACTATGTAAAAAGTACCAAAAATATCGAAAATGGTGTCTGCTTGATGAACAACATTGAAATAATGCTGACAAATTCAGCCTACATTAGGCAGATTTGTATCCTGATAAAATTTTGACGTTTGTATTGATATAAATTGTTTTTTTTTTAAATTTAAAAATTGATTATTTCTCGTTCTTTTTAGTTTTTGATATTTTTAAAGATATTGTAATAAATTTGTAAATAAAATATAGAACGGCTGCCAGTAAAATGATCCAGTGAAAAATACCCCCAAAATTCCCACACAAAATTGGGTTATATTTCATATTAAAAACGAGAAAGAAAGATATAGTCGGTCAAGACCTATTATATAAAGCCCTACACCATTGTGTGCGAGCATAAAAATTCGGGAAGGGGACTCATATCACACCTGTGGCTAATTTTACTAAATGTAAAATAAAATATACAAATAGAGAATAATGCGTTGATACTAATATCTAGATGATTTTATGCACTTTAGGGCGATTCCTGGAAGTGGGTTTATAAGGGAGCTATTGTAAATTATGGACCAATTCTCATAAAATTTGTTTCTACTTACATAAAACTTATTTATGTCGAATATTAACTTGATATTAACATTCGTATGGGATTTATGCACGTTGAAGTTAAATTTTAGGAAGAGGGATTTATATGGTAACTATGGTCAATTGTGAACCGATCTTCATAAAATTTCATAAAGAAATTGATATTTGTAAAGAACTTCTTTGCACCGAATTTCATTAAAATATTTTTATTTTTAAGGTATTTTTGAGTGTTTAAACTCTATTCTGGAAGAACATTTATATGGAGGCTAGGTGAAATAATGGCCCGGTCACAACCAATTTCAATAGGCTTCGTCCTTGTATCATGCAAGTCCCACGTGACAAATTTCATTGAAATATCTTTAAAATTGCGACCTGTACTTTGTTCATAAGGTTTACATGGACAGCCAGCCAGTCGTCCAGCTAGCCAAACGGACGAACATCGTTAGATCGATTTAAGAAATGATTCTGAGTCGATTGGTATACTTTAAGGTGGGTGTTGGATAACTTTTTCTATGCGTAATAAACGTCAGCATAAGTGCATAATACCCCAACGATCTATGCTGGTATAGGGTATAATAATTCAGTGTTTTGAAGTGATTTTTCAAAATTTTTTTTTAATTATAATTATATTATGATTAAGTATTTCCAAATTTTTGGGTGATTTTTTTTTAATTATATTCATAGTTTTATTTAATTATAATAAACGATTTAGTAAGTCCATTAAATTAGTTGTTGATTCGGAGAATTAAGCGCCGCAATCGACATTTTTTGTTAAATATAAACAATATTGATTTTTTCTGCGAATAAATATGCAAAAGAGCTGAAGTGGATGATTCTGTAAAAATAAAGTTAGTAATAGCAAATAAGAAATTATTATCTTCGTTGTTGAAATACTCAATATCTTAGCCTTTCTAAGTCTACTTTACAAACTAAAAAAGGCTAAAAAAAGCTAGAAAAATTTTAAAATTTTGAGGCTCAAAGTGAAATTAAATTGCTAGATTTAGCCTTAAAAAGGCTAAACTGGCAATACTGGAAGAGAGTTAAATAATTTTAGTCATTCTTTTGTTTGTGGCTTTTTGTTTTGTATATGTATAAGTGGAAAGTTTTACAGGTTATAACACTGCCAGTATTTGATAGAGCGTTTTTTTACCTATCCAATAAAAAGTATCTTTTTTGACACTCTTGGATAATCAAAAGTAGAAAATATACAAAATTGCAATAAAAAAACGCATTAGTATCGTATTTTGATTCAAAAAAACTTGAGAACAAGTGTGATATAATTTTATTCAGTAAATATATAACTTTTAAAGTGATCAATTTTGTTGTTCAAAGTATTGAATAAAAAATGTGTTAGTAAAAAAAATAGTTAATTTCTAATTGTTGTTTTAATTAATTGTAGTAAGTTATTAATTCAGTTTAAAGTTATAGTGAGTTATAACAGTGTGTTTAGATATAAGGTAAGCTCAAATATAATTAAAAATATTTACTGGAAATATTCCGACTGCATTAAAAACATGTTTATTATACAAAAGCGGTTATATTTCTATACTTTCCTGATGCACTTTTTTACACTTTTAATTTTTAATTAAATTTTAATTTATAGTATTTCGACGTACAAATAATGCACTAAACGGTGTCATCTAAAAAGTATTAGAAATAAAGCACATTCCTTCCCGAATTTGACTCTTCTCTAAAGTTGGCAGGGAACTTCTAAAATACTGAACGAATTTTAATATAACTTATATTCTGCACATCTATGATAAAAGTACATTTATGATGATATATACATTTTTTTTATTAAAATCGAATATTACTGTAAGTGTAAAAGAGATTACAGGAAATGTATTTTCCTATTAATTATATAGATAGGAATATTGCCTTAAATAAAAAATTCCCTTGTTCAGAAAATTTCCAAATTTTAATATTTCATAAAAAAAGAATTTATTTAATTAAATACAGTATAATATTTATATTTTGTTGCATTAATTTCTAAAATGAATAACATTTTTAATTACTAGTTTTCTTAAGAAAATTTCACTTTTCTTGAAAATAATTGAGTTACAATATTTTATTATCATAAAATTTCATTTGCCTTATTGAATATCAAAAAAGTAATAACTAAAATATGTGTATTAAAGTGCATCGATTTGTTTGAAGACAAAAAATGTTGCAAATATATCCCCCTAAAATGAAAGATTGAAATATTATAAACAAATACCCAAAATATTTCGGTTCAATTATTTCGTTCACGTAAGCTGGACCATCCTTAATATAATTCCAAAAATATGATTTTGACTGTGTTTATCGTTTTTTAACTTTTTATAAAAAAAAACAATATGCAATAGAAACATGTACATAATCAGCAAAAATTTTTTTCAAATTAGTTTTAGAAACATTTTCTACGATTTTTTTAAATATTATTTTATTAAAGTTTGAATATTTCGGACATTTTCCATTGTAATTCAGATTTTAGCATCATTCGAATGGTATTATTCAGTACTACTGATATATGTATTTATTTTGTAACAAAAGCAATATTTTGCGATCTCCGATCCATAATAGATTAAGTTCATTTTTATAGCAAATAAATGATTATTTGAGAAAACGATTGTCGCAAAAATTGTCAAAAAAAAAAAAAAAAAAAAAACTATAAATATAAATATATAAATACTTTAAACTGCAATTGTAATATATTTTTGGCCACATGAAGGCTTTTGTTATTACAGAATTGAAATAAATAAATAAATAAAAAATAAAAAAAAATAAATTCATGTAAAGGAGCGACTAAACTTCAGAGACTTTCTTTTATTCGATTATAAATGACCCCATTTTTAAAAGAATTTATTACATTTTTCAGAAACTCATTGATATTTAAGTATAATAAATACTTCCAAAAAACTTATTTGCAAAAATTGCTGATTTAACCTTTTGGGAACCTAATGTATAAAATATACCCTAATGCTTTTAAAGAATAAATTATCTGTAATTTGTAATAGTATCAGAATAAGTCCTTCTTTAAAATCCAATATACATGTTTATATAATGAAAATGTGACAAAAAAGTTTAATAAAATCTTTATATTTCGCGAATGAAACGAGATGTGAGAATTATTTAAATGCATATTCCAAGCGTAAATAGGTCTCTATAATATTTTGAAGTTTAGATTAGCTTTCTTATAACGAAGATTTTTATAATGCTTTTGAAAGAAATTCGTATTTTTAGAATTATTTTAAAAATCGTCCAGCTCACGTAAATTCAAATATTCAGAAGTAATATTTTGGGAATCATATAAGAACATACTAACCTTCATTTCTAGTGGGGTACATTTGCAACTTTTTTTTTCGTAAGGCACTTTAAAGTACAAATTTATTATATTTTTATACTAATATATACCATGAAAATTTCTTAGAAATTATTTATAATTTCCTAACAACATAATGAAAAATTAAATTTATTTTCAATGAAAATTAAAACCGAAAAAAAAACATTTTCATTAGAATTACTTAATTCACTACACGAAATTAATAAATATTCATATGAATGGACAAAAAAAGAAAAAAACAAAAAAACAAAATTGTATCCTTTAATGAAGTGAGCTTTTTCTCCCCCATTCTACCGTATGGAATTACATTAAGTACTTAATGAAAGCGAAAATAAAAGTATCCGGTGGTAATGGAATGGAAGGAATTCTAAAAGTGAAATTCTTTAAAAGAGTTTTTCAATGCTTTGTGATAATTGAGTGTGAAATTAAGAAAACAAGATATTAATAATTTTGAAAAACAAACAAGTTTTTAGTTAGTTTCCTAAAATTTGTTTACATTTTATAAAACTATTATACTTTCTTAAAAAATAGAGAAGACCTTGTGAACAAATTAAGGCAGCCAAATATGTATATTTACATAATAAAATCTAAGGGAAAATAAGAGTAAAAAGCCATTTAATAAAGTACTTTTCGTGGAATTTATTACTCTTCTTTTATTTAAATAAACAGATTTTAAAGTTTTTGTTTTAATGAAAGTGTTTGTTTAATTGAATGAAGTGGGAAAAACTTATTTGTTGTTTTCAGGAATGTGGATATAAGTATTCTGTGCTTTATTGCTTAATTCAAAGAAACATTTTTATTGTTAAAATATCTAGGTTTAAATAGATTATTCTTAATAAAAAAAAATTTTAAATATCAATATTGGTACTTCCGAAAAGTAAAATTCTCTAGAATGTTTCTTTGAAACAAAGACTGAAAAGAAATTCACTTCAATTATGATAGAAGCTTTCAAATAATTAATGGTAACTACTTTGATATTATGCTGACATTGTTATCAGAACTGTTTACAAAACAATATGATTTCATTGTCCACTTTTCTTGACCAAAATTAAATTTTAGTCACATATTCTTTTTTTTTTTTTTTTTGTTATCGTAAATACTTTAAAACTCCAGAAAATCAATTTTGCTTTTATTATTATCCATGTGCCATAGTTATATTTTCAATACTTTTCATAAATTTTTTAAAACAACAATTATTAAAAAAAGCTTATTATATAAAACAGATCTGATTACATTTATTATATATGAAAATAGTACCAGCAAAAACTTTGCTAGCAATTATAATTGAAAACAAAAAATATACTGTTTATTTTTTGCCTGAATAACTAGTTATTTTTGTTCGAGTTGTCCACAAATTCATGTAGCTATTTTTGAACTCTAGGTTTACTCAAAAATATGTACCTAAGCGAAAATAAAAATAAAAAAATACAAAAAAATTTTACCGTCAGTCAGATTTAAACTTTGACACATATTAACCATTCGTTTTCAATGATTAATGTCTTACTCAATACACCATCCCGCCCTTGAAAAAGACTTTTTTGGTATAAAAATATGTTTTTAGATATTTTGTTATAAAAAACTAACATCATCAGAATAAGGTTGAACCAACAACCTTCTGGTTGTTACTCCAGCGCTCTACCCAATTCATCCATGTGATTGCAATATTGCCGTGCTATTGAGTACTTATTTATGTAATACCGAGTAGGCAAATAATAATGACGCCTCACTACAAAAAAAACTACTTTAATTAGTAGTTGCATTACCGAAAACCAAAAAGTTTTTGCTGGGTAGGAACTAGTCGCTATAATCGGGAAAAAAATAAGAGATTTGAAATTTGATAATTAAAAAATCAATTGAAACATATAGACTGATATCTGGACCATATTTTTCATATTGCTCGATTTTACAATTTTTGCATTTTTTAACAAATTCAAAGTTTTTCCGAATAATTATCATTGGCCCAGGGTTGTCAGATTTTTTTGATCCTCTGTCGCCAAATTGTTAATCACAAATCGCCAAAAATCGCCAAATTAAAATTTTGTTTGGTTTTTTAAAGAAAAACTAAAAAATTAGCTAAATTTTTAAGTGTCGTACAATTTTTAGTACTTAGCATTTCGTATAATTTATAAATGTAAATTCAGCTTTAACAAAGCCAACGATAATTACAATAGCTAATAATAACACTGTCTTAGTCGCAAATTTTAATAAGCTGGGCAATTCGAATATGCTGAAATCAATGGTGACAGCCGTTTTTCGAAGTTAGCGCTGGTATTCGCGATATTTGGGTTTAAGCTTAATTGTGGAAGTAGCGAACTAATTAAAAATTATAAATAAAAGGGACATTATTTATGCATATTAAACAATAAATCGATTTAATATATATTCCAATCATAAATTATTGCTTACAGAATTGTAGTAATATTTTTTGCTAGTTTAAAGTTTTGCTAGTTAATTCATTATTCTATACTTCAATGGAATCTTAGCTATTTATATTGTTTAAATTCAAAAATTAAATCGTTAAATTTAAGATAAAAAACTTAATTTTCCTTAACTTTTTTGTCCTTTCAAATTGAAATATATCAAAAAGGAGCGCTTTTAAAAATGGTTAACATCACTGAATTCTGTTTAACTTAATGGGTACCCACACTTTCGAGCACAGTGTAATTGAATTAAAAAAACTGCAAGTTAAAGTACACTTTTCTGACATATAGCTCCATTTTAGGTCAACAAATTTTAAAATTTATTGGACTTTATTGTATTTTTTAAAAGAATAATTATAAAATTATATAATAACATTCGTTCTATTAAACTTATAAATTACTTTTGAGAATTACTTCATTCATGAACGTATTTATTTAACTTTTGCCGAAATCATAAATATTTTTAAAATATTTGAAAGATGGTGGAAAAAAATTATCTAACATTTAATATATAAGTATTGTTAAAATATATATATATATATATATATATATATATATATATTTTTTTTTTTAATTTGTTAAACTAAGTTGAAGCTATTTACAATTTAATGCTCTTCATTTTGCTAGATAGGCAAATACTAAAAATAGTTGATTTCTAGTAAGAAAATTTAATAGTTTTTTTCAACAAATGCCTGTATAATAAAATTTAAAAAATTAGTCAAACAAATCGCCATCATGTTTGTAAATCGCCAAAAAAAATTCGCCATGACGCCAAACGGAAAATTCAGTCGCCAAAAGCAATTAAAAATCGCCCTGGTAACTTCTATCTTTTAGAAAGATAACTTTTATGAATCGAACAATTTTTTCCCAAACTTTTTTCATAAATAATAAAAGTTTGTTCATAGATATTATTTAATAAAATAAAAATACTTATGCATGAAAATATTTTCCAATAAAAAACTGTTAAAAAGTAATGTTTAGAAATTTTCATAAATTTGCTACCATTCTGTAGCATATGCATCATTTTAATAAAAAAAAAAACGCTTCTGTTATGTTCTTCTGCTGCCCTAGACACATGTGGGCATCAAAATCATTAAAAATTAAAAATTCTTTAAAGAAAATTTCAAACATGCATTTACAAATTGAAAATATTAATGAAAATTAAAAAAAAAAAAAAAAAAATTGTAGAATTCTTCTGGACTTTTGATGCATTTCATAAAAGGACCTAAAATCTTTCAGTCAGAAATTAAGAAAAACTTTAATTAAAAAAAATTTTAAATTTAAATCTTCTTCAGATGTTGAAATTCTAGTGCATGGAAATTTTTTTTATGACAATTTTTGTTTATTTTTTTTTTTAGGAAAAAAGGAAACCTATAAGAAGTCCCAGGGATACTAAATCAGGCTTAACGGTATGTAGTCTAGAACACTTCTTCTAGACTATTCAATCTTACAACTTTCCAATAGAAAAATATTTATATATTATTGTATGTGAAATAGAATATATTATTAAATTTGGGGGAAAAGAGGAAAAAAAATTTTAAAAATTTTGAGGCTGTTCTAGAAAATTGTTTATAACTCCGTCATTCCTAAACGAATTTCACTGAATTTCAATACCAACATTTTCGAAACTGTGTTATATATATATATGTGTTGAAAGAGAAATGTATTTATTGAACTATGAGCTTCAACAAATATATTTCAGTATACAGACAGACAGACATCCTTAAAGTATACCAATCGACTCAGAACCACTTTCCTAATTTTAAAGATAATTCAATGAAATTGGACAAGTGAGACTTTTGTGATATAAGGATATATATAAAATATATATATATATATATATATATATATATATATATATATATATATATATATATATATATATATATTCAGAACCTAGCAAACACAAGAGGAACTTTTATATACCCTTCATTTCATGTAGAGTATAAAAAAATAATATAACATTTTTATGCTCCATAGCAGTCAATGTTGTTCAGCATCACACATGAAGTGTAATTAGAGAAATATTACTAGAGTGTCATTTCCCATATAATAATAAAAATCCTTTTTTTTTAATCTCACAATTACATGGGGTAGTATAATAAATTTCAATGAAAATTTTTAAGTATACAAAACAATATTTTAGTCCCATATTTGACGTATTGCGGGAAAGTAACAATTTCAACCAAATTCATTTGATTTCTCTTTGGAAAGAAAGTTGTGTGTCAAATTTCATTAACCATCTTGCAAATTGTAACACAAATATAGTTTGATCAAAATGCTTATATTTATAGCGTTTGAACGGACGGACTGATGGATACCGGTGAATCTTTTTACTAAATCATTTAGTACCAAATTGAATACCTAAAGATGGCTAAATTATATTGTTTTAAACATTATTAAAAATATCACAAAATTGCGCAACTTAAAATGATCTAAATTAAAAAAAACTTTATATATTTTTACTTCTTATTTACACAAAGAATACTGCTTCGTTGTGACAATCGAATTTTTAGCCAACCGAATTTGTTCACAATAAACAGTTATAATTTTTGAATATTTCATTTACATATACCAATTAATTTTTAGCTTTAAAAATATTTTTAGTTAGAATCACTAAAACTAACGGTAGACACAATTGGAACAATGGATAGAAATTCTGTTCCTAAAAAATAATTTTTATACTGAGAACAAAATTTTTAATTCATTTTATTTTCATTTAAAATTTTGTACTATAAAATTATTTTATAATTAATATTCTATAATTTTTATACATATTCATATAAAATGTATTAATTCTTATAGAGTAGACAATGTCAAACGTATTCATTATTAATTTTTTAGAGCCTTAAAGGCTACCGAAATATTAATTAGTTGTCCGCAGACGATCGATTCCAAGTAGTATGAAATTTTATATCATCTTGCAGAGTTTAAGTAAACGGAGTTAAGAATTTCATATCAAACATATTATAGAGACAATATTGACCTCGTTAATATTAGAGCTTTATATATCCATCAAAAATAAAAATTTAAGGATGAATATTAAGATAAATTTATTTTCCAAGGAGAATCAACTTTTTGGACGCTCATCCAGCAAGTAACTATAAGACGATATCTTCCTCGCTGTTATTAAATTTTGCGATTCAAATAATCTTCGTCCGTTCAACATATCCACTAAATGTAAAATGTAAAAAAGAAACTTAAGATAATACTTTTTTTTAGGAAAAAATGTAATAATATTATCTTACTCATATAACTTTTCGCCCTTAGTTGAGGTTACTGCGATATATAGTTGTTTTCTCATATATTCATCTATTTCTTTCACTGCATGTTTTCAAATATTTTACAATAATTTTCTTTCTCTTTGTTTATAAAAACGTCAAATTTAAAGATCAATTTTTATTTAATTACAAAAGAATTTATTTAATACTACAACAAACAAACCTTCCAAGTTAACTTAAATACTTTTTGTAAAAGAATATCGATTGAAACTGACCTAACATTCTGAGGATATAAATATTATTACATATATAGAACATCTACTACATTTATATGTTTTTAATAAATTAGATAAAATTTTATTAAATTCCCTTAAATTTTGATAATAGTAAATATTTTCCAAACAATCTTTTTTCTGTGTGTATGTTTTCCAAATTTGACATTGAACTTTTTTAAATATTTGAGATGCTGAAATCTTTTTTTTAATGATACAAAAACTTACTGTTTTGTTAATGGCGTAAAACTCCATTTTTTGTACAAGTGTGTACAGATTCAAAAGTTATAATTTTTGAAACGTAAAAAAAAATAAAATAAAATACACATAAAAGGAGCCATTGTGCGTTATTATATTTTTTAAGCATATCGATGATAAATATTTATATAATTGATTATTTCAGTGCACAAAAATATAGTCTTGTGGCCTGGTCATACACTCAAAGTACAAAAAATTATCTAACAACATTTAGGCTTGTTCAGCCTCGCATAAAATAGTTACCCTGGCTTTTATAAACCCTAAACAAACAATAATTATAAACCTATTTTCAATTATACCATTTTCCCTTATTTGTATAGCAGAATATTTTCTTTTAAATTTTTTCTGAATACAAATACGCAATAATAATTTGCCATATACATATGTATGTTAAAATGGGTCAATTTTTATTAGCAATTTTTCTGAATATAATACTCTACACACTTAATATGTAATATTACTACATATCTTAAAAAGGCGAATATAATAAAATGTATACTATACATATAAAAAGTTTACGATTCCTTATCATAATTATATTACCCCATGTAATTGTGAGATTAAAAAAAAAAGGATTTTTATTATTATATGAAAAAAGACACTCTAGTAATATTTTTCTAATTACACTTCATGTGTGATGCTGAAAAACATTGACTGCTATAGAGCATAAAAATGTTATATTATTTTTTTATACTCTACATGAAATGAAGGGTATATAAAAGTTTGTAATTTTATAAGAAAGTCTTTGAATATACGAGTATATCCAGGGCCTCAAATTGGAAAATATCGTGATTTTTATGATTAAAAATAGCTTTTGGGAATATATGTCTGTTCGTCTGTATGCTAAAATGGATTTTTTTAATCCTAAGTCCAATAAATACATTTCTCTTTCAACGCATATGTGGCATATAGTTTCGAAAATTTTGGTATTGAAATTCACCGAAATCCGTTTAGGAATGGCGGAGTTATAAACGACTTTCTAGAACACCTTCAAAAATTTGTTCAATTTTATTTGCCCAAAATTTCATATACAATAATATATAAATGTTTTTCTATTGGAAAGTTGTGAGATTGAATAGTCTAGAGAACTAAATATTAAGTATATTTCTGGATTAAAACAAAAATTTTTTCATAAATATTTATATATTTATGACATTAAATTTTGTGAAGGGTGGAAAAGATTCTGCCAAGCCGAATGTATTACTTCCACTTATTTCTTCTCTTAATGCGGTTTCCGATTACGTGGGAATAAATATTGGCCTAAATTATTTAAATGGTAGCAGACACAGTTAACGCGAAAAAGGTACTAAGGCTATAAAGAGAAAGTGGTTGAAAGATAAAATTACATTGAAAAAGAAAAATAATTATAAAAGTCAAAAAGATTGTGGTGATGAAGTATTTTTTTTTATGAGATACTTTTACACGTTTTTTGTTGCAACAAAAATTTTTGCTTCATGAATACAGATTTCCTTTTGATGGGGAGGTTAATAACTTTTTTGGCTTTATATAAGTATTCTATACTAAAATTCATAGCATTTTCCAAATGTCACATAATATACTAAATAAGTAATAAATTTTTTTTATATACTTATTTAATAAGTCTTTGTAAATCTGACCAATTAATTAATACTAGCAGTAGTAAAGCAATGACCACCAATTCTTTATCATTCCAAAACACAATCATTCAACATTTGCTAAAAACCTGCATCATTTGCAGGTTACAAAAGCTGGTTCAGGGATTACAATTGTATTGTCATGAAATATAACAAAGAGTAGATGAATGAAATATTTTTCACTAGAAAATAATAATATACAAAAAATACTCACATTTACTTTGTTGTGCAAAAAACATAAAATTTATTTAATATATCACATTTTTGGGTATTTGTGGGAGTTTCAGTTACTGCTTTGTTTTCACATAAGTACTTGTGTCCAGAGGTTTATGGCATTATGGTTTTGACTTTATAACTAGGTAAAACAACTAAATTTATATCATTAATATATATTTTTATTTTGTTATTTTTTTACATTAATTAATAATAAAACTTTTTAAATAATTTAAAATAATGCGTTGTTATGAAAATATAACTGCAAGTAAATTAATTATAAAGAGCTCTTAATTTTTATAATTTCACAAGAAGGGAGTGGATTAAAATTATTTTTTGTGCATGTTAAATAAATTTAGCATAATTTTTTAATGAAATAAGTTTTAACGAAATAAATGATTGCTAGGAAATGCTGCTTTCTCACATAAAATGTCTTTAATAAAAAAACGTCGCTTTTTAAAATAGAGACTTTTAACAACATATCGAGGGTCTATATTCAAAACCCTCTATCTGGAAAAACACAACTTTTCATTTCTCATTTTGCAAGTATTAAAAAATTTTTCTTTTAAAATATTTATTTAAAATAGCGACTAAATCTTACATATAATTTGTTTTTAATATTTTCTAACATTGGCAGTCTTAAAGAGAGATAGAGGGTTTTGAACTTTTAACATATTCAATGCTTATAAGTAAAATAGCGATATAGAGGGTTTTCTGTGGTTAAAAATGCTTTTAATTACCATTTAATGTATGAAAAAGCTTTTAAATGAGTTAGTAATTTTAGAAATCAACATAATTAAAATAGACTACTTTATTTAGGGATCGGCCTATACAAACAAAATAATATTTATTATTAAAATACAAATTATTTATCGCTTAAATGAAAAACTATTAGAGCAAAAGTTTCAAAATAGTGCGTGAATAATTTCTTTATCAAGAATCATAAATGACATGAAAATAGGTTGGGCAGTTTCAAGGGAATTGTTAGCTCCCATATAAGATTAATTTTAATTATTGCATATCTAAGGAACTATTACAATCGAAGTCTCCAGATATTGTGGGAATAAGTTTTCTGGCAATTGATATAAAAATAGGTAGAGTAGATTTACAGTGGGTAACAGCCGCCCTACAAAGTGAATATTTATTATTGTATACTTAAAGAACTATTCAACCGATTTGTATTTTTTGATTCATATTCAGCATGTATAAATTAGTCAGAATTTTATATATAATATATTTAAAAATAAAATAACTACTCAAAGAATGGAGGGTGTAGTGTTATTAGTAGGATCGCCATGTAGTGTTACAGGCAGTATCGCCATGTAGTGATATTAGGTTGAAGAATGTTATAAAGTTATAAAAGTCGTGTAGTATTATAAGACAAAGTTTTCCCTATTGCCCAGTTCTATATTTATACAGCTGTATGGGGATCAGCTTAATTGTAGGCGTTCAAAGATGAGAGTTCAAATAAAACAAGGCAAGTATGCCAGTCTAGGTTTAAATTTCAAGTCTGGTTTATTTTCGTTATTGTTGGTGCTTATATCCTAATTTACAAAATTAATCCTAGCTTTTCTAACTTATTCTATTTTATTGAAATATTATATTTGTTTCTTTCGGTATCATGGAGTTAGCAATGATATCAAGTAACTTTCGTTCCTTGACCAATCACAATATTTCCTATTTGAAGTGCACTCAATTATAAGTGTGTCACTCAATTATGTTTACGGTTAGTCTGTATTAAGTATAGAAAAATATAAGCAGTAATTTGATCTATTAACTATTGATCTATTCAATTATTATTTGTTTTATGCATTGTTCATACATGCAGACTTGTGTTTATATGTGAGGTACACTACAAAGGTTTTTAACTAAAAAATAATAATAAAATAATTATTTTATAAGATATAGGGATACAAAAACGTCGATAAAATTGGAAAAATTAAAACTTTTCATTTTAAATGGCATTAAAAACGCAGTTTCATGAAATCCCGAGATAGAGATTTTTGAATATAGACCCTCGATATGCTTAATAGATATTTTAGTTTAAAAGGGCCAAATATTATAATAAAAAGCTTATTTATTTCGTTCCTGTTATTGTACACAGAAAAGACGTTTACTTTTTTACATTGAAATGAATAAAAAATGTCAGAAATTAGAAAAAAATCTTTTCAGTGTACTCTTTGCTCTTTTCGATTACAAAATAATTTATTTCAAAGCAAATAAAAAGAAAACAATTTTTAAGAAATAAAAAAACGTTATTTTATAATCGAAAAATAAAAATCAAAAATAATCGTTATATTTTGAGCAAAAAATAATAATTAAATTACGATTTTTATTATAATGCTCATAATTTTTAAACAGGTTTTAAATTCTGAAAAGTGTGTAAATGTTATTTTGGAAAAATTTGAAATTTAGAATTTTTAACAAAACTAAATTTTTTTTGAGATTGTAAACAATTTTGCTTATTGACTTCAGTACTTTTGCAAATTATATTAGATGATATGGTATGTTTTTAATGGTTTTACAAAAATTGTGACATGTCGCATGAGGCAATTTTCCAAAAATATCTATATTTTAAATAATAAAAATTTTTACTTTAAAAAAATATATAGTATATAGTATATATATATGGTATAGTATATAGTATATATTATATATTATATAGTATATAGTATATAGTATATAGTATATAGTATATAGTATATAGTATATAGTATATAGTATATAGTATATAGTATATAGTATATAGTATATAGTATATAGTATATAGTATATAGTATATAGTATATAGTATATAGTATATAGTATATAGTATATAGTATATAGTATATAGTATATAGTATATAGTATATAGTATATAGTATATAGTATATAGTATATAGTATATAGTATATAGTATATAGTATATAGTATATAGTATATAGTATATAGTATATAGTATATAGTATATAGTATATAGTATATAGTATATAGTATATAGTATATAGTATATATAGTATAGTATATATAATTATATATTTATCTGAACTTTACATTTCTGAAACCCTAATTAACAACTCCATAATGTGTACAAAAATTATTTTAATACCTCTAACCAATTAGAAAATATTCAAACTTAAATTTATGAATTATGTTACTATAAATGTAATTTGCATTTTGTTGTTAATTCTTTTTTTTTTTTAATTGTACGAAAATTTTTCGTCAATATTACTTACGAAATTTGTTTCAGTGTATTAATAGCCATTACTAAACCAGTAACTTTGTATTAAAAGAAGATTGCGAATGATGATTTTTAAACGTAAATTTTTGCAGATATAAATAATACCTATAAATATTATAAGTCGTTCTTAAATAAAATATTTTGCATAAAAATATGACAAAAGGAGAAAATAGTTAAAAATGTATTGTAAGCTTAAACGTTTTTATTATATTCAAAAAATACTATGGGAATATAATTTATGTAAAAAATACCATAATTTGTATTTGTTTGTGTGTTACATTATGTACAAATGTACTCTAATAAAATTTAATATATAAAAGAGGGTATTTTGGGTAATTCATTGATCCAATACTAGCAAAATGTTAAGAATTTTTTAAATTTTAAAAACAGTTTTTAAACAGACGGTCAATTTTATACGTATACAAAATTTAGTCGTTGTATCTAGTATTCTTCTACTTTTTTTAAAATTTTAATAAGGGCTCAGTTCACTTTTTATCCTTAAAATGGTCTATGAAATACTCTATGTAATTTTTCGAGTGGTTTTTCACATTAGCAGGGTGTAATCGATTTAATTTTTTTTTATAAATTTTGTTATGTTCATTCTTTATCTGCAAAAGAGGAGATTGTTTAACGAATTTTATAGTACTATTAAATATATCATTTTGGAGAACATGTTGAACAAGAAATATGTCGATTTTGCCAGGAGAACCGTAACATTGTTTTTAATACTAAAAATTTTGGGATATAATGGGCAAAATAAAAAAGATAATTTTTGAGACATTATTTTCTTTATTTAGAAATAAAAGAATTCTCTTTATTCAATCATGGAAGTATTCACTGAAAATATCCATAATGTAAGATAAAAAATTACTAAAATTAAATAAAAAACCAAAGATATATTTTTAAAAAGTTTAAAGTTTACCGCCCCTCAAAACTGAAATCAAGAAACCCTTTGATATATTTGTTGTGAAATTTTAGGCATATCGGACCAATTGGTTAGAAATTTCCAATTTATTTCTAAAATATTCTATAAATATACTTATACCACTGTCTACGTAAGTTTAAATTCCCGAATACATGAAGGATATTTAGTATTTTCATGACAGTATCAAAAAAATTTATCCTTTTGCAAAAATGCACTAAACCCAAGATTATCAAGATTTGGTAAAGAACTAAAGACAAATAAAATTTTTTTTGAAATCATAATCGTAAATTAGTTCTTGCAAAATTTAATTTTTCTTAGAACCATACAAATTACATTGAAGGTGTGTTGTTTTGGTGCAATACTTCCAGTAATATTTTTTTTACGAAGAAATTTAACACAACTAAAACATACAAAGACATCGTACAGTGGTTCCAACAGGCTTTTTTTTTTTTTTTTTTTTGAAATAATTCTGTAACTTGTGTATCGTTGGAAATATATCAATGCAATTTCACTTGGCCAGTGACGAGGGGCTTTCGAATTTGTTTGAAGGAGCACAGAGCAGTGGCGGTGGGTAGATCTCCAAAGTTGGTCTTCTCGGGTATGCAATTTTGTTAAAAAATCGCCAAAAATAAATTTATGATTTGACAAAAATAAAAACTACATACAGATAGTCCTTGTAAATATCTACAAAAAATACGCTTGCATGTATAAATTATTTTTTTAAATTTAAGAGATATTTATGTCGAAATAAATCTTTTACTAATTTTTAGACTTGTTTTTTAGGATTTTTGAGGGTTCAATATTCGCCCTAATTTTCTACAAATTTCTATATAATATTGCTGCAAGTACCATATAAATATGCAGATTCGGTAAAAAGTTGTGTTAATCTAAAGTTGGAAGTTTAAAAGAATTTCATATTTATTGGGTTTTCATTTTTTTTAAAAGTTGGCAATATAAAATTAGTTTTTCTCTGGCCCATAAAATTTTTTTAATGCTTCCAAAAGGTAGCATTAAAAAAATCCGAAGGCGCTAGGGGCAATGGTCTCCACATAAGCCCTATCCAGGCTTTATCAATTTTCCATTTTTTTTTAGTTTTGTAAAATTCTCAAATCATAAAGATGAAATCAAACAAAGATTATGTTAAGTAATACCTCCACATGTTGGCTAGACGAAAGGTATTTTCTGATGAACGCCTCTTGTAACGACAGTGTGATCATTTGAATGGAAAAAGTAAATTTTTAAAACACGTTTTTTTCCGGGTTTGAATTTTGAGTAGTTTTATACAAAGCAGTGGGTATATTTTTAATTTCCTGGTTTTAAGGCAAAGTCTATCTATATAAGATAGGGCTTATGGGGAGATTATTGTGTCAAGTGCCTTCGTGTTTACTTTACATGCATCTTCATTAAGATTCCTTTTAAAAACATTAAAAAAACTAATTTTAAAAGTATTGAAATATTGCCACCTTTTTTGAAAAATCCCCAAAAAAATTTAAAATTTTTTAAAGTTCGAACTTCAGATTAATATAACTTTTTACCGAATCTACATATTTATATGATTCTTGTAGCAATATCATTTGCTATTTTGTAAGAAATCCAATGAAGTTAAAGAAGTTAAAAAAAACTAAAAAATGAGGCTAAAAATTAGTACAAAATTATTTCGACATAAGTATCTCTTAAATTAAAAGAAATAACCCACATATGTAAGCTTTTTTTGTTTGTAGAGATTTATAAGAACTATCTATATGTAATTTATTTTTTTTTCTGTTAAATCATAAATTAATTTTTGGCGATTAAAAAAAACAGAAACTGCATACACGAGATGACTAACTTTGAAAATCTATCCACTCCCTCTGATCCGCTAGGAATCTGTGCTCCTTCAAATCAATTCGAAAACTCCTCGTCTCTGGCTAAGTGAAATTTTATTGAGATATTTCCAATGGTTCATAAGTTACAGAATTATTTACAAAAAAAGCGTTTTGAAACCACCGTGCATCGTTAAAAGCCATAATAATGCACTAAGTGAATACATATATAGTTACACAATAACTACGTCTGTTATAAACAAGTAAATAAAGTAAAATAAAATATTGTTCAAATACTTAAAAGCTTTTAAAAACTAATACTTATATTTATTTTTATGCTATACAATATACACTCAACGTTTATCATAAATTTAAATACATTTACTAAACACTATAAAACTAGAATTTATTAATAAATAAGTGAGAATATTATAATCGGCTTGGTCGAATCTATATACCCACCATTTGCAACTTTTTTAAATTTCAATTTATATGGGAGGTGAGCGGTAAAGTGAGTAAGCCACGCCTATTTGCGGCTTCCGAGTTTACATTGGTCTTTGAACTATTTTTGCAAAGATAATGGCCGAAAAGTATAAACTGGAGTTACGACGGACAGCCTGTTTTTCTAGTATTTGCTCCATAACTTTTTTTGTTTATGAACTAATTTTTCTCATTTTCAATACCAAACAACTTTTATAAGGCAAGTATTTGAGCCAAATTTAGTCCCTCCAAGCTTTATTCTGCTTTCAAACGACAGACAGACGGACTGACAGACGGACTGACAGACAGACGAATGGATATCATTGATCGTCTTAGATTTTCACAAGGACCCAGAATATATATATACTTTTGAGGTCTTAGATGATTATTTTGACATGTTATACACGGAACGACAAACACAGTATAACAATGATTTGTTGGTACGTATAAAAAGGAGAAAAAAAAAAAACGATAATAGGAAAATATAAATAAAAAGAACACATTAATAAAAAAATAACACAAATATTACATAAATTATTAAGGCTAAAAACGCACTTAAAACCCTTTTCATTAATATTTAATTATTATAAAAAGTTGGGTTATCTACATAAAAACACGTATAAATCAACTTTTGTATATAAAATATTAAATATATTCTTTATAAAGTAAACAATAAGTTTTAATAAAGTTTTTTGGTTTCTGTATTGTTGTCTATAATAAACAAATTAATTATCACCTAACTTTTTCTTAAAAAGAGAAAAACACATATGAACGATTTCAAAAATTTTTTCTTCTAACACGAAAGTCGATTTGTTATTTTATTAAGCAATATATATGCATGCAAAGTATGTTTGAGTTAATCTTTTTTGTCAATACGTGCAGAAGTTGTAGAGATTTAAAGTTAAAATTAAAAAAATTTTAAATTTTGTTTCATTGCAACCAAAATAACGCAATTCCATACAACTTCTAAAGTACTATCAGCATCTGTGTTGGCAGTTTAGCCTTTTTAAGGCAAAATCTATCTAGCCTTTTTATTTTGCTTTTAGCCTCAAATTTTAGTTTTAGCTTCTAGCTCTTTTTCTAGTTTTTTTTTATTCTAAAAATTGCTTTAAAAAGGCAAAACTTTTGTATTTGTGTTTCTGTGTGCGTACATAACTGTGTAAATGTTAGTATTTCGGTATGCAAAACAGTCGTCTAAAAGAATTATATATAATATTATTGTGATTTTTATACTCCACAAAACCATAGGTGGTTGGGGTATTATGTGTGCTGATGTTTGTAACGCACAGATGTGATCAAGATTATCGTGAGTACCTGCCATGACGGCCTAACCTCACGGTGGTCTTAGCACTGGGTGAGAATAATGCGCCGACTAACGCCCCTGTATGCCAACGCATACAGGTAGCAACTAAACAATTCGCTTTTCCTGGTCGCATCGTTCCACTTTGCTTAAGTGTGGGGCTATCTAGTACCCCTGTCACAATTGTGACCGTGTTACTGTTACAAGTAACAGACAACACGATTGAAACCGTAAGCCACTACGTGCTCCCCTGAGGGACCTCACCAACTACCAGCCAAGAACCAAAAACCACTGCAAATGGTTGTTGATCCTTGGGGCAGCCGGTTCTCGTAGCACCTACTTTCAAGTCCTAGGTAAGACCTTCAAGCTTGCGCTGTACAGTTTCTAAACCCAAGAAATTCAAGGTACTGCTGGACCTTTTGTATCCTGTCTAACATAACTAACTCTAAAAAAGCAATGTCAATTTAGAGAAGCAGAAAGACAGGATTTTCTCTACCACGGATAAGCTATACATCAAGGAGGAAGGAATCTCCGAGAAGACAAGCCGCCGTGGCGGAGTTTGTAACGCACAGAAAAAATCATCCAACACCCACCTTAAAGTATACCAATCGACTCAGAATCACTGTTTGAATCGATCTAATGATGTCCGTCCGTCCGCCTGGCTGGCTGGCTGTCCATGTAAACTTTGTGCATAAAGTACAGATCGCAATTTTGAAGATACTTCAACGAAATTCGGCACTTAGGACTTTCATGACACAAGGACCAAGCCTATTGAAATTAGTGATGATCGGTCCATTATATCACCTAGCCCCCACACAAATGTCCTCCTGGAATAGGGGTTTAAAGATCATAAATGAAATTCGGTGTAAGGAAGTTTTGTATAAGTTTCAATCTTTGTGCCAAATTTCATCGGTCCATAATTGACCATAGCTCCCATATAAAACCCTCTTCCGAAAATCAATTTAAATGTTAGTATCAGGTTTATATTCTACACAAATAAATTTTATTAAGTAGAAATCATAGTGACAAATTTTATGAGGATCGTTCCATAATTTACCATAGCTCCCATATAAGCCCTCTTTCGGGAATCACCATAAAGTGCATAAATTCATATAAATGTTAGTATTAACGTAATATCCTGTATTCATATATTTTATTTTACACTTAGTAAATGCATTAGTCCATAATTGTCCACATGTCTAATATAAGACCCCTCCGCGAAATCTAAGACCCCTGCACAATGGTATGGGGTATCATATGGTCCGGCTTGACCGACTATATCTTTCTTACTTGTTTTTATTACTTTACGCATTAGCTAGAAATTATGTATTGAATGATTACTTACTTTTTGCGATGTAAATTAAATATAAAGCCATAAAATCTATCATAACAAAAATAGGTGAGAATTTTAAGGAACATATAATTATTTCAAATATAAAATAATACTAAAGTTAAAAAAACGAAGGTATTAAATAAATATACTAGTCATATATTTCTTAATTATGTAACTGAGAATTTTAAGTTATTAATAACTTTAATTTCTAGGTTTGAATTACTTTTTTAATTCTTGAATAGGAATATTTTTTAATTACTATATGAATTTATCCTTTTACATTTACTCAAATAAGGAAAACCAACAATAAAATATAGACATACATATATATGTACGTGTGTAAGCAAGAACATTCATAAACAACTCCTTTGCACACATTGTGAATGTTTTTTGCCACACATAACAAATTTACAAAAAAAAAAAAAAAAAAAAAAAAGAAACAAGAAAGCATCTTAAATAAATGTCTTGTATGATTTGTTATTTTTCCACAACACACGATTTATATGCATTTTCACGATTTTTTAGTAAAAATTCCAAATGATTTTTGTTAAAAAAATTACGATTTTACGAAATGTTCACACACGCTAATTTTTCTTGTTTAAATCTGATTTTCTATTGTATTAGAGAGAGAGAGAGAGAGAAAAGGACTATAAGAAATTTAAACTTTTACTTTGAAATAAATAAAAATATAAAAAAAGTTTAAGAATGTAGTAAAAAATTTAATTGAAAATACAAACAGTACATACGATTTTTTGAGTAATTTTTTTCAATTGAGTTTATTTTGCCGTAAATTAGTATCACCAGCCCACATGATTTTTAAACAACTTTTACAATGATTCAGTAATAGTTTAATTGTGTTTAAAAAAATCTAAAAAATTTTGGACGCTCGCTAATGTTTTGATACATTTTTTAGAATATCTTTCTTAATACATATCCGATTTAAATAATATTAATACTGTTTAAAAGTTCAAATGCCTTTTTAATGACTTAATAGGATTTATGCAATTTTCATTTTTTATTGCTATACCGGAACTTACAAAATTTTTTTTATTTCTAAAAAATAGTTTATTCGGCGAATAAATATTGGAAAAGGTCCCTGAGTACGGCCAAAGGCCGGCTACAAGCAAAAACCATTACTTACATTAAAAAGAAAATATTTTTATTTTAAGAGGGCCGATAATATTAATTTGTTCCTTTTTTTCAAATTTTGTA
Source organism: Protocalliphora azurea (assembly GCA_932274085.1). Taxonomy (NCBI): domain Eukaryota; kingdom Metazoa; phylum Arthropoda; class Insecta; order Diptera; family Calliphoridae; genus Protocalliphora; species Protocalliphora azurea. The sequence continues at coordinate 93,854,107 of OW026522.1, forward strand.
TAATATAAAACAATGCTGGAAGCTTATTTAATAACAAATAGTTTCCAAACTTAATATAATTTTTTTAATATGAAAAGATATGCATTTTAATTTTTCCGATTTTTTAATGATTTAAAAAATATTATGCCGATTTTGACAAATTTTTGTCGAATTTTGACGATTTTATACTATAATTATCTGGCAACAGTGCCACTTGTTTGCGAAAAATGCCTTGAACGCTTTTATTTACAATCGTTTATACATTTTGCTTCTGTCAACTAACAGTACATGTTGGCTATTAACAACACACTTAAAAAGTAAATGGATTTGCTTTTCAAATAATCTGACATCTTTTGAAAATAATCTTAAAGGGATATTTCTTAAAGGTTGCAATCAATAAATGTTACAAATTTTACAATCAAAAATATTATAATGCATATATTATAGAAATATTTTTTTTATATTTTATTATATTACACTATATACAAGCATTGGTCAATAAATTGCCACATCATACGGTCGGGTCGATAATATATATTTTTTTATAAGGAAATGTAATAAAGGCGATTTATTTGATCATGTTTGTGTTCACGAAATTTTTTCATCAAAAAACATTTTTTTGAAGGAATTTTTTACTTTTTAAATTTTTACTTATATAGAAAAAAAAAAAAAATTTTTTTTTTTTTTTTTTTGGAAAAAATATTCTGTTTACAAAATTACTAGTTTTATTTTAGATAGTTCACTTTTAATTTTATCTACGTTTTCTAAATAAGTGCGAATTTTCGTACATTTTTTATTATTATTATTATTATTATTTTTTTTTTTTTTGGAAATTGGCCCGGTAAATTAAAATATAATTTTTTCACTAAGAAGTACCAGAGATTATTAAAGGGGCGCACAGTGGGGTCAAACGCAAATTTTTTGGTAATAAATCTGAATCTCCTAAACTACTGGTCGGATCAAATTAAAATGTATGGAAGAGTTGTAGAGGAGGACCTAAGCTTTCAGAAAATCATCTTGTAGTCACCCTGTGATAACACGAGATAAGCTACAGGGTGTCAAAGTTGACTACCTCGAGTATGTAAAAGTTAAAAAAAATCGTAACTTGTACAAATGAAGTCCGATTTTAAAGATTTTTATATTTCTGGAAAGTGCTTGGCAAGATAAAGAAAAAATAAGCTTACTCATCTAAGTTATCTCTTATAGTTAAAAAGATATTTACACTTGAATTTTGAATTTTTGATTTTTTGGCTCGACTTTCTTTCGTTTTTCGTGAATAAGTCCAGAGATATATGAGGTAAAATTTTTCTAAAAATATTCCGTAATTTGCTACATATTTCAAAATAATATGCTGAAAGAATTTTTGGATTATCTCAATTCGTCTAGGCGTGAAAAATATTCAAAGTCAGCACTCTAAAATTGGCATGAAAAATGGCTATTTTTTTACAAAAATATAGTACAATTCATTCACTTTTTTCTCAAAGTTCCGTTAATAAAAAAATTTTTTCCTTATTAATTTCGAAAGATAAGGCTTCATAAATGGTTAATAAAGAAATTTTGAATTGATTTAAGTTTGCACCCTACATCCAGCATTGGCCGAAAATTGTCAATTTTAAAAAATAGTTTCATTTTTATCGATTAATAAAAAAAATGTCACGCGAGCTTTTTTAAATTTGGTACCCATGTTTTTTATAGAAATAGATTTAGAATGATTTAACACTAAACTGCTTCCCGCCCGGCCAAAAACGAATGCAGGAGTGGAGATTTTATGTTAAAAGTCAGTTTTTTTAACGACTTTTTTTAAAAGCATATTAAAAGCATATTAGCATAATATTTTTAATATTATTTCTTATGTAGTGTATAAAATACAAATCAAGCTTTCATTCTTAAAAAAATCAATAAAATAGCTCCAATAACCTATTTTTGGTTATTTTTCAAAAATAATTTTTTTTTTTTAAATAGCTGAAAATCCAAAAAAAATTTAATTTTTTTAATACAACTCCACTAATTTTGCAAATACTTTAAAAATGTTAAAAGAATATAAAAATAGACTTATTTACCAATTCAACGATATATAAAATGTTGATATAGGTTATTTAATAATAGTAATATAATGGCCTCAAAACTACCAAGTCACGTTAAAAGTTGCAAAATTCACTATTTTGTTCCGTATTTCCATATGTGTGTATACGTAACATTTTAGTTTTCTAATGTATTATGTAAGTATATATTTGTTATTATAAAGTAGTAAATTCTTTATTTGAGTAATGTTTATTTAATTTGTTCTACATATTTACATACTTATTATACATATATCCCGTATATTTATTTTATTAAGAATATATTATCGAAGATATTATTAGAGATTTTCTTGAAAATAATCAGAAACATCAAACGTTATCAAATTTTTAACTTCCTTAGCTTCGGAATCCTCTTTCTCTATTTCAAGAGTGATTTTTGGTAGCCATCGTGTTCTTATAGAATATATAACTGGATCTGATGATATTAATAAATATTCCATTAAGTCCATATTTTGCGCTATTTTCGAACATTTTCGGGTATTGAAGAGTCGGAAATGTTTAACATCTTTATTTCGGGCTTCCTGTGCTTCCTCTGTTAGCTCTCCCAATGGCAAAATACTATTTTCTATTATTTCTTTACCATGAGCCAATACTTTGTGAATTGTTGGAGTCATTGATTTCCAGGGGTATGTAATGTTAAGTAGTTCTTTAGTTTCGTAAGCAAAAAATTTAAATTTGTCCGCATTAATTTGTTTTTTGCTATTAATGGCTGCCAATATAATCTTAAAACGCTTCAAAATATTTAAGTCAATGCCTGTGATTGAAGATGTGAGTTCCGGATTTTCAATGAAACGTCTTGCTGTATTTCCATCATTTGAGCTTCCATAGCCATGTAGAGGTTTATCAATTATTAATCCGAGTTGTTCTATTGAATTATTTTCTTCTCCTCTTTTCGTAATTCGTGAAGTTCCAAATTGTTTTTTACTGTAGCATTTTCCTTCCCGGGAATATTTCTGTACTTCATATCATATACAAGATGTAAGCAGAACTCCAAAAATATTATCCTTGCGTGGAGTGGTGATATTCCAAATTTTAAAGAATTTTTATTAACAAGGACTTCAGAATTATCCTGAAATTGTGAACTAATTTTTCCACATATATTACATTTCCATGTAGATGTTGTATCTGTTATAGCGTTTGCAACTTTTCCATCAATCATTGTTAATTGTTGTTGAAATGTAACTTTAATAGTTCTGTTTAATACTTTTACATATATTGGGGGCAATGCTTTAATTTCTTCTTCCAATTGGTTGACAATGCTGTTTATTGTAACCGTGGTTTCTTTTGTGTAATCAAAAAGGATTGGACGGCACAAAAATTTGGAACCTGGAGTTAAATTTATCCATATATCATCAAAAAGCGTGTCATTTCTTGTCGATGAGGAAGGCTTATTTAAGCGCATTCGAAGTGGTACCAGAGACGCTATAAACAGCGAGGAATAATTATTTCCAGAATTAATTCCATCCAGTTGTTTGTATTCCGAAAATCCTGATGTTCCATCGCAGCCCCATTTGAATATTAAAATAAGTTCAGAGTCTTTGCATTTTTCAATGTTATCATTGCTGAAGGTAGATATAATTCTAGAGACAGTATTTTCAAGTAATTGCAATATATTAACTTTAGCACTTTTAACAGAAGCAGTAACTGGGTGCTCCATAGGCTGTAAAATATTACTTTTCGCTTCTCTCACTGATTTGCTACTGGGAAAGATATCATATCCTTTTTCGCTAACAGATTTCCTCAAAATCTCGTATTGGTTTCTTGATAATCCTAAATTTAATATTAGAGCTAAAGCATCTTCAGAGGTAAAGGACGATGTTGATTTCGGTGTCACTATGCTTTGGATTATCCGATGTAATCGATTGGGAGAAGCTGTTGGTAACAATTCTATAACTTTTTCTACTTCCTTTGGTTGCGTACGTGTTACTAAAGCTTTAAATGTATCTTTTATTTCGGCATTCGTATGTGAATTTAGAATAGATTCCTGTTTGGTCCTCTTTGTTCTTAGCTGAACTTCATCGTAACTTTTTTTGGTCGACCCTTTTTCTGCTTTCCGATGAAAATTGGTATTTCTCCCTCCAACCACTCTTCATTTTTCTTCTTGAACTTTGGTATTGACCAATCTGAAGCTTGCATCCTTTTTTCGTATGATTTATAAAAATTTTCGAGCTTTAAACTGTCTTCTGCAGTAAGAGTTAAACCAAAAGATACTACTGTATCAATGAGTTTTCTTATTTTTTCTGGACGATTTATAATATCAGATAGATTATCCCAGATTACTTTGCAAATAGAAAAGTGTTTTAATGTAATCTCCATAATGGCAAATTCACTAATAAATCTGCATATTTATAAGGATACTTATATATAGAAAAAGAATATTTATATCAGGTAAATGGTGACAGGCAAAAATGAATTAAAAAATTTAAATTTTTGCTCAAAACCCCCAATTTCATTCAGTTTATTTTTATGACCTGTAGTGTTAAACAGGTACGTCAAAAAATGTACCTATGCGATTGTAAAAAAATCATTTTTGTTATAATACATTAATTAAGTAGCTAGGTAAATTATTTCAAAACTTAAAAAAATGTAATAAAAAACGAAGGAAAATATACTTATTTATATACTTAGGTAATTTTAAAAACCTTTTCAGTAGAAAAAATTATGAACACTTTAAATAAATTCATTAATAAATATTATTATCTCGTAACAAAAATAAGCAATGCAGTTGAGTGTTACGTATACACACATATGGAAATACGGAACAAAATAGTGAATTTTTTCAACTTTTGACGTGACTTGGTAGTTTTGAGGCCATCATATTACTATTATTAAATGACCTATATCAACATTTTATATATCGTTGAATTGGTAAATAAGTCTACTTTTATATTCTTTTAACATTTTTAAAGTGTTTGCAAAATTAGTGGAGTTGTATTAAAAAAATTAAATTTTTTTGGATTTTCAGCTATTTAAAAAAAAAAAATTTATTTTTGAAAAATTACCAAAAATAGGTTATTGGAGCTATTTTATTGATTTTTTTAAGAATGAAAGCTTGATTTGTATTTTATACACTACATAAGAAATAATATTAAAAATATTATGCTAATATGCTTTTAATATGCTTTTAAAAAAAGTCGTTAAAAAAACTGACTTTTAACATAAAATCTCCACTCCTGCATTCGTTTTTGGCCGGGCGGGAAGCAGTTTAGTGTTAAATCATTCTAAATCTATTTCTATAAAAAACATGGGTACCAAATTTAAAAAAGCTCGCGTGACATTTTTTTTATTAATCGATAAAAATGAAACTATTTTTTAAAATTGACAATTTTCGGCCAATGCTGGATGTAGGGTGCAAACTTAAATCAATTCAAAATTTCTTTATTAACCATTTATGAAGCCTTATCTTTCGAAATTAATAAGGAAAAAATTTTTTTATTAACGGAACTTTGAGAAAAAAGTGAATGAATTGTACTATATTTTTGTAAAAAAATAGCCATTTTTCATGCCAATTTTAGAGTGCTGACTTTGAATATTTTTCACGCCTAGACGAATTGAGATAATCCAAAAATTCTTTCAGCATATTATTTTGAAATATGTAGCAAATTACAGAATATTTTTAAAAAATTTTACCTCATATATCTCCGGACTTATTCCCGAAAAGCGAAAGAAAGTCGAGCCAAAAAATCAAAAATTCAAAATTCAAGCGTAAATATCTTTTTAACTGTAAGAGATAACTTAGATAAGTAAGCTTATTTTTTCTTTATCTTGCCAAGCACTTTCCAGAAATATAAAAATCTTTAAAATCGGACTTCATTTGTACAAGTTACGATTTTTTTTAACTTTTACATACTCGAGGTAGTCAACTTTGACACCCTGTAGCTTATCTCGTGTTATCACAGGGTGACTACAAGATGATTTTTCTGAAAGATTAGGTCCTCCTCTACAACTCTTCCATACATTTCAATTTGATCCGACCAGTAGTTTAGGAGATTCAGATTTATTACCAAAAAATTTGCGTTTGACCCCACTGTGGGGCGTATATTTATTATAATTGACTAATATTACTCATACACATACACAACTAAATTTAATATTAAGGACATAAAGATATATATTTTTCACAATATTCTGGGGGAGTTTTTTATTTATTTATTAATTTATTTATTTTTTTTTTGGTTATAAATAAATAATGGAAATATACTACTAGCACATATAAAATAAAAAAGTAAAAGAAATATTAACACATTTTTAAACAAATTTTCCTATTTTGGAAAATAAATACAAACAAACATATAATTCCGGTAAGTTCTTTTTTTTTATATATATTTATTACACTGGAGAAGTAAGTACTTTACAAAAAAAAGAAATTTACCAATTTTTTACCTCAAATGAACTCAAAAACATTAACTCTTAAAAAGCCTTTGCATGAGAGCGTTAATTATGCTTTAGTGAATTGCTATATCAAACAAAATCTAAAAATCACTAAAAATTAAAAAAAAAAAATCTTTTTTTATCTTGCAATAAAAATAACAGATATTTTAACATTTTTGAAATTATTTTTATTTTTTCTAAAAAAAAAAAAAAAAAAAAATAAATCACAAAATAACTGCTATCATCACAACAGTTACGTTCTCTAAAAAAAACGTAACTCTTTAAGGAACAATCGAAGTTTTTCTGTAGTTTAATAAAAAAATCTGACTGGTTTTATTTTTTGCTTATAAAATAAATATGAATTTAAAAAACATTTTTCATTTTATAAACACAAATTACGCATTGCAAGTGAATTATTTATGCTCCAATTTTTATGACTTTCAATGGCGAAATTTTAAAGAGGTTAAACAATTATTAATGTATATTATATATCTCAGTTATGAGCAATAAAACGATAAAAAAAAAATTTTATAAAAAAATATTTGAAACAACTTAGTAAATAGCATGGTCTTGAAAATTTGTGATCATCGAATCTTACTTCAATGGTTTCAATATAAAATTAAACTTTGCTAAACCGAGTGGTTCCGAACTTTGATTTTATGGACTCTTTAACTTTAACTCTTTAACATATATTTTAAAGCAGTTTTTTCATTGTGTGTGTGAAAAAAAATATTTAAATCAGAAAATTTCAAAATATTTACGGTTGATTGTCTATTGCTTTATAGAATGTATGGTATCTCTCAGCTACTTTTATTGATAGCTCCTCCCTTAACCGAATTATCTCATATTGTGCACACTAGGGTGGCCCTCGTTATAAAAATTATCAAGGCTCTTGTACTCACCTAGAAATATGCGAAGAGTAAAATATTTAGAGGTAGCTCAATGCGATCGAAATCTCAAAAAAAAAAAAAAAAAAAAAACATTGTGACCTTTCACCATTATGACAAACATGATTATCGCAACATTTTGACATGATGTATATGATACCAAGACATGTTGTATTTATTAAAAAAAATTCCACTATAATTATGTTTTATTAAAATCGTATAAGAATGCTGCATAAAGAGTTCTACTTGTAATAAATATATCCTTAAAATTCAATTCAATTTATAATTTTCCTTATTAAACTTATTTGTAACCCTTTCTCCTATGTAACATAAATCGATAAATATCACTTACGTTCTTCATACAAAAATATCACTCTCCACATTTTTTTGAAAGTTTTATATTTTCAATCACAGCACAAATCTTGACTGTATTTATTTTCATCTTTAACTGTAAATGAAATATCAAATTTACTTCAAATTTGAGTGTAATGAATTACTTCTTCGAATCCTTATAAAACTGAACAATAAAACAATGAATAAAAAATGCTTAAACAAATTTACGACTTAAAAAATATTCTTTTATACTTTTGTCTATTTGCTACAATTTTTTGAATGAAAATATATTAAAAATGTTTGTTTAGGTTAAATTTATTTGAAAACAAACACATACGTATACAAATAGATATTGTTAAAATACGATTTTTTATTTGCAGACTAATCCGATTTTCATTGTCCAGCTACAAATGTATGTTTTTATGCTGTAGAGTGTATCTTTAAGTTGACAGCTAAAATGCTGGGCTGATTTTAATGAAATTTTTACAGCATTATTCTGTGAGCCGAAAGTAAATTTTGGTCAGAGATGGGGAAATGGTACCACCCACATAAATCTAATATTTATTATTATTATGACGTATCTAAAGAACTATTATAAAAAAGACTTAAGATTTTGTGAGTATAATAAACTTATCGGGTTCACAATTGAGATGAGTAGTAGTAAAGTAAATCTTAATTATAGTACAACTAAAGATCTATATATAAAAGAAAAAGTCCTGCAATTTTGAGGATGAGTTTTTCTTTATCAAGGCGAAGTGATAGCTTAGGTTAGGTAGGCGGCCAAGTCAGTATCGGCTCACGTTGGTTCATAATTGGTTCCGTCGTGTCACCTTGAAGGGATTCTATGAAAACAAATTATATGTTCACGTCCAAGTCAAATTCAAACAAAACAGACGCATGTATGAACGAAGATGCCCCACAGATTCCTCTTCTTGCTCAATCCAGTAACTTCTGCAGTGATTACTAAAAGGAAGTCTTATTGTTCTCGGTGAACTTTATCTTTAATTAGTCGCATAGGGACGTCGAAGAGCCATTTCGACTATTCACACTCCAGGTTTTTTTTATGGCTATTCTGATAACAAGATAATTTTTAGTCCAGTATGATACCAAGGCATTTTGCGCTATCTGATAGCTAAAATTCAAACCCGTTAAGGGACGGAAGCAGGAAGGTCGGCATCTTATATTTACTCGGAGAGAGAACCAGATATATCTTCCCTGAATTAGCACTAAGATCGATCCTAGACTATAGCGGCTAAGAAGTCTTAGCGAATTTTGCAAGCGTAAGAAATAATATCCAGAAATTTTCCATATACAGACAGCGAATCAAGTTCAGCCGCAGGTTGAGTTGATTTCGAGTTAGACGGCTTCCTTAACAGGAGATTTTGCCAGTCCTTTGTCGGTACGAGGCACTGCCGCTTTTGATGTTCTTGGCTTGATGTTCAGAGTTACCCTATTGTCTTTGTTATAGCTTCTATGGTTGGAAACCTTTCGGCGAGCTTTGGTTTCCCTTGTCTTCATCCTGCAGGTTGTTGGACGCCATTAGCACGTAGATTAGCCTGGCCCGTTGCTTCTACCAGACTAACCTAAACCTCAGTAGCTCTCAATTCACCATGACCTGAAATCGCCACCGTGGGAGTAGGATCTCCAGTATCCTGAAAATACGAAAAGTTTGAATTTAAACATCCTGCCATATTTTTGAATTTCCGTCTCTCTGGGATCAAACAGATCATCAAACGGCCGATGTGGGAACAGACGGTGGATTTGAAGGACCTATCTTAGCTGTAACGTAACTAGATAACTTCACAAAATATAAGGCTCCAAAATTGCGATAAATATAAGGCGGTTAAGTCTAGGGAGAGTGGTAGCCCAATAAAAAATAAACATTAATTATGGTTTATTTTATTGCAGTGAATATGTTAATATTTTGTAGGATTTGTTTTTTTTTTTTTTTAATTAAATTTCACAGTTGGCTTGAGAATCGGATAAGAACGTTTTGTAAATATTAGTTATCGTATTATTAGGAATAGCGAGACAGATCGACCTAGTTCTATATAATTTTATAATCCTTTGCTTTTATGATATTTAAATAATGAATTTACATCTATTTTATATACATATAAAATAAATGTGTATATATAAAAGAAATTTTTAATACAAAACTGTTTATAATTATACAAGTAGTCGGACGTCTTCTGACCACAACCACATATAATTTTCGAGACGACACAGCTTTAAACAGATAACAAACAAAATATATAAAAAGCCGCTTCTGAAGATAACGTTACATATCAAATTGTATTTGCTCTAAAAAAATATATTGAAAAAAACTTTAATTAAGAAATTAATTAAGAGCAATTTCTCAATTTAATTAAAGTTTGCAATTTTACAAAATGATTTTGTTTAAAACTTTTAAAAATTTTATTAATAGGTTTGTGGCTATGTGATCCTATTGTAAGTAACAGTTTATAAATTTGTGGTTTGCAGTTGCTAAACTTTCATTTTAATTTTTAATCTGTTCCATAATAAATCTATTCTATTGTAGTTAAAATTGATTAAATTTTTTTATATCTCTTTTTTAAATGCTTGTTATACCCTGCATCATTATAGGTGGTTGGGGTATTATGCGTTTGTGCTGATGTTGGTAATGCATAGAAAAAGTTATCCAACACCCACCTTAAAAATATCAATCGACTCAGAATAACTTTTTAAACCGATCTAACGATGTCTGTCCATCTGGCTGTGTATATATGTAAATTTGTCATTTTATACGAAGGTTTTAAATACTTATTCAGGAACTCAAATTGAAAAATGTTTGTGAATGCTGTGATTAAAAATAACTTTTGAGAATATATGTCTGCCAGTGTGCCCGTCTGGATGTCTGGATATCTGCCCTTCTGTATGTTGAAAAGGATTTTTGAAGCCCATAGTTCAATAAATACATTTCCCTTTCAACGCATATATGAAATATAGTCTCGAAAATTTGGTATTGAAATTCAACGAAATGCGTTTAGGAATGGCTGAGTTATAAACAATTTTCTAGACAGCCCCAATAATTTGTCCAATTTTCTTTGCCAAAATTTAATAATATTTATTTTAACATACAATTATATATAAATGTATTTCTCTTCGAAAACTGAGAGATTGAATAGTCTAGAGGAAATGTTCTAGATGAGAAACCGTTAAGGCTGAGTTAGTTTCCCCTATAAACTTTCGTTTCTCCTGAAAAAAAAAAAAAAAATACAAAATACAAAAAAATGTTTGCGACTGAAAGATACTTGGCCAAGACTACGAAAAATTGTTCTATAATTTATCTTCAAACTGATTTTAAAATTTTAATTAATTAAAATACTTTTAATTAATTAGAAATGTTTCTTTGAAAATTTGTAAATAAAAATTGCATTTCTATATATATATATATATATATATATATAAATTTTTCAGCGACAAATATACACACCCAGAAATTGTAAAAGTTGCATTAAATTCATTATCATTTTTGAGTGCCTCTTGATTCCGATATAAAACGAAATAAAAAAAAAAAACTTGCTATTTTCAAACACTTTATTTAGATTCTTTTAATTTAGAGAGCTTGCCGCCACTACGCTGAACCATTTTTAACTAAAGTTAATTTAAAAAATCTAAATTAAAAAAATATTTACGTTTTCTTAAACGTAAACGTAAAAAGAGAATTCCTCTTATATGAGTAGTACATATAACTGCTTTTCAACAAAATGTTTATGGGTATAGATAATCTAGCGGAAGTGTTCTTGATTGCAAGTCTTTAAGCCATGGTTCGTTAAATTTTGTTTAATTTTGATTTTGATATGGATACTGTGAAAATATAAGTTTAATGAGATGTCTTTTGCTAAAAAATTATCTCTTAATTGTAATTGTGTTTTAGATTTTTAAATGTTGACAATAAGATGGCAAATCATGTTTGGGGAAATTGTATCTTGGATCCCCGAAGTTAAAAGTTCTTAAAAATTCTTAAAATTTTAAGATAGCCAATTCAAGTTTAAAATATCTAATTCTAATGTACCTTCTTCGAAGTTTTTTTTTTTTTTTGTGGAAAACTGGAAAGGAGTTTACAAATTTGCATATCTCTTCTTTATTCAGATGTTTTACATGGATAGTATGAGCGACCTTAATAAGTCATACGCCCAGGAAACTCTTTATATTACAAATTTCCGATGTTATTTAAAAATATTGATTGAGTATATTTCCAGATTAAAATAAAAATGTTGATGAGATAATTTCTATATACATATATAAAATTTATAAAATATAGATTTTGTGAAATGTATAAAAGATTCGGCCCAGCCGAATATAACACTTCCACTTGTTTTTTTATAATGTTGCAAAAAAAAAAAAATAAATGTGTAATGACAAGAAAAATAAAATGTGGGTTAAGAGGCATTATTATTTTGTTTAATTTTTTTTTTAATAGAATCAAGTCCATTTTCAACTTGTGTTTGGTTATTGTAAACAGTTTTCAATCAACTAAATGAAGCAAGTTTTCCTAATCATTTACAAAGTTTGGAAAAAAAACCTGTGATGGAATATATATAAAAAATAAAAAAGGATATGAGAACAAACACTGCTTAAGAAATAATAAAAAAAAATGTTTCCAGAACTCTTGAGATTCAATCACAATATACTTTAATATAAAGTTGAAAAAAGTAAAGACTATTGAAAACAAGTGATAAAATTATGCTCTTTAGCTTGGATATACATTCTATAGCATAAAAACATACATCTGTATCTGGACATTGAAAATGGGAATTGGATTAGTATGCCAATAAAATTCTTATTTTAACTACATTTATTTGTTTCTTGAAATCCCATTTTTCACATCTCTTATGTGATCAGCAGATTTAACCTAGAAATATATTTCGATTCATAAATTTGTAACAAATAGACAAAAGTATAAAAGAGTATTTTTCAAATTCATAAATTTTCTTAAGATTTTCTTATTCATTGTTTTCTTTTTGTGTTTTTAAGAGGGATTTGAAGAAGAAAAAAAAAATTCGTTACACTCAAATTGAAAGTAAATTTAATATTTCATCAACAGTTAATGATGATAATAAATATAATAAACATTTGTGCTGAGATTGTATAAAGATTGTGAGAAAATAAAGTATGCACAAAACAAAAACAAAAAAAAAAAAACATAATTGTGAAAGGGGGGGGGGGATGAATATTTTTGTATGAAAGGCATGAGTGCTATTTATCGATTTGTGTTATACAGGAAAAAGGGCTACAAATAGGATAAATTAGAAAGATCATAAATTGAATTGCCTCATTTTAAGGGTATATTTATCACAAGAGGACAATAATTTATGTAGAATTCTTATAAGATTTTATTAAAATACAATTATAGTAGATTGTTGTAATAAAAATAACACAAAAAAATTACTACAGTAACAAAAAATGCTAAAATTTTTATATTTTTTTTGTATTATTGTATTCGTTTATTCATTTATACTTCTTAATCACATTCGATCTTATATAAACTAATCAGACTTTTTCGATAAATTCTACATATTCTTTATTATTGTGCAGATTTTCAACAGTTAAATACAGAATAGTTGAATTTTAATTTTAAAATTTTTTGGTTTTTTGGGTGGGGTCTGTCTGCCACTCAAAAGAATACAAATTTTTAAACAAAGATTAATATTTCTTATACCCTTCACCATAGGTGTAATGGATATATATATAAGTTTGCCATTCTATTTGTAATTTCTACAATATTCATTTAAGACCCCAAAAAGTATATATTATGTGGACCCTTATTGATAGGGAAGTCGATATAACGATGTCCATCTGTCCGTTGAAATCACTTTTTAGAAAGCGCCAGTTATCGCATATATATAATTTATAATATATAATTTTACGAATGTGAAAATAATTTTAAAATAGATAATTTACATTATAATTATTGTGCTTGTGATTTTTATAATTTAAACGATTATATTAATGATACGGTTTGGTTCAATTTATTAGATAACAAAGTTCTTTGTATTTCCTATGAAAAATGTTTATCTAATATATTAAGAATTTTTCATTTTGGCTAAAATAAAAGACTAAAAAAAATTAAAAAATCTTAGAAATAAATTTTATAAAAAATAAAAGCTCCAATAGTATTGAAGATAAAAATAAAGTCTCATAGTATGAAAGATAATTTAACTTTCTTAATAAGTTTCTCTATAATCAGTACATTTTGAATATAAATAATTCTATAAAATATAATCCTAAATTTTTTTGGAATTACATAAATTCAAGAAGAAATAAATCATCAATTCCGGTTTTAATGCAATATGATGGTTTAAAATTTGATACCTTATTTAATTTAATTTATTTGCTAAATATTTTCAAAGTAATTTCAACGATGATATTAATTATTATGGATTTGATCTTAGTAATGTGGCATCATATATTGATTTTGGTTTTATGAAAATTTCAAATGAAGATATATTAAATGGAATTTCTAAACTTTCCAACTCATTTAAGTGTGATTTGGATGGAATTTTCGCTTTTCTTTTTAAAAATTAATTCTGCTTCAATCATGTTATCATTAAAAATAAATTTTAACCATTCACTACGGTAAGGGTTTTCTCTTCAAAGACGGAAATTTTCCACCATAGTTCCTATTTTAAAGTCTGGTAATAAGAAAAGTAAATAATCGTTTTATTTTGAGTAACCAAAAATTGTTGCTAAAACTATCTGAAGATGTTTACTATCCAAAAATATAGATTGTTTTGTTTTTGACCTGAAATGCTCTATTGGCCAAAACTCGGGTTTCATTGCCCAAATTGCAGTAGAGAAAATTTATAGAGGGGTAAGATTATTGAGAGGCTTGAACTAAGCTCTGGCCAAAGACTTCTATCAACTTGGCAGGTGGTCAAACTTCTACAACGATTTTTTGCCTATCAAAAAATCAGTACCCTTAACATGCAGCTTGGTCGTTGGTCGTAGCCATTGGTATACCTATATTATTTTTATTCGGAAGGATATATGTGGTAACTTCTTTGGCAACTTTATCTTCTATGTCACTGCATCTAAATTAAGTGAGTATTGTACCGCAGGTTGATGGCGGTACAATACCAAGACAAGTCCTTGGTATTGTACCTATAAGGAGTGTCTCTACCTACATGAAATCGAGCGACCTTATGTATAGCCATCATTTACTTCTTGAAGACACTGAAATGGATAGGTAGGCGGAAGGTTAGACGGAAATCAGTTTCCCTACCGTAAACTCCTCCTCAAACTCCGCCACTAAGTTTAGAACTGCCGGTGAAGAAGTTTACCTCAACTCTGTTCTAGGTTTTCTCGCACATCCAACAGTCATTATCGATGATGGAGCAGTTTCGCAACATACTATCCCGATTACATAATCCACATGAATTAATTGCCATGAAGTAAAGAATAGTGTATTAACAGTGGTATCTTCACACTGTCCGATTGCTTTTAGCCTGATAGCCATATTCAAAGCCAGACTTTTTGTACATAACTAAGAACTAACTATGTATGACAGCTTGACAACAGAATTTATTTTTAATTATATATACATATTTTTCCCAAAGTTTGGAATTAAAGGAAAATTTTGATAAAAATTTTGCTTTTTGGGAAGAGATATACTAATGAATTTTTCGGAGAAGAACAACTTTATTACTTGTAAAATTAAATTACAAAAATTGGATTTTTTAATTTCTCCACAAAGTCTACATTAATAAAAATCCATTTAAATCGATTTGAAAGATATTGAGGCTTCTGAAATTGTATTATTTTTGTTAATACCAGCATAGGCATTTTAGAATACAATGGCAATAATTAAAATTTTGATTTGGAAAATTGGTCGTGCTTTCTTCCTTAAAATTATCTCCATGAAGACATCTCTCAGAAAAATACAAATTATTGATATGTTTTTAAAAGATATTTTTATTCAAAAAACGAATGTGTGACGACGCTTTTTTGGCCCAAAATACTTAAAATTAATAATTTTTGTAAATTTCAAATTAAAAATTATTTATCTCTCTAGTTAGAAAAGTTATTGACATATATTTTCTTCTATATGAATAAAAATTTTGTTGTTCAACTAAAGGAACATATTTGGGTGAAATCGGATGAATAATGCTATAATAATAATAATCGAACAAATTGACTAAGGTTTTGGGAAATCATGAAATATTAAGTTTTAGATACGAATAAATAGCCTATGTAAACATGCTTTAAAAGGTCTTCTACAAAAATATAAAAATCTTTGAGAGGAAACAGAAAATTGACAAGCGTGTTACAAATTTGCATGTCAGAGGTGCCCCACTTTGAGACCCCATAGATTCGCTCCTAAATGGTTTGTGGCATTCGTGTTGCAAATATCAAGCGGAATACTCTTATGTTACGATTGTGCCATCTTTTACGTAAATCGGAAATTTCAGATTTATTTTCCCACTACATAGATGTAATTCCGGCCCAAAATGCGGAAAATGAAAATCTGTTTTTTGGAAATAATTCTGTCACTTGCGAACTGTTGGAGATATCTCAATATTATTACAGAAGGTCAAAGTTGAGGCGTTTTCCAGTTGATTTGGAGGAGCAGAGCTCTCCAGCGGCTCACGAGGTAAAGAGTAGATAAAATAAAGTAACCTCGGATATGCAATTTTTTAAAAAATTCGCCAAAAATTCATTTATGACTTAAATGTAAAAAAATACGTATAGGTAGTCCATATAAATCTCTACAAAAAAAAAATGTCTACACATGTAGATTATCTCTTTTAGTTTAAGAGATATTTAGGTCGAAGCAAATTTTACCTTAATTTATGGTCTAGTTTTTTTAAAGCATTTTAAACTTGGGGCCTTAATTTAGGCCCAAATATTTTTGGAATATTTCCACTATATTTCTCATAAAATTCTAAATAATATTGCTGCAAGAGTCATATAAATATATCTATCCGATAAAAACTTATATTAATCTGAAACTGATATTAAGAAGAAAGAATTTACATTTTTGGGGTTATTTTCCAAAAAGGTGGTAATATTTTTTTTTTACTTCTAAAATATTTTTTTTTTGTGTTTCGGATTACAGAATTTTTGTAATGGTTCCTTGAAAAGAAATCTTAACGAAAATTCGTGCAAAGTAAAATCGAAGACGCTTTGGCAATGGTTTCCTCCAAATTCTAACCAAACTTTTTCAATTTTGCAAAAGTTTTTTAATTTTTTGTTAGTTTTTTTTCTTGTAAATTTTCAAATGTCAAAGCCAAGATCAACAATTAAGTATATTAGATATATATCCCCATATATTGGTTGAACACATATAAAACATTTTCTGAGCTATGCCTTTTACAACGGCGGGGTGACCATTTTAATGAAAAAGTAAATTTTTCAAAACAAGTTTGCCCCGGTCTGGAATTTTTGGTACAAAAAGATGGGAGGTTTTTAATTTCCTGATTTTAGAACAATCTTATCTATATTGTGCCAAATTTCATTGGAATACCACTACTTTTTTGAATTTTACTTAGGTGCAAATATTAACATTATTTCTCAAAAATATGCTTAAAATCTAAACTTTAGGTTTTTCGGGACATGGTCTGAAGAAATTTCACAGCATTCAATTTATTTCTATTAGTTGTAAAATTTGCTTCGATCTCAATATCTCTTAAACTAAAAGAGATATTGTTATATTGAAGTTGCATGTCTAAGCATGGCTTTTGTAGAGATTTACAAGGACTACCTATATGTAAAATTGTTTTATACTTAAATCATAAATGAATTTTTGGCGAGTTCTTTAAAAAATTTCATTCTTGATGTTATCAATCTTGGAGGTCTTCCCCCGTGACCTGCTAGAGCTCCACCAAATCTATTGGAAAACACCTCAGCTCTAACCTTGTGAAATTTTATTTAGATATCTGCAATGGTTCATAAGTTACAGAATTATGCAAAAATAATGACGCAAACTTGAATATTTTTCATTAATCATTATTTTGAAATAAATAAATAAATAAGAATTCGGATATACAAAATATGCTATGCATTTTTACCACATGTTGGTTTTAAAAAATTGCTATTTTTTGAAGAAAATAAGTTTATCTTCAATCTTTGGTGTAAAATACTACCAAAGTTATAATTTTGGTAAATTTGAGAACTGTAGAAAATTTTATTACTTTTATCATCACAAAAATTTTATACCCAAACTTTAATAAACCAGACATTTTTTTAAAAAGATTTCGGAGGTTGAGTGTAAATAGAGTAATAACTCCTAAGTGTCATAAGTAAGCATGCATATGATCCAGCTGCTACTACCTGCCCTACTAAACACGGCGATTATAGTGACTATTAATTATGAACGTCTTTAATGTTTTGCAAATATTTATGGGCAAAAACAAAAAAATTTTTAAATCATTGCTATAATAATTTCGGTTTTATTTTTGCAAGATACGTAAAAATCAACGCGAAGTTATGCAAGGAAAAAATTGAACAAAAACAACAATAATGCGAATTTATTAATGTTTTTTATATATGCAAAAAAAAAGTAATCAGCTATTTAACTGAAGTTACCTTGAATAGATTCGCACTGATTTTGAAGTTTGTCTTCACAAAAATTTGTCTAAGTTTTGTAATCCACGAACCAGGATTTTTTTTATATTTTTGTTTTTTTTTCTATAAGTTCAAATTGTTGGTATTTGAATTGTATAAGGAAACTACTCTCCAGACATAGGCGAACAATATTATTTTATATGATATGACGTTATCGCTATTCGGTAAAATGTTGTATGATGGTAAACTTTGAAATGCAAATTTTTGCTTTAGTAATATTTTTCTACCTTTTGGTCACTGTATGTGCGCCTCTCCATGAAGATGCAATTTAATTTCATATATTTAAAAACGATGCAATTCTGCTTCTTTAGGGACGTGTACCATTAATGTGCCGTCGAAAATAATAGAGATTGGTATTTTCAAATCTTGAAAAAATAAGCGTGATTTTTTTTAAAAAAGTACAATACCCCTAGGACTACTTTCAGAATATCGGATTCCTGCGTGAATTGAGTTTTTTTGGTCGGAGGGGCCCACTAAAATATTTAATTGGAAAATTTTAAAGACATTTTTAAATTTTAGCAAAATTTTCAGATTTTACTTTACAATTTTTTTAGGGCCAAAAACTATCTCAAAATCATGTGAAACACAGACTTGCTGTGGTTTATTTTAGTGCAAATTTTTTTATATGTATAAGTTTTGGCGGAAAACGATATAGTTCTATCTAAACGCATTTTTCTTGGAAACATCCAAGATCCGTCGTAAAAACTATCAAAATATGATGCAATAGCAAGCCTTTTTGCCAATGATCATCCTAAAATCAAGAGCGCCCTAAAAAGTTACGAAGTTTGTAGAATTTATGGACAAAAATGCATTTTTATAATCTCAAAAATGATGACGTTATAAAATCTTCCTTAAACAAGGTTACTGAGTGATATTAAAATATTTTTTTCGACGCTAAATAAAAGATATTGAAATTAAAAAAATATATTCTTTTTAGAAAAAATTGTACCCGATATCTTATTTATTATTTTAAAAATTGTTCACAAATTCATCAGTTTTAAAATATGGAATGTTTCCTTAAACTATTACTAGCTTTTAAACCTGTTTATATTAACAATAATTATTTTATTTTTAACATGATGTAAAAAAGTATTTTTTTTTTGCTATTTTTATTATTGTCTTAAAAAGTTTTATAACAATTCGCAAAAAACAACGACAACAATAACAAATTTAACTGAAAAGTCATAAAAAACAGCAATTTTATTTGGAATATAGCTACGTAACAAATTTTAGAATAATTTTATTTTTTTATTTAAATTTATTCAAATGTTCATTGTTGATTTTATGTCCATTATATTACAATAAGAGCAAATAAAATACGTTGAAAATAGCAAAAAAATATAAAAAATCTTGAAACGTAACAACAACACCAATAGAAACAACCTGCATAGCAACATGAACATGAACATAAATATAAAAAAGTGAGAGTATTATATTCGGCTTGGCAGAATCTATATATCCACCATCCGCAACTTTTTTAAAATATCACCTTATATGTGACAAGGGAGATAAAGCGCCTATTTTTTGTTACGGAGTTTACATTAGTGCTTGTGCAAAAATTTCGTTCATATACATACTTTTTTGTAAAAGATATCGGCCGAAAAGCATAAAATGGAGTTACGACGGACACCCTATTTTTGTAATATTTGCTCCATAACTTTTTTTTATTTATGAATCAATTTTGCTCATTTTCAATATACCAAACAATCTTATATATTATATATTTCGTTATGTTACACATGGAATGACAAATCCAACATATCCCCCACCATTTTTGATGGTGGGTATACAAAAATACCTTAAGTTTTATGATTTCCCTAAACAATTTAAATATTTTACTTTTACTTTTTGTTTTTTTTTTCTGCGTTAGTTAGATATTGTTTTACATTATTTGTGTAATGTTTTCGATATTTATGTTTTTGTTGTTATAGCGGTTTTTGTATTTTATTGATAAATTTATTTTATTTGTGACTAGAGTTACATGTTTTTGGGTATGTTTATGTAGATTTACAAGTATTTATGGTATGTCTAATGGTATCCTACAGTTCTGATTTTAGGTTCTTTTATAGCAGTTTTCTTTCTTTATCTATTATTGTATGTATAATATAAAATTCGTTATAATTTTATTCTTTATAAAATATAAAAGACTAACTATTTATTATAATCAGGGCAACCAAAAACATTCTGTAAAAAAATGATTTTATGCGCATAAAAATGCCTTAACCCTTGAAATTAAAAAAATATATATATGTGATCTTAAATTATTATTTTTTCTGGCTAACTTTTAAATTACCTATTATTTATTTATTTATTTAATAGCCAATGAAATTACAATTTCTTACAGGTTAGCATATATATTATTCTTAAAGCTATTTACAATAAAATATTTTAATAATCATTCAATAACAAAAACTTATTATTTAACTAAGTTCAAAATACTCCTCTTAATGCGGATTGGATTTAATGAGAAATCAATATATGGATAGAAACTGCTGAATTGATTGCATATACGTCTCATGGGATCAAAGTTGGCATAATTAGTTCGAAAATATTTTATTTTTAAAGGAGTATAATTTCTAGTTGGACGATTTGGGATTACGAATTCGATCTTACGAATTAATTGAACCGTTTATTAAATTAATTACAAATGAAATATTCATATATTCATATATTTTCTCCTACTTTCAAGAGTAGGGAGATCAATAAGCTGTAATCGACTTTCATACGATGGTAAATTAATATTAGGATTCCATGGAAGATTACGAAGACAAAATAAGAGAAATTGTTTCTGGACCGATTTAATTTTCTTTATATGAACTTCGTATTTAGGATCCCAGACCACGGAAGCATATTCCAGGATTGGTCTTACAAGAGGTATGAATAATTGCTTGGAAACGTGAGAATCATTAAACTCTCTTCCCCAGCGCTTGAGGAAACCTAGGACTCCTTTTGCCTTATTAACGATTTGCGAAACGTGGAAAGAAAAGGATAGTTTACAATCAAGCAACACACCCAGACCAAAAATAACATGATTTTTATTAGGTATTGCTAAAAAATACTTATTAGCAATTGCTAAAAAATACTTATTAGCAATTGCTAAAAAAAAAACTTATTAAGAATTGTTAAAATACATTTTAATATTGAATATTAAAGAAGTAGATAATAGAGCGGAAATAAAAAATATCTAAGAAATGTGAATAACAACAAAAACTACATTGGGAAGAAATAAGGTGTGTGAACGTAGTTTTTGAAATTTCTTTATTCAAAAACCAATTAGTTCTTGTTTTGGTATAAACGGCATATAAAAAGAAAATTTCATTAATGACAAAATATGTAAAAAAAATTCTTTGGGTGCAAAACTGCAAAATTATACTCTTTAGTATGATATTCTATATAATATGCTATAAAATAAAGATTTTCTATAAAAATATAAAAATTTCATATGACTTTGTGCTCTTCAGGAGGATGGGTATATTTTGATTTTTCAAAATGTTTTTAGTGGTCCTGGCTTATGCTTATTTTTTTTTTATAATATATTTCTGAATTGTTCTACTTGATTTTGCCAGATTCCATGCTGTTTGTATACATCAACTGTGGTTGGAAAATTTCTTTTTTTTTATAATGCGAGTTGATAATGTTGCTGTATGGTTGCATTACAGTTGCATGTGTTTGCAGATTGATGATTGTGGTGTAATTTTTGATTTGAAATTTTCATTAAGTATGAGTTTTTTTAGGGTGCTCCATTTTGGATTGTTTGAGCAATATGTGTGGAAGTTGTTCATATCTTTCTGATTTCATTGAATGTTTTTTCTTTTAGGAATGGTTTTCATTGTCTTCTATTGCCATCTAATGATTAGTATGTTATTTGCTAAGTGTAGGTCTCATATCTGTTTAATATTTTAATATGATGAGGTACATCCTCAGTGAATGTTTCTTTATTGAATTAATTCAAAATTTTGTGAATTAAAAGGGGAATCTCTTGGGTGTATATTTGATTTTCATAAATATTTTTGAACATTATTTGGTCTGTTGGAATTATGGACATTTTTCTGGTTATTATTTTTAACACTTTGAGCTTCTTAATTTTATCTACTCTCTGTTCCTGTTGGGCTTTTGCGGAATTGGCTACTTGTTTTATGTTTTGAATGGATTGTTTTAATCTTCTCATGCATTTTCTGATAATTGGACCTTTTTTTTTGTTAGCTTAATATTCTTTAATTTTCATCAGTATTTATAATGTTTTCTTGCTTGAAAATAAGTTGTTGGTATTGGATTCAATGGTCAATGCCATTTAGTTGCAGTAATTTGGGTCTTTATTGAATAGTTGTGCGCAAGATCTGGAAGTTGTTTTTTTTTTTTTGTATCATTTATTGCTACTCTGCATTATAGCTCAAAGTATGTTGTTAAAGTTTGGTTCTTGTATTGTAGTTTTCGGAGAGAAATTGTTACCTGTACTGTGATCATGTTGTTTATTGGATTGTTTTATATTATGGAATTTATTCAAGGACTGATGCCTAAACAAGCGTGTTTAGTGGTGGTTCTTTTTGTGAACTTAATGATATATGGAATGCTATTAGTACTGAGATTGGAATATGCAGTTTTTTGGTACATTGGATTGTCAATTTCCTCTGCAAATGTTTCCTGTTTTTTTTTTCTTTTTTGTGTCTGTCTGATTTAAGTGGATTTTTATTGAAGTTGCCTTTTGCTATTACATTGAGTAACGATTAGTTTAAATGAGTTCTTATCTTCATACATTGTTTGGGGTTATGATGGGGAGTTTGTGTAGTCTATTGAAAAAAATCCTTAATTTCTGTTGACTTTTAGTACTAAATAAACTTCTGGTTAAGCTTTTTACGGGCTACTTTATGCTTGTTCCTTTTAGGCATCTAAAGGGTTTATATAAGTTTCTGTTTGATGCGTTAGTGTGACATGTTTTTCTGGGTATATATCACTTTTGTAGTAATTAGTTTTTTGCCATGCTTTTGCTCATATCAATACATGATTGGCTTTATTTTCTAATATTTATTTTTATTATTTTTTAGTTGATGGGCCTTCGTTGGATTGACTTGTACAATTTAACTGTTTTTATTAAATCAGAAAAATTTTTAAGTGTATTTTTTAATCTTTTATTTAATTTTATGTTATTTTATATTAAAATTTTTATTTATGAATTGTAATGGAAATTTATCTGTTAAGTAGAAATTTGTGATGGATTATAGCCAAAAGGCTAGCTTATAAAATATTATTAAAATTAAAAAGAAAAAATAAAAAAAATATATGAGAAAATATGATGCTGAGTCCAAAATATGCTGTTATGACCAAAATATGCAAAAGCTAAATTACTAAGTTTGGTTTTCGAATATTTTTAAAATATTTTATTATTATTATTATTATTATTATTATTAATATTATTTTAAAATAACTGACTCGAAGTCAATCCCCTAATTGTGGCATAATTTCCAGAACTGTTGGATTATTTATGTATGTATTTTAATGTGTTTTTGCGTTTACGTATAATTTAGAAAATTCTGCTGACAAAGTTAAAATGAATTCTTTTTTGTTTTATTTTTAAATTTCATGTACCAAAAAGTGTCAAATTTTTCAAGTATTTTGATGGATGAACATTTAAAAAATGTGTATATCACATTGAAATTGGAGAATTATTTAACGTATTCTGTCACTTTAAAAAAAAAGAACACAATAAAATAAACTTTTATTGGGGATTAGAATACATGAAATACTAGTATATTTGAAAAATAATGTTATTTAAATAACCTACACTACTTCGCTGAAACGTCTAGTCTGCTAAGATCCCCAATTTTGTATGAATCTCAGTTCACCAGTTCATCAATTATTACCATGTTTTTTAATTAACAAGGTTGTTTGATTTTATGTTAAAATTTAATTAATATATTAATTGCTATAATAATTTTATTAATTAGTTATACAGTAAATAAAATTGTTAAAATAAAATATAAAAAATATTAGAAAAATTATAGATGTTGTTTAATTAGTTACAAATTTATATTTTTTTAAATTTGTTGGTAAAAAGAATTTTTTCCCGGGCATAAATAAATTTGATTATAGTATGGAATGTATAGCAATGTAAATATGTATTGTTTAATCTTTCTTATTTTAAATATGATAAGAAAATAGTTCCCATAAAATTTTAGAGCTGTCACTATAATATTTCTTTAGATATTCCATTAAGAATATTCGCTTTGTATATCTCATTTTCATCTTAAATTACGGAGGTTGATGAGAAAGTTATTCCCACAAAATGCTACAACTTTTGCTGTAATAGTTCTTAAGACATACGATCTTTAATATTTTCGTTGTATAGGTGGTACCATTTCGCCTGGTACTAAGTTTGGAGGTTGAATAGGAAGATATTTCTGTAAAAATTTTATACTTTTACTGTACCAATGTTTAAATTATCCAATAATTAGTATTTTCTTTCTATCAGTGATACTATGCCCCCTGGTTTTATCCTTCTCATTTTCATCTAAATTATAAAGGATGATAAGGAAGATATGTCTTCAAAATTGTAAGATTTTAATATATTTTTTTATATGGGGGTACCGTTCGCCCTACTCCTATCGAAAAATAAAAAAGCCTATTTTAATTCTGGAGTTCATATTGTAATACTGGAAATCGGTCCAGTGGTTTAGCTTTCCATAGTGCGAAGTGTTTCAGCGATTTTTTATACTTTCTTACTCAAAAGAATAGAAGATACTAGGCTATTGTGCGTTTGTTGATTATAATGAAATTTATAGCCGTTTTGAATGAGCCAGTTATTTATTGGCGATATTATAAATAAATAAGTGATTACAAATCTTAAATAAAAATATCTCATTCTTAGCTTTTTGGCATGATACAGTGGCCAGGGTATCGGTGAATAGAATATCTTTATGAACGAGGCACAAGCTAAGGTTAGCTTAGGTTAAAAAGTGCGGGGTCTTCACGTCTCCACCCAGAGACCATTCGGTCCATTGTGATCCCTTTATAGATAATAGAGAAAGCTGATAAATGAAGAAAGAGAAAAATCCTAGTAGAATATAACAAAATATTGAAAAGAAAAATAGCTAAATATAAGAAAAATAAGAAAGGTGTGGAACCTAAGACCCACCAAAATAACCCTGACTGCGTCTAAGCCACTTTATTCCAATTACGAACCCTATAAGGTTGCCGAGTTCTTCACCCGCAACCTTCTATAGATCGTGAAGAATATGGCTCCCAAACCACCTTAGTCTACTTCGCTGAAGCCCTTCATAGTGACACAGTATATGCTCCTCTGTCTTTAGCTCTAGTGTCCCACTTAGGGAATATGACCAGCCCTATTGCGAGGTGATTAGTAATCATGCGAACAATGATCCTTAGATTCACATGACTCATGCCCAGAAGATACTTCGAATCTGCTGGTTTAAGACTAGGCCATAACGCTCCAGATACCCTGTAGTCCAATCTACTCCCCCAACGTCATTCGTTCTACCTATAGTCCATTACCTTATGGCCATGAAACTTGACCCAAATGGAATCCTAACCTATACCTCCACAAAAGATCTGTCCAACTCCGAGCCTTTACGAGCTAGCTCATCGGCTATTTCATTGCTGAGAATATCGCAGTGACCAGAAACCCAACAAAGTCTTATTCTGTAGGCATCCATTAGTCTCCTAAATTCCTTTCTATATTCCAGCACTAATCTGGACCTGACACAGTAACTTGTCATTGCCACCAGTGCTGCCTGACTATCCGCATAGAAAGTTCCTGAGTGTCCCTCTCAGTATTTTCCTCAAGTAATCCTAGGGCATTGTAAACGCCTAGAATTTCTGCCTGGAAAACTATCAGACGATCTAAAAGATCGTTTGATATCTGTTCCCATGAAATAAACACCCGCCCCTGTGCCTACTTCCAAAGAAAACAAATACAAATAATTTTTAAAAGTAAATGTGACATAGAAATTTCAAAAAAATGACAAATGAAATTGTGTTTTTATATAAAATGGAAAAGTTATAACAAAGTAAAAGAAATAGGAAAAATAAAATTTAATTATTTATTTCAATTATCTCTTTGATTCATCTAATTATCAACTTGATTGATTTAATGAGATTATTAATTGTTTATCAATTAATTTTTCAATTCATTCAATTAACAAATTTGAGTTCAAAATTTTCTGTTTTCATTGTTTAAATTATTTTAATTTCCTCAAAGAAGCATCGTAATAGCTATTTTATATTGCTTCATGGATATTTTGAAAGCGTTAGTTTCAACAATTCTAAAGCAATACCCGAAGTGTGATATATCGCAGCACCTTAAATTTAGGTGTATATTATCCGATCGAGATCAAAAGCCATATTCTTTATTGTTCATATCATACGAATTCTTCTAGGATAAATATTTTGTAGAAAAGTATAAAGATTTGACAAAATGGTTTTGAAATTTGTTGCCCAACATAAAGTTAAAAAAATTTATATCTGATTGTTGCTATTGAAGTGGAATATCTGGGATAGATTTTAAAAGTAATTTTATTATACTTGTAGTAAAATAACGCCCCAAAGTAAAAGTAATAGCAATTTTTTGACATATGAAAAAACTTTAAAAATATTTGGTTTTTACATTGAGTGTGGATAAAAAAACCGTTTTTTTAATGAAAAATTAGGTTTTATTTCAAGATAATGGTAAAATTGTTCTGTTCAAAATAATGTCCATCGGAAGATATGATATTTCTGGTAATTTATGGGTTTTATCCCAAAACAACTTGTTATCTTTTGAGGCCCGCCCGTTCTGAAATGAATTCTATATAGGAAAGTATTGAAAATTTATCAATCTATATATGACGCTAACAAAGTTTAATACTCAGTACATTAAAGCAAGTATAATTGAAATGGATGCTACATTCAGTTGCAGGAGTATCGTGCTTGTTTGCTAAACAAAGTTTTATTGAAAATATATTTCGCCAGAATAAACTAAAAAAGTTTTCTAAAAATCTCTTTTCTTGAAAACTTGAAACTTTCTTTGAATAAAATGTAATATTGGGTGATATAAAAAGTATCGATAGTTTTTTGCCATTAGATGATATTGATGCATGTTGATTTTAAAATGAGTAAAAATCGCAAGAAATTTGATACTTTTTTACTATAAAATGGGATAAAACATATTAAAAAATGAGTAAAGAGTACGGTAAGAGAGTTGCGAGTCATCGCCGCCACGTAACGAATTGGCAAATATAGAATAATTATCGTAGAAACATAAAACTTGATACAGTAGTGTCTTTCGGCATAATGAAGAGAAATTTAAATTTTCAACCAAATCGGGTCAAGGACGCGCCTACCTCTCAAATGAATTGAATTAGAAAAATTATATTTTTCCTACAATTATAACCAAATTGCGATCAAAACTGGTATATTGTAATATATTTGAGATATCTGTATATGTATCGAATTTAAGCCCAATCGGTTCAAGGACACGCCCGCCTCACACAGACATAGAACTTTTAAGATTATATTTTGCCTTAAATTATAATAATGTATACGTTGACATGTATATATGTTATCTTCATCTAGGTAAAATTTTAGCTAAATCGGTTTAAGGACACGTCCACTTGTAAAATATACATGTATACTATGGACAAACATCTGTGTCTTTTGATAAAAATTTAAAGCAAATTTTATAAAATTTAGCACATATGATTATTTTTTTTTGTTACAAGAACCAAGACTATTGAAATTATTTACGATCAGTTCATTATTTCACCTAGCCCCCATATAAATATCATTCTGAAATAGGGTTTCAACCCTTATAAATGTCTTAAATATATTACAATTTTAGTTAAATTCGGCTATAAAAGTTTTCTATAAGCATAAATCAGTGTGCTAAATTTTGGGAAGATTGGTCCATAATTGGCAATAGCTCCCATATAATCCCACTTCTACAAACAATTTTATCGTGAGTAAATTCCATATAAATGTAAGTATCAAGATAAAATTTTGACACAAAATAAGACTTATAAAAGTAGAAAGCACATGTACCAAATTTTATTAGCATTGGTTTGTAACTTTTCCCGGGAAAAGGGAATGAAAAATTTCAAGAAAATTCTTATAAACAATATTATATAACAATATAAATCATAATTATTTAACAAAAAATTAAATAATACTAAAGTATGATGCATCTTTCAAGATTTAAAATATTTTAAATATTTCATATAAATAAAATGAGTACCTATTGTAAGTTACATTAAAAACTGTATATCTCAGGTTTTTAGGTCAATTGGATTTTCATGGCAAAGATTACAAAAAAGAAAACAATAATAATAATAAATAAATAAACCCTAATCCATGGTATTATATTTAAGTTTCAATACAAACAAATAGTGTTTCTTAACGTTTTATTTTCATCTTACATTATTAATTAATTCTTTCTAATTTAGAGATGTAAAACACAACTCTGAAAAATATTTTAAAAATCCTAAATTAGGTTTTGAAGTTTTAACATTTATATATTTCTTTACAGTTTCATTTCTTGTACGTGTTTCTCTTAAGAATGGCATTTTCAGTGAAAAACTCTCAACTTTATAATTTTTTTATAGTAGTGAATATTTTAGAAGCGCCTTATTTAATATTCATTTTCACCATGAATATTAAATAAGTTAAAAAAACAAAAACTTAACTTGCCAAAAGTTAAATTGCTTTTGAAATGACGAGAAGTATTAATAATTTTGAAAAATAAAATAATTCATATTTTATCAGTATGTCAAAAGATGATTTTATATTTAATTTAGTTTTTATTTTTCTTTCAATATTTTTCTTTTAAAGTTTTGTTTTAGGAAACTTTTGTGTTATTTTTGATAATGTAAAAAAAAATACTTTATTGATACATATGAAAATAAAATGTTTTTGAATAATTTATAACATCACGTATGTAGCGAATTTTTGACAAATCTTTATATTCAGAATTACCTTTAAAAAATGCCTTCAATAAGTAGTGTGTACAAAAATGTAAATTTTTCATTGAGGCATTTAAAGCATAGAATATATAAAATATTTTTAAATTAAATTAAATTTCCCAAATCCACTTCCGAAAATCACTTTAAAGTGAAAATATCTCATTAAATGTTAGTATCGAAAATTGGTCCACAATTTACCTTAGTTCTATGGTTCAAACCATAGAAACCAAAGAAGCTCTCTCATTTGGTACCTAACGCAGCTATCAAAAGCACGTAACGCTAAAAATATGTTAGTAACATTTTCACCACATTTTCACATTTGCAAAAGATTGTATTTACAAATTTTTAAATATTTTATTATGTTCGCATATTTCACCAAATAGTAAGCATTTTAATGTTTATTGTATTTCAAGGGTGCTGCGAAATGCTTTTTGTCATTTTTAAAACGCTATAAAATTACAAATTTCTGAAATATGAAAAAAAAAAAACACAGATACCCAGTTAAAGGTGACTGATTGTCTATATTTTGATTCAAATAAAAGTTTATGTTGAGTTTTTATCCACTTGGAATAATTTGCGATTTTGTCTCCTAACCCCACTTTTTAATTTTGACACATACTAATGTATGTGCTACACAGGCTTTCAGTTAAATTGAAAATGTTTGTACAATATTTTTAAGTATCGGAGATCAACTAAACTGATTTATTTTCAGTAATAAAGAATTTTTTTTATGGTTTAGTTATAGTGAAATCATATTTTAATATCTTTAGTATCAAAATTATGCCAATTGAAATTTGGGAACATACAACTCATATACTACAATGACAGATCGCCAGAAATAGCCAAAAAATTAAGTAATTGACAACCCAGAAAAAACTTTGCTTTCCTGGTAAGCTAGCAGGTATAATTGGAAACAAAATAAGGTAGTTTTTATTTTGCTTGAACAACTAGTTATTTTTGTTCAAGTTTTCCACAAATTCATGTAGTTATTTTTAGAGCCTAGGGGTACTCAACAATATTTAGCTGAACGAAAATGAAAAAAAAATTACCGACAGTGAGATTTGAACTTGGGCTCAAATTAACCATTCTTTTTTAATGACTAACATCTTACTCAGTACACCATCTCGCACTTAATACTCTAAGTGATAAAAGCTTTTTTACTATTAAATATCTTTTTAGACATTTTGTGAAAAAAGCAAATTTATAGCATCAGAATGGGGTCGAACAAACAATCTTTTGGTTGTTAATCCAGCGTTCTAGTTAACTGATCCATGCGATTTTAATACTACTGTGTTATTATACTCCTGAGTACTTATTTATATAATATAGATTAGCCGAATAATAATGACGCGTCATTACCAAAAAACTACTTTAATAAGTAGTTGCCATTACCGAGAGCCAAAAGTTTTTGCTGGAAAGCTATAGTTCTGGCTATATTAATTGATACAAATTGAGGGTGATATTTCTAAATTGCGTCATTTAGAAATTATCCGTATCATACCAGCAAATAACCCACCGAAAGGATACTAGCTTTGTAAATAAAAACTAAAAAATGAGGATCAAATATATCTTGGGAAATGAATTGCTCTAAAACAAAACAAAAACTTGGGCTATCATGCTCAGAAAAATTTCTATGAAATTTCAGAACGTACAACCCATATGCTGCGATGACTGGTAGTCAGAAATAGTCTAATAAATTAAGTATTTGACAAGCTATATCGTCATACAATTTTGGTTAGTTTTTCTATATTAATTGGTATAAATTGAGAGAGATATTTCTAAATTGAAATTATCAGTAACACCCCATCAAATACTTTTTTCGTCAACAAAAAAAAAAAAAAAAAAAAAAAGATGCCCAAGTATACCCTGAGACTTGAATTGCTTTAAATAACACAAAAATGTGCATTATCATGCTCCGAATAATTTCTATGCACTAGGATTTGCAACATTTTATAATTTATTGATCAGTTATATTCAATATTTAGAAGGCATCATCTAATCATTTATTAGTATACACGTGTACATAGTTTTTAAGATAAATTACTCTTATTTATATTACAGTTATCTCTTGATAACATTTTTTGTTCAATTTTGTGCAAAAATATTTCGCATCTTTAATTTCATAACAATCTCGGTGAAAAAATATAAGATATTCTACATAAATTCTAAAAACTTGTACAATCAAATATTCAATTAGTTAGAACTAACTACTTTATTCCATTAAATAGTTAAATTATTGCAAATATATAATTCTTTCTCTTAAATGTACACGTAAGAATTATAATTGGCTCCATTGGACATTTTAGAGAAAAGTTATTGTTTAATTTTTATCCAAAATGTCTATAAATTTGTCTCGTTCTTCTTATTATTTTTGTTATAACTTAAAAACTATGACTCCGACCAGTACAATATTTTACATACATATTACCTGGACTTATCTCAGTTAGATTGTGAAAGAGTTATAAAAATATGTTTATTAGTTTCTTAGTTATTGCTTTTTGAAAATGACAAAAAGCACTTCGGACCACCCTTTATAATGATTTAATCATTATATTTTTGTCGAAATTATTTTAAAATGTACTACATTTTTAATACCAAAAATTGCAACCATTTTCGTTTAGTTTAAAATTCAACAATTAAAAATTAAATATATATATATATATATATATATATATATATATATATATATATATTTATATTTATTTATTTATTTATATATATATATATATATATATGTATATATACATATTTGTTTTTTTTTTTTTGTATGTGAAAGTGGAGACCTATTGTAGTTGTAGAAAAGAGTTAGTTTATTTACTAGATAGTTAGTTATACTACGGTATGAAGAAAATAAGGTAGTTCCATTATGTTTATATTAATTTAAAAACACTTGC
This sequence comes from Protocalliphora azurea, assembly GCA_932274085.1. Taxonomy (NCBI): domain Eukaryota; kingdom Metazoa; phylum Arthropoda; class Insecta; order Diptera; family Calliphoridae; genus Protocalliphora; species Protocalliphora azurea. The sequence goes on from OW026522.1 coordinate 93,886,188, forward strand.
TGCTAAGCTTAAGGTTAATGACAATTTACAAAAGTAATGCTACAATATTTATATAAAATTTCATTTTTTATAAATAAATTCATTTATTTATTATTTACTTTAGATTTATAAATTATTCAAATTGTATAGAAATAGAAAAATGTTATACTAAATATGAAAGGGAGGACAAAGGTGTTCGCACCATCAAATCTCAGTCTCTATGGTTTGCCATTATGGAATCTTAAGTAGAAACCAGTGCCCCCAACATGTACAAAGATGCCTGCAAACGTAAGTGTAACAAGCAAAATATAGGTAATAAATTGAGGGTGATATTTATAAATATTATTAGAAATATCACCCTTACGCAATATTATATGCGTCACTTTTTGAAAATGATGTCCCAATGAGATGGCTCTTTGTAATTTTACTAAATGTGTTTATTATCCTTCAGAAAGCGTTTGATTTTAAAGCCTCATCCCTACGAAAGTAAACAGGTCTCTTAGTTAAATTAATAAATACTCCAAACAATTTACATATTATGGTGCCTTAGAGGCCAATTACGAAATGGTTGAAAAACACAACACCTTTAAAAAGAAACAACAAGTAAAGCAAAATTGTCTGTGCAACTCTTTACTATTGGCTCCCAACTGCCACTACCGCCCGCATTTTGGAAAATGATGAACTAAATCTTTGGAGCATCATATCCTGTTAGAAAAACTCAGTGTTGTCGATCACTATTTGCTAAGAGATTTAATTTATCTCGACTTGTGGAGCACAAAAAAATAGAATTATTTCCAATCGATGCTTCATACAGCCCAAGGAAAAAATCCTCTAAGTACAGTATAGGTAATTTCAGTTAAGAGCATCATTACTTTATATTTTTGTTTCTTTTTTTTTATTTTTTGTTATTTTTGTATTACATGGATTGAAATCTTCCAAAAAAAAAAAAATAAATAAATCTTGTTATATCTGTTTTTCTTTCTACAATAAAAATATTCGTAAATTTTCCTAAAATATTCCTAAAATACACCGAAATTAGAAATTACACCAAAATTTATTTTTAATTTTTTTATTTTTAATTTTAATAAAAAGTATTATATTTGTAATAATTTTTATATGAATTTAATTTTCACATATTATAATTACACAATTATATTAAAAAAATTCCTTGAAATTAAAATTTCATTTAAAAACCTGGCAATGTTCGTTAAAAATGTTTACAAAAACAAAACTTCAAAAAGCCTTATTTTTGTAAACAATTTATTGATTGAAACTATTTTTATTTATAACATAAATTATACACTGGCTTGAATCAAGATTTAAAAATTTTGAAATGACAGATAAGGAACTGTTAAAATATCTATTTGTACACATACTTAAAAAATTTCTCTTTGAAATTTATTGAATAAAAATTCCTCTTGTGTCCGCTAGGATTCGAACCCATATTTATATTATACCATATTTATGTTATGTTGTAAATTGTTTTTTATACCGTTCACATACATACCCAGAAAAAACTTGGTAACGACATACAGTTACGGAACGCCACGCTTTTCAACCCAACGACAACATCTGCAATACCTAGAAGTTGTTTGGAGTCTATAGTTAACTTTCCTCTGCATTATGTGTAAATAGTTGAGTAACTATTGAGCCGATTAATATGCATTTATATTAAAGTAATTAATTATTTAACCCCCTATTTAAAAGCATATATGGTAACTAGTTGCCTCTAACGACATAACCGCATTGAAATAATGAGTTAAGTTGCTAAATTGTAAGTAGTGTAGTGTTTTTATAATAGCATTTTAACTCATTATTTGACAATGGAAATTTTTGCTGGGTATATGAGGGATGCATATAATTGTTTCTCAACAAAACTCTAGGGGAAGTGTTCTACATAAGATATGTTTAGGCCATGGTTCATATCCTCGCAGAATTCAATTTTTTATTTTTTTTTTAATATTTTCTGTAAAAAAGTAAGTTCGATATGTAAATCTGAGTATGTGAGATGTTTTTTCTTAAAAAATTATTACTTAAGTTTATTTGTGTTTTAGGTTTTTAAATATAGATAATGATATGATATAGTATGTTTGGTGGATTAGAATCAGGGGTTTCTGACATGTGGTTATGGAGAAGTTTTGAAGAAACTACACCACCATAAGTGGTTGATTATGCGTTTGTGCTGATTTTTGTAACGCACAGATAAAATATTCGGGCCCCCACCTTAAAGTATACCGTTCGACTCAGAACCATTTTCTGAGTCGTTTTAATGATGTCCGTCCAGGTCGGCTGGCTGCCTGTTTGTGAACAAAGTACAATCGAAATTTTAAAGATATCTTGATGATAATTATTTTGGCAAAAGGATGAAGCCTATTGAAATGATCGGTCCATTATTTTACCTAGCCCCCATACAAATGTTCTCCCGGAATAGGCGTTTAACGATCATAAACGCCTTAAATAAACAAGTATTTTAATGAAATTAGATTCAATAAAGTCTTTTATAAATTTTAATCTTTATGCCAAATTTCATGAAGATCGCTCCTTATTTGACCATGGCTCCCATATAAACCCCTCTTCCGAAAATCAATTTAACGTGCATAAATCCCATACAAATGCGAGTATCATGTTAATATTCGACACAAATAAGTTTTATATAAGTAGAAATCACAGTGTCAAAGTTTTTGAATATCTATTCATAATTTACCATATAAGGCCTACTTTTGAGAATCACCTTAAATTGCATAAATTCATATAAATATTAGTATCAACGTAATATTCTGTATTCGTTTGTTTAATTTTATACTTAATAAAAATCCACCATTGCACAGTGGGGCAGAGTCGAAATTTTTTGCAAATAAATCTGTAACTTCTGATCGGCCGGTCGGATTTGCACGAAATTTGATAAGACCTATAAAAAAACACGCATATGTCCTATTTATCTCTTATAGTTTTCGAGTTATTTGCGTTTGAATTTTTAAGCATCATAATTTTGCATGTTCTTGGTCCAGTTTTTTTTAATTTATATCCTAGTATTTCCCACGGATTTGATTATTTTTTTCCCCACCTAGTTAAAGAACAAAATTATCTATTGAATAAAAAAAATTGAAGTCGATATCTTTACAGAGTCTAAAAATAAACGATTTTGAATTTCAAAATTTTTTTTTGTGTTTTTTTTTAGCCAAAAAAGTATCTACACTCCTTTTTATCTAAAATAAAATTGTCTTTAGCAACATATAATAATTTTACACTTTTCTGAAAGGCAACTTCACAGAAATGACTTTAAAATAAAAAACAAGCCCAATAACTCAATTGGTCATGGTACATACCATCCCGAATATGAAATTCAAAACTTTCATATAAAATTATGAAAGTTTGGAATTTAGACCATATTTTCTCAAATCCCAAAGCACGAATCGACAAGCGGAATATATTTTAGGAATCCTAAATATGTTGTTAAAAGTTTTACATCAAAATCTATGGGACTTCGGAAAAATGTGGATTCTATAGCCAAAAATGTAAAAAATCCCATTTTTGGGAATTTTGATTAGTTTATTTGGGAATTCAGGAAAACACTACCCCTAATTGAAATTTGGTTAACATGCTTTTATTTATATTAATAAGATCCACATTTTCTAAAAATTTAATTAAGATATCTTTATAAACAAATATGTTATTACAATTAAAAAAATTTGTATTTTCTCCAAAAACCCCAATTTGGGCCTTTTGTTTGGTTTATTTCTAAATAGCGAAAATATGTATTCCAAATTAAATATAACTTCCGATTTTGTGCAAAAAGATTCATGCCTCATTTCAGAAGATGAGCGTTTAAACTTTGATATTTCCAATTTATTGTATATATGACTATATTTTTACAAGCTTGCAACTTTTGCCTTTAGTTTTGCGTGAATAATTACTTAGAAAATCATGAATCTTTCTGTATACTTTTAATAATATCTATACACAAAATATTTTTATAAAAATAATTAATAAATATTTTTTATTTTTGATAGGGTTGCCAAATTTAAGTAAATCTTTTCTCAGCATTCATATATTTCTATTAATTAATTTAAAATAACAAATTTAACAAATGTATTTATCTATAGTTGATGGTTAAAAATTTATATATTTATGAACTAGTGGCAATGTACAAGTATACTTTCCGGTGATACCTAGCTGCAGCATTTATCTATTATTGATGGTTAAAAATCTATCCTTTCCGGTGATACCTAACAGCAACATATAATATCAATGAATTCGGTATAGGTACTCTTCCTAATTGACTCTTTCAGATATTTTACCTAATGAAAATTCACAGAATACCTTTAAATATATATACCTGTGCGATATATCTAATAGATATATATAAATGCGCAGCTAATCCTTATCAACATCATAACAAAGTTGATTACCATGGTGATTACATTGAAACATGAACAAGTGTGTTGTGTTCTGTGGAGTTTATCTAAAAATGATCTTAATCGTTTAGAAGCTACAGTAGAATTCATAAAAACTACATATCATGCAAAAGTCGACGTCATTGGTAAATCACAGGTAGAGAGCTTTTTAAAGTTGCATGACGTAAAAATGAAGTCCTTGAATCAGCGTACTAACAGATTAAAAATTAAACATTCCGATTGGATGGATACTGATATAGAAATATCGGCATGCAAAATATCAACTGGAGCACCCTGCAAGACATATGATGATTTAAGTAAAAGATCTAAGAAGAAAAGACTGGTCCATAAGTAATTAATATTGCCGAAATACTGCCAACTGCATCACCAAAACATCTTAAACGGATTGCCGAAAGTATACCTAGTCCAACATCACAATCCAATTTTAAAGAGGCAGAAGCAATTGCTTTAGTGCCTGAACTGGACCTCAGCCGAAACAAATATCAAATTTTAAGAAAAGCTCTGCTTGAAAAGGGACACTCAATTCTACCTCAATAGGATATTCAAGAAAAAAGCAAACTATTTTACCATCTATTTCGGTTACCGAAAAGGAAGCATGTGTAGAGCTATCTTCTTTGTTTGATAATACAGCTAGCAAGATAGTTGCAGATTTTTCTGCAGATCAGTTGGAAAAAGTAAATAACAGCGACGTTGTATTAATCTGTAAGTGGGGATGTGACGGACTATCAGCCCTTCCTGAATACAAGCACGCATGGAAGTAAGAAAATGGTGCATTATAAAATCGTATTTATAGCATCTTTGGTACCGTTAAGAATACGATCTTATTCCTTAAAGCAATCTACATCAAAGTGTAAAAACTCATTTGAAGATATATGGCATAACACCACTCCAGGATCAAAACATTTTTGCAGACCTATTTGGTTCGAATACAAAGTGAGTCGAAGACAACAAAAAAGGATTTAGTGGAATATATTAAAGATGAAATAAATGATTTACAACCTCTTTCAAAGGACTAACACTATTAACGGCAATTAATTGTAAGAACAAAATTAACTCTGTTCGATTTGGAGAATATCCAACAGAAATATCTAAACTACTTGTTTCTCTATATACATGGAAGAAATGACACCAACAGTACATAAAATATTGTGCCATGACGAAATTATAATTACAGAAGAGGCTCAAGAAGCAAGAAACAGAGATTTTAAATTATTCAGCTCCAGGAGATACTCCAGAACGTCACAAAACGAGGATATTTATAATAGCCTATTGTTATCATCAATGAGAAAACGTTGGATTTATTATGAGCCTTTATCAACTCAACATAATGAATATTTGAAGGACCTTTATTATCTTTTATACAGATACAACAGATTATTTTATAGAAAATAAGTAGTATAAGTTTAAAATATTAGAAAAATTGTCTATTTAAATTTAATGTAAATAAGTAATAAAAAATCGTACTAGAAATAGAATATTTATTAAGGAAGATGATAAATACCAAAAATAATAATATTGATTAAGTTAAATTAGATATATTTTGTTTGTTTTGTTATTTTAAATTCATTAATAGAAATATATGAATGCTTAGAAAAGAATAAAGATTTACTTAAATTTGGAAAATGTGGCAACCCTGTTAAAAATAAAAAATATTTATTAATTATTTTTATAAAAATATTTTGTGTATAGATATTAGTAAAAGTATACAGAAATATTCATATTTTTCTAAGTAATTATTCACGCAAAACTAAAGACAAAAGTTGCAAGTTTGTAAAAATATAGTCATATATACAATAAATTGGAAATATAAAAGTTTAAAGGCGCATATTTCTCAAATGAGGCATGATATTGACATGAATCTTTTCGCAAAAGATCGGAAATTATATATGCTAAAAGACAAGCTTAATTTGGAATACACATTTTTAAAATTTCTTGGAAATAAACCAAACAAAAGGCCCAATTTGGGGTTTTTGGAGAAAATATAAATTTCTAATTGTAATAACATATTTGTTTATAAAGATATCTTAGTGAAATTTTCAGAAAATTTCAATCAGGGGTAGGGTTTTCCTGAATTCCCAAATAAACTTGTCAAAATTCCCCAAGCTTGTCGATTCGTGCTTTGGGATTTGAGAAAATATGGTCTAAATTCAAAACTTTCCTATAAAATGGGTCGAATTCGGGAGGGTATGTACCATGACCAATTGAGTTATTGGGTTTTTTTTATCTTAAAGTCATCTCTGTGAAGTTACCTTTCAGAAAAGTGCAAAATTATTATATGTTGCTAAAGAAAATTTTATTTTAGATAAAAAAGAGTGTAGATACGTTTTCGGCTATAAAAACACAAAAAGTCGTCTTTTTGCAATTTTCAAATTCAAAACCGTTTATTTTTGGGCTCATTAAAGATATCGACTTCAATTTTTTTTGTTCAATATATAATTTTGTTCTTTAACTAGTTAAGGAAAAAACTAATAAAATCGGTTGGAAATACTAGGATATATATGAGAAGATTGGACCAAGAACATGCAAAATTATGGTGCCTAAAAATTCAAACGCAAATAACTCGAAAACCGTAAGAGATAAATAGGACGTGTAAGCATTTTTTACAGGTCTTATTAGGGCCTAATCTGCAAGCGATTAAAAATTTTTTATGTCAGAGGTACCTAGCTTTGAGCCCCCTTAGCGCCGCCCCTGTGGGGATAGTTATGCCCCCCTTCCAAACATAATATTTTACACTCCTCTACTACGCCTGTACCAAATTTCATGAAAATCCAACTGGCTGATCAGAAGTTACAGATTTATTTCCAAAAAATTTCGATTCTGCCCCATTGTGCATTTAATATAAGATACCTTCCTGAATTTTGGTGCACATGCACAATGGTGTATAGTATCATATGGGCTTGACCAACTATATGTTTTTTACTTGTTTTACTTTTAAGTAAAAGAGAAATTAAAATTTTCATTAAAAGAGAAATATAAATTTAGACGCAAGCTATCAAATAATTTCCATTTCTTCAAAAAAAAAGTTTTTCTAATTCCTAAACAAAAATATTTAATATTCTTCTCAGGGCCCAAACCCATAACCACAAATTTACAAATTTTAAAATAGCTTATTCAAGTTCAAAGTAGCTAATTTCGGGGTATCTGTTTCAAAACAAATTGTTGGTGGAAAACTGAAAAAGGAATTTACAATTTTTTATATCTCTTCTTTAATCGGCTCTTTAACATAAATGGTCGATATCTATTTTCCTAAGCCATATGGCCAAGGAAAATTTTCGAGGACTCTTTATATTACAAGTCTGCAATGTCATGGTAAATTTTGATAAAAGATAATATGAGTATAAATCCATTCTTTATAATTCTTTTAATTGTGTATATTTTTTTAAGAAAAAAGTATTTTAAGTTTTCTTTTATAAATATCATTTGATAAATTCATGATATTTGTAAATTTAACAAGAATGTAATATAATATAATTAAAGTTTTAATAAATTTATATATTTATGCAATATAGATTTCGTGAAGGGTATAAAAGATACGGCCAGCCTAATATTTTTGCGCATTCTCCTTGTACAAAGTATAAGAAGATGCAATTGTACTTGTGCAGTCTTTAAAAAATGTCAAATATAAAAGATCTTGTTACTTAGGGGAGAAGACTAATTTTTTCTTAAAGTTTGGCCAAAATAATCTTTATATAGAAAATTTTAATGTTACAATTGTATCTCATCCGCTCGACTAAGGTTACATGATTATGGCTTAAATTGTGCTATTATTATGACTATTTACAAGAAACTCACATCATGCATAGTTTAATACATGCTTATACACAATATTGAACAAATACATACTTATACATGGTTTTTGTTATCCTTTTATGGTTTTAAAATGTAATCCTTTATTGTGTAAGTTCTTAGTTAAATAATACAAATACTTGTATTTAGTTAAGTACCTAAGAATAAGGTAGCGGCTATTTTTTAAAAGGATTATAATTTTTAACATAATAAAATACAAGTTAAGGGAATTTTAGATACTTATTATTAAGGAAATGTAATATATTCCTATGAATATAAAGATTTATTTAGGCTTTAATAATAATTAAAAGAGGAATTAGAGATTCAAATAAAATAAATAAAATTTTGAAATAGTTAATAAATAACTTAATAAATTATTAATTTCGTATGCTTAACATTTAACATTAAGATTTTTAACATTTTTCTTAAAATTGAATCATTTAATTAAACAAAAGAAACGCCCACCCTACTAAACCCACTCACTATTATTTGCCTCGTTTGGGTAATGCTTCTTGGGTGTTTTTACTTTAGGTCGTGAGCACTTTTTTTCTTGTTAGCTCAAAGCTTTAAAAGAAATTTTTACAATAAACTGAAAAAGCCAGTAATGCTATCGTTGCATTTTTTTCTCTTGTCCTTTTACATGTTAAATTTTGCACTTTTTCAAGTGTCAAGTGCATTTTGCGCAAAAAACATACAAGGTTTTTGTTAAATTACATTTTAGTTTAAGCAATTTACACTCATATACGAGTATATTCACCCCCTTTTCTCTTTATTTAATTTTATTGTCTTTTTTTTGCATATAAAAAACTTTATTTATATTTTACTAAATGCTTGAAGTGAAAATGTAAATATTTTAAAACTTCTGTGTAGGTTAGAGGACGCAAGGGAAAATATGTTTAAAAGTTTATTGTTAATAGAGAGAAAAAAATATGTTTATTTATATTTCATAACATAAATAAATATAGTGGAGTTTAAATGGGGTAGTATGTGAAAGTAAAATACATTTAAAAGTTTATTGTTAATAGAGAGAAAAAATATGTTTATTTATGTTTCATAACATAAGTAAATATAGTGGAGTTTAAATGGGGTAGTTCTGAAGTTGCACAGCAAAGTGAGTGTTTTTTTACAAATTTTCTTTCGAAAATTTTGTGGGGAAGGGATAATAGAAAACTATGTAATACTTATAATAAAATTTTATTATGTGTATATGTTATCGTTAAAATAAATTTAATAAAATGTTATTTAAATATTTTACATAAAAGTTTATTTAATTCCGGTGAGTAGTATAGAAATTACTTAAAACATGTTATAAACAAGTAAGAAAAATATAGTAGGTGAAACCCAACCATATGATACCCTATGCCATTGTGTATGTGCATGAAGAATCGGAAAGGAGTTTTATATGTGCTAAACGTAGTGTATACACGCAGAGAAAAAGTATAGGTGTAGTGAGCGTAACCTAAGAGCAACATATTGTGATTGAAAAATATGATAGCAGAAAATAGAAATGATTACAAATAATAATTATTTTGATTCTATTTTGTCATATTGTGTCCAATTTTATGGTTTGTTTTTTATGTTATGATTCTAGTTTAATATATAATGGAACAATCTTACTACATCATTATCTCATTCTTTCAGATTATGGTTTGATGTTATTGTATTATTTTATCTTATTATACTATTATAACACATTGTTATATTATGATTCCATTGTTTAATATTATTATGCCATTTTTCATATTATTATTCTATTTGATCATATTATTATCCCATATATATATATATATATATATATATATATTTATAAATTTTTTATTGAAAATAATAGAGAAAAGTGTTCATTAGCCAAAAAAAAAAAAAAAAAAGAAATATTCACATATTATTTGTTCATTAATTATATTCACTTATACCACCAAATGTGATTCAAATGCAAGACATGTTTTTTTTTTGACTAAACCCATTAATGGTAGTTAATCAATATCTTATATTGCTTGTATCACGCCGAGTATAATCAAACATTGCCTATTTCTACTTATTTATATATAAACTAAATGAGAATTACAATAAAATTAAAAACAAAATACATTTAAAAACAAACAAGTTATGTATCTTTCCAATAAGTTTGTGAAAAGGATAAGTATTATATTTATTTGAAACATTTTATTGTCATGGGAATAATATTATTAATATGGTTTAAAAACAGAATATGGTTTGAGAACAAGGAAAGGACTGCAAAAATTTATTGGTTGTAGATGTAACGATATTTTTCATATTAACTGAATGATAAAATTTAAACAAAAACATTGTTATGGTGAACAGAGTGTTATTAAAATTCAAGAAAATTAACAATAAAAACATAATGTTGTTGTAGTGGTAATGCTGTAACCATGTTTTTGCTCTGTGTGTATTTCTTTAAATAGATATATATGAATTACAATATATTATTTTTGCACTTTAGGGAAATTCCCGGAAGTGGGCCTTGTATGGGAGCTATGGTCAATTATGTCCATATCTTCATAAATTTTGTTACTGCCACTTCTATTTATGTAATACTGATTTGTGTTAAATATTAACCTGATGCTCTCATTTGTATGGTATTTATTCCCATTAAGTGATTTTCTGAAGAAGAGTTTATAAGTCAATTATGAACCGATCTTCATGAAATTCGGCACCTTAATTTATGCTTATACAAAACTTATATGTGCAAAATGTCATCAAAATAAGGCTAATATTATTAAACTCCCATTTCGTAATGACGTTTGTATTGAGGCTAAGTAAATTAATGAACCGATCATAAACAATTTTAATAGGCTTCGTTCATCGAAAATCTACGTATCAAATTTTATTAAATTATTTTCATAATTGCGACCTGTAGGTTGATTACAAGGTTTACATAGACAGACAGAAGGACAGATTCAGAAAGTGATTCTGAGCCGGTTGGTATAAATTAGGGTGCGTCTGCGACCAATATTTTTGTGCGTTACAAATATCACCATACATATACTTATGTGTGGTGATATTTGTTGTTTTTATATCCAATACCCCCATACTAAAAATAATGAAAACATTATATATTAATTTAGAATTAAAATTCGTGTATTGTTTAAAAATATCAAAGGTAATTAAGTTCATTTTAATTATATGATTAAATCATAGGATTAAACTTTTACCCATCCAGTAAGCAGTTTTGCTGTAGTTTTATTTAAAACCAAATGTATTTCAAGCCTTGAATCCAATACCAAGCACTAAATTAAAATTACACATTAATTCAATAGCGATTTACAGCAAAGAGGAAATTTATACTCAAGTCAAATTTATTTTAATTAAAAATTTTTATTTTTTTTTTTTCAATTATATTTTATATTTAAAGTATTTTTATATTTGAATTCATGTCGGAATTTTCCAAGGCTTGAATTTTTGAAAGTTTTTATGATACTTTGAAATCCAAAATTTTCTAAACATAATTGAAATTTAAGTTTTATTTTAAATTAAAATATTTAAAACTTCGTAGGAGTATTAAACTACTTGAATTTGAACGCATTTTTCAATATATTTGTGTACAATGAGCGAAACAAAATCGAGGGCACTGAATTTAATATTTAAAAATTAGCGAACGTTTTATTTTAATTTTAAATTCAAGGTTGGAACAATTCCTAAGTTAATGAATTCCAAAATTAATAATAATATTGAAATCGCTTATAAAATAAGCAAGAATGTTGAATTCGACTTGGTCGAATCTATATACCAGCCATCCGCAACTTTTTGTTGGACCCTAATTTAAAATTATATGGGAGGTGGGCGGTGAAATGTATAAAATGGGGTGCATGTTTTTTTTTGTAAGGGTATTGAGCGGAAAAGTATGAACTGGAGTTACAAGGGACACCCAGTGTTTCTAGTATTGGCCCATAAATTCTTAGTTAGGAAGAGATTTTTCTCATTTTCAATACCAAATAATCCTTATTTAAAATAAATATTTGAGCAAAATTTCTTCGCCCTAGTTAGTTCGATCCCTATAATTTTTTACGCAGACGATTCAGAATCTTACGGGGAGCAATGACAAACAAATTTTGTGTCAACATTTAACAACTATTGAAATTTTCGTTACAAATACATTACATTTTATAGTAATAATGTATGTTATATTTGCAACACCAGCATGTTTACAAGTTGCTATTAAACTAATTTTATCTCTATTAATATGCTTCCGCCATCTATCTTCTTGTACTCTTTTTTTCTTTGTATATATATATTTTTAACAATATATATCTAGTTGTATGGAGTATTCTTTTTTAAGCAAAAATCTGTTCCCCTTCCTCGCTTTTAATTCAAACGTATGTAGACTTGTTTAAATAAGCTTTTTAACTCCTAGATGACTTTTCAGCTTTGTCTTTCTTAAACTCATCTCTTGTCTTTCCAAGTGGAAGACAAGAGATGAGTTTGACTACTTATACAAGGATTATGTTTATTATGAAAACTATAAATTTGTGCTCTTCACTTGTCAAGTCTTTTACGGTTGAAGAAAATTGTTTGTAGCTCATAAAAATCATTAACAAAGTGGTTTCATGGCTTAGAACATAAAAAAATAAATAAATAAATAAATAAAAATAAAAATGAAAATAAAAAAGTAAAATTGTTAATTAAAGGTAGGAGCAAATTGTGGGCATAAACATAAAACTTTTTAAATTTAACAAAAATTTTTCTCGAACTTCTTTTCTTTGCACATTGACAATGCTTTGAACAAAAAGCAATACTTCCGTTGGTGTAAATCACTTTCGCGACGTAGGCTAAAACCAGTGTTGCCACTTTAGCACATTTAAAGATAATTTTAGTCTTTTTATTTTGCTTTTAGCTTCAAAATTTTTGAGTTTAGCATTTATATATATATATATATATATATATATATATATATATATATATATATATATATATATATATATATATACATACATATATCCATATATATTAATTTGCTCTTAACGTTTAACACCTATAAGAATGTTCTGTCTAAAAATATAGTAAAAAAAATATAGTATTTTACAATAATAATGAATGTTATATTTGCAAAAGCAGCATGTGTAAAAGTTACTCTTACCCTAATTTTATCTATATTAATTTACATATATTAACAAACATTTTTTTGTACTTTTTCCCTTTGTATATGTATATTTATAATTACAACTAGTTGTGTATATTTTTTTTAAGCAAAAATCTGTTCCGCTTTTTTCTTTAATTAAAACATATGTAGATTTATGTTTTATTAACCTTTTTAACTCCTAGCTGACTTTTCAGCTTTGACCTTAAACATGAGTTTTTCCAAGTAGAAGACAAGCGATGAGTTTGACTACTTATACAAGGATATGTTTATTATGAAAATTATCGATTTGTGCCATTCATTTGTACAGTGTTTTAGGGGAGAGGAAAACTTTTTGTAGCTCATAAAGATCATTAATAAAGTGGTTGATGGCTCAAAAACCTTAAAATATCACACATTCACGTACAAAAGTCTATCGCCACTTGTAAAAATACAAAATCACAATATTATCATTGCTAGCTGAGTTACACGGAAAATTTATATATAAATTTTATGTAATTTTATGGAAAAAAATGTTATATTATACTAAAATTTCATAATATTTATTTATGTACATTTAATTTATCTTCAAATATTATTATTTATTTTTTCAAATTAACACTAAACATCAAAATTTTACATTTTTCGATAAATTTATTGAAGATTTTCAGTTATAATATTTCACTATTTATATATTATTATTTTTCAAGTTATAGCCTTTCCAATTATATCAAATACTTCCGTAAATATCTTACATATTTGTTTAAAACTAACTGAAACTTGACCCCCTTTAGAAAAATTTTCACATTTTCCTTCATTTCTATAGTAAATATTTGTTGCGGTATTTTGTATACATAAGGACGCAGCTGTTTCAATATGTTCTTTTTTAATAATTTTATGCGACTTTTGAACCGGTAAATATATGAAACTTTTGAACCGTTAATAAATGAAATTTCACATAGTTATTGCTGAGGTACTTTCAAACTGTTTTGGAGGAGCACAAGCCTCTACCTGGTCTCGGGGTAGGAGAAAGACCTCGGAAATTAGTTACCACTTTTAATTATTTCTTATTTTGCTTTATTTATTACTAAAAATTAATTAACATAATTACTATTTACTAAAAACTGAATGAAGTTCTGTGACAATCTTTGGATTTTTTTAATGAAAATTTTGTCCGTTATTAAAAGTACACCTGAGTTACAGGTATTTTATTTATTTTTTATTAATAAAGTTTTATGTATTCAAGTCATTATATTCAGCATATTAAAGAATGAAACAATCGGGTATATCCTATAAGTTTAGGTGTAGAAATTTATTGTCGTTATTGCTTATATAAAAATCTTAAAATGCAACTCAAATCCAAATAATACTTTTTTATATAAAACATATCAAAATGTGCCTAGAAGTTCTTGTCAAATATTTTTTTTTTCAATAATGATGTTTTTAGGAAAAATAGTAAATTATAAGGAGTCCTGGAGATAAAAACTCAGGCTTAATGGTTTTTAGTCTAGAACACTACCTCTAGATTATTCAATCTCACAACCTTCTAATAGAAAACAATGCTTATATTATTGTATGTGAAATAGAAAATATTATTAAATTTTAACAAAAAAAATTAGGAACAATTTTCAAGGCTGTTCTAGGAAAGCGCATACAATTCCGCCATTCCTCTACGGGTTTCACTGAGTTTGAATGCCAAGATTTTCGAGACTATATAACACATATATGTTGAAAGAGATATATATTTATTAGATTATGGGCTTCAGAAAATCCATTTCAACATACAGGCGATCAGGAATCTAGACGGAAAGACAGATATATTTTCTCAAAAGTTATTTTTAATCATGACAGTCACGAATGTTTTTCAATTTGAGACTCTGGATATATATTTAAAGACTTTCATAAAAAATGACAAACTTATATATACCACTCATTTTATGTGAAGGGTATAGAAAAGCAATCAGTAGTAAAAAGAATTGTTTATGTATGTCATCAACATCATCATCACCTACTCTTATCGACATAACAGCATATATTTACTTAGTTAAAAACACACACAAAAACATTTTGACGATGTAAAACTGAATAAAAACTAAAATAAAGTTCTTAAATTTATGTCAAATATGCATGTTGCTAACGTAACTAAAAAGCCACAAAAACAACAACGAAAATAGCAACATAAAAAAAGCACAATGCTAAATATACAGACAATGCCAGTGGGGCAGAATCGAAAATTTTTGGAAATAAATCTGTAACAGCTAATTTTGTTTCTCTAATTTTGTTTCTTCTTCTATATCTTAAGAAGATATAAAAATCTTTAAAAGATTTTTATATAAGAAGATATAAAAATCTTTAAAAGATTTTTATATCTTCTTAAAGCACTTGATAAGACCTGTGACAAACAAATATAAACTATAAATATTCTGTCCGTAGTAAAATCATTGTTAGTTAATTTATCCTAATGAAACTTTCAGGAATTGTTGGCTTTATCAATTGAAAAGATGAAGTATACAAAAATGAAGAACCGGCAAATATCCTAAAAATTTCATTTTTTTTTTTTAATTTTGAACTTTCATTTATTGCAGATCTAAAAAAAGTCGTTGACAAACTCTTTGGAACACATCAGAGTTTACAAAATTGCATTGCATTTGCTTTGTGATTTGAAAACATATAGGCCAAAGTCAAAATTTTTATACAACATAGTTCAAGTTGGCAGAATCTGTATTTAGCTCTATTGGGTGTCTTGTATTCAATTTTCAAATCATTAAAAAATCTAATATTTGCAATTTCCAAATTCAATCCCGCTCAAATTTTTTTTTACTCGATAAATAATTTTGTTCTTTAACAAACTATAGAAAAATCTAGCTGAAGCGGTAGGAAATTTTGGTCTATATATTGAAAAAACTGGACCAATATCATGCTAAATTGAGATAGTTGAAATCTTAAATGTAATTAATTCGAAAATTATGAGCGAAATATGGATAATGCAAGGATTTTTTATAAATCTTATGAAGATCTTTAGGGGGATATAAAATCTTTAAAATCGGTAAGAAAAAATTTGGCTAGCGTATAAAAATTTTTGATGTACCCTTCTTTGGGCTCTCCTAGCTCCGCTCCTGTGGGTACCGTGGAGTCACCCTTCCAAACTTCTAAGCTGCCGATTAGAAGTTACAGATTTATATAGAAAAATGTTCGATTCCGTACAACTGTGCAGTGGAGATAAAGAAGTCTTGACACTGGATACGTGTCAAGTGGCAATTTTTTTGAAAAAAAAAACACAGCTAAATCCTACAGTCTTCTCATATTTTTGATACAACAAAATAAATTTCAGAATGAGCTAAACTTCCCAAAATTAATAGAAGTATTTTCATATTTGGGGCTCTAAGACACAATTCCACCAAACATGACATGCCATCTTATTATCTTCACTTAAAAACCTAAAACACTTGTAAATTTTACTAGATTACCTATACCCATAGATATTCTGTTGAAAAATAATTATATGTTCTCCTCATATATCTGAACAGTATAAAAATCAGTTTACAACACTATATGTTGAATATATTTAAAATCCTGACGAATAGAAATGTAATTTTTATTTAATAAATATCAAAGAAGCATTTTTAATTAGTTTAATATATATTTGACAGTATCTTAATATCAGATTTTAAAATTTTAATTTAGTTTGAAGTCTTGGCCAAGGATCGCAATCAGAAACTAAAGTTTTTCAATCACAAACTAAAACGCGTAGCTGTTCATTGTGAATATTTGAATTCAAAATATTTGTTAAAAATAAATTGTTTTTATATTCAATTTATAATTTTAGAAATAAAATAGCTTCAAACCATTTTGTGCTCTTTAAAAGTAATAGTATACCATTTACATCAAACTAAACTAATTTCAAAAATCATACCGTTCACATAACCGTTTTTCTCTCTATGTGGCTTCTGCTGACAATTTTTTTTATTTTTATTTTTATTGAAACACAATTTGATTTAGTTTTGTTGTCAATATTGTTTTTTTTCAACAATTTAAATATAATTTATTCACAAAATATGCAAAACTGATAAGACAATTAAAGAAATTTGAAAAATGTTATTTTGTTCATTATATATAAAAGCTCAATGTCATAAAATCAACCTAACAAGCTCTATGATAAATAGTTATTTTAAAGATTTTATTTGGTTTTCAATAAAAACTAGATAGATGAAAACAGTTTTTGATTTATATGGAAAAACTAAAGAAATTCATGTAGTTTTTCAATCAAATACCAAATGAAGTCAAAAACTAATAGTCTTACTTTGGTGTAACCGTAGTATAATTTATAATAAAATTATTTAAATATTAAATCATTTGTTAACAAGTTAAATTAAAAATATTATCAGCAGAAGTATTCGAATATAAATTTATAAAAGTTAAATCAAATTTCAAAGGCATCAATTAATTTGAAAATAAATTTTATTTCTGTAGCTTAAATACAATTATTGTTTATTTTATTAAATACTTTATTCATAGAAAATTTTTGAGCATTTTTATTCAACATAAATTTGTATGAAAAAGAAAATTATTTTATACGTTTAAATTAGTTTATTTCGATGAATATAGGCAGTATTATTTACTCGATTGTAGTCATTAGATTTTGCCGTACAGAGCTTTTTAAACAGTCGGAGAATCCACAAGGAAATTATTTGCTGAAAAAAACTTACAAAAAAATATTTGTGTTATTGAGTTTTTTTAATCAAACCTTTTGTGGCTGAATAATCTTATTTCTTTGAATTTTTTTGAATAAAAATATAAAAATATTTATTTAAAATTTTCCTATTGTTTTCAAATAAAAATCCTAAAATGTTGTTTAACTTTTTTGTACCTAAATAAAATAAATATGAATATTATTCAATTTAATTATCTTTTTGTAAATAATATATGTCTTACTTTTGATTAAATAATTTTCTTTTATTTTTTAATTTATCTTTTTCAATTAGATACAAAATTATATAAAAATTAATTTGATAAATTTTGCGCACAAAAAAATTAGTGCAGGTTTTAAGCACTATAATATTTATTATACGTAGAAAATTTAATACCATTAACTTGCTTACATTTTTAGTTATTCTCAGCAAGTATATGGTGAACTTTGTTGCAATAGTATAATTATTTTTTATCAAAAAGGGAATTGAACCAAAACATAAAAACGCATAATTCATATTTATAACGAAAAGCCATATCAACAATATGAAACAATTGCTAGGAATAGGTGTATCAGAAATATGGATTTTGCGGCAAAAAAAAAAAAAAAAAAAAAATATATATATATATATATATATATATATATATATATATAGAGAGAGAGAGAGAGAGTTTTTGATCACCGAAGAAAAGGTTGATTTTGAATTCTAAAAGAATAGCTCTACAACTCTAGCTGTAATGCGACTCATTCATTAAATTAATCTGTATCTTTTATCAGAAAAGTTAAACAAAAAGTAAAAAAAGTAAAAAAAAGTTCCTAATAGGAACGCTAGAAAAAAATGTGGCGGCAAAAGAGGAAACGGAGGCTATTGAAGTTATTATCATTATTATCATTATTGTTATTATTATTTTCATTATTATTATTTTTAATAAATAAGAATGTTATCGAAAGGACTATAAAAGATACGTGGTGGCGAACTTTTTACAGCATTCTGAATAGGAATTTCATATTATAAATTGTTATAGG
Source organism: Protocalliphora azurea (assembly GCA_932274085.1). Lineage (NCBI taxonomy): Eukaryota > Metazoa > Arthropoda > Insecta > Diptera > Calliphoridae > Protocalliphora > Protocalliphora azurea. Next base: position 93,905,155 of record OW026522.1, read on the forward strand.
AAATGCAGCAGATAATTATCGTGTAAAAAAAATCAAAATATTCCAGGAAGTTTTTGGGCTGGCAAGCCATTTGTAAGTGCAGGGAAAAAAAGCCCTTTATACATAACAAATGGAACTTTTAACAGAAAAATGTACCAAAATGAATGCTTTTGGAAGACATTTCTTCCTATAATTAAAAGCACAACGTATTTTATCTGGCCTGAACTCGTTTCTCATCATTACAGCAAAACAGTAACTAAATGATAAGCAAATGGTGCTGTTATGTACCGAAGGAAGCCAATCGACTAAAGTGTTTAGAACTCAGTCCATTTGTAATATACTGGGTTATGGTAAAAATATATTTTTACTATAACCTAGTAAAATAAGGAGCATTTAAAGCTGAGATAAAACTAAAATAAAGTTTTAAAAAAAAGTGAACCCATTCCAATAAAAAACAATAAAGCGCTTAATGTGGGTATTCCAGAAAATATAAAATATTTTATTTAAAACCAATCAGCCATTGTTTTATCCGAACAACTTACGTTAAATTTATTACATAGATCTTAGAAATTAATAATCGGTATTTCCTTTTTTCAGGTCCATTCTAACGGTTTTCAAAAGGTAAGCAAGCAATTTTACTACGATTATAAATATATAAATTTCTGCATTAACATAAGTCATAATTTGATAATTAAGACAATAACTCTAGCCAACAATCCAACCAACCTATCTTTTTTATAATTCTTTTATTTTTTTACAGTTATTGTTTTACTTGTATTATTTATGGTAAATTAATACAATTTTAAGTAAAATATTACAACTCATACTCTTATCCTAACATTTATTGTAATTAATTAGATTTTTTTGTCCAAAATTATAAGAACCGTTATTTGATATGATCATGTGCGAAATATGAATTATTTTGTAAATAAAATATATAAATTATGTTAAAAAAATTTAATTTTTTTCGTTGATTTGCGTACTAACACATATCATTATTTTAGTCATTGTGGTATTTTTGTGTAAAAATATTTAAGTGAAAAGAGAAGATGGAAAAATACGTTCAGTTTTTAATTATTATATTCCACCATAAAACAAATTTTTCACCACAAAACTGGCTTATCCCCTCAAAACTAATTTTTTACCATAAAAATATTTCTTAAGCACAAAAGTAACTTTTCACCTTAAAGCTAATTTTTCACCACAAAACTAGTTAAAAAAAAAATAGTTTTTCGCCACAAAAAAATTTTTTTTCACAAATTTAGTTGTTCATCACAAGTCCAGTTTTTTTTACAACAAAATGGTTTTTAACAATCTTTTCACCGCAAAAATATTTTTTCAACATAAAACTGGCATTTTATCTCAAAACAATTTTTCACCGTAAAAGAAACTAAACTAATTTTTACACCAAAAATATTTTTTCACCATGAAACTAGTTTTTTTTTCATAAAGGTAATTTTTCATTTATTCACCAGAAAATCAATAGTGGTATTCCGCATTCGGTACAATAAAAATTGCATTTGCAGTTATGCAATATTGTTTATAATTCAAGTAACAGCTGACATTCAGACGGTTTTGTATTTTGAATTGTTCTTTTTTTCAATTGCACAAAAAATTTTGTGAAAAAATAATTGAAATTTAATGCCTCTTCCAAATAATCGAGAAAATATTTTTTCTTCCGACAAACATTTCTTTAAGATTTTTTTTAATATTATTTTCTGTGACTTTGTTAAGTTTTAAGTTTATTTTTCACAATTGTCAACTATTTGAGTTGCAATCGCAATACATACAGCAAAAAAGCTATGCCATATTTAGTATTGTATATACGCAACAATATAATAATTACAACTTTGTATATTTTGTTATTGGATAGCAATAAAAACTTTTTCGAGATCCTATGCACTAAACTACACTAATATTTATTCCGAAACAAAAGAAAAAAAAATGAACAAAAATACAAAATTTTGTTTTTACCAAAAAAATTTGTTATTCTGAATTTTTGTTTATTCCACCCAAGATTCAGCCCTACCGAAATATAAGTAATGTATTGCTACTTAAAACAATAACAAATTTTCAAATTAAAATTCAAATTTCAAACAAAACAATATTCTTCACTTTTAACATGCTGAACTTTAATAAAAAATTATACTATTATTCATCATTTTTATGATCAAATAAGTGTTCCTGTTATAGTAGCTATTTCCCTTCAGACTTTAAACGCATAAAAATATATTATGCTTATACATTTGAGTTAACAATTTTTTGTAACTATTATATTTGAGAAGCTATTTAAAGCAGGCAAATAATGCATAATGCATTTTTACTATTGCTGTTTTAAAGTTGAAATAAAACTTACAAAAATTTACATAAAAAAATAAAAATCTTGAAACTATAGTCAATTTTCAATTCCTTGAATTTGTATTAAATGATATGGGATCATCATTTACTTTGCATCTAATTGACACAATTTTAAAGTGGTCAATAAATTAAAACACCACACAAACCCAGAAAAACAACAGCCATTGAATAAATGCATTTGAAATAAGTAAGAGAATTTTATAAGCAGCTTGTTTATTTAAGAGTAGCAAAATATTTTCTGTGTTTTGCAAATGCTACAAAAGCATTTAAAATTCTGAGAAAAATAGAAATCACCATATCTGTGTTCTATGGAAAATTCAAGAAGTTACATATTTCCGTATGTATATCTTTATATATTTACATGCATAAATTAATGAACATTAAGATTGTGTTTAGTTGAAAAAAAAAAAAAAAAAAATGATAGTAAATTGGGAAATATTTTCCTGTTAAAAAAATTTTTATTCACAGAAATTCCAATATCATATAGATTACAATGAATATTTTAACAGTTTTAAACTGTATACAAAACTATGCATTAATTAAATTTTTTCCAGTTAGCTTAATTCCTTCGGATTTGATTTAGTTATTTTTTCCATAAATGTACTACCCTACTCACAAAGCTGATGATAAGATTTCGCAGAAAGTTTTTCTTTTATATTCAACTACCAACTCAAATAGAATCCTTGATGTGTTAATATTTGTGATGTAGCATATTCACATACTTTTACACTTCGTATCATATAAACCCAGCTGACCACAAACTTCGATAATGATATCGCCTTCAAACATTTTGCGAATATTTCGCTGACAAAATATTTGAGAACGACTATCGTTGGCGATCCGAATATGACATCTTTGAGTTCAATCGTCAATCACTTTGTGACAGCAAATCTTTTGTTCTCGAAGGTTCGGTTATCGTATTAATATTGAATCTCTAGCGATATAAATAAAAGATATTTCAAAAAATTTTAAAAATTATTCGAAATCGATATTGCTAACGAATTTTGATTATTATAATTTGCAATGATTGTTTTCTATTTTGTATCATTCCCATTTTATTTACAATTTAAAACTTTCAAATTTAAAATTACAAGCTAATTTAATTTTTAAAGCTACACAGAAAAAAGTTTGTGCATAAATATAAGAATTTACTTTCATTAATTTTAGTTCATAATATTTAAGAATAATGTCTTAATTATTAAAACTTTTTTACGTTTTTTGAAATGAATCAAAAGTCAAGAAGACTTAAACAAATTGTTTAAATTTTCATTTATATTTTCAATTTGTAAATGTATGTTTAAAATTTTCTTTACAGAATTTTTGGTTTTTAATGATTTTTAGGCACATGTTGGGGGCAGAAGAACACAGCAGATGCGTTTTTTATTACAATGATGCATGTGCTATAGAATGGCTGCAAATTTAAGCAAATTTCTAATCTTTACTTTTTAATGTCTTTTTATTGGAAAATTGCCATTTAAAGGGATCTATTGATAATATTTTCATGCATAAGTATTTTTATTTGTAATTAGAATCAAATCTAATAAAAATAAATTAAAATTTTAGCAGCATTTTTGAAAATTATCCTTAAGTACAATTTAATAATATCTATGAACAAAATTTTATTTTTTATGAAAAAAGTTTTGGGAAAAAGTCATGTTCGATTCATAATATTTATGAAAAAAATTTTAAAATATATGAATTTTTTTTCTGTGTATATTTTATTTCGAACTTAAACAATAAAAAATATCACCCATTCCACTAAAGATTTACAAAAAAATTGCCATTCTTTTACGGAGGGTAATTAGATTTTGTTTATATTTGGTACACATATGACCTAAGGAGCCATTTAGTATTTTTCATTACTGTTTTTTCCAATTTCTAAAAACAAACCGCAAATTTATTCACGATTTACGTAATTTTAAATATTAATATCTCTTTATCCTATAGATGGATTTTAACGATTTTAGAGCCTTGAAGGCTAACTGATACTATTTTACAGGCAATAATGCAGAAGTAAATTGTTTATTTAAAAATGTAATTGCAATTTTACAATGAATTTCTGACAAATTTTTACCTCTTCGAATTTAATTTTTTTAAAATATGTTTAAAATCAATATCTTTACTAGAAAATGTAATATCTATCATCTACTATTTTCAATCTTTTTGAGAAAAATTATTACCAGTTTATCATAAAAAATTTCATTTTTTATGTTATTTTTATTTTTTAATTTTTTTCGCTCATTCTCATTCAGTAATATGTAATTTTAAGTATTCATAACTCTTTAACTATATGACCGATTTTATTAATTTAAAAGCCTGTATAAAACTTATTACAATAATTATTGTAAATGATATTGTATAATTCATATGTATAACATTTTTGCTAAAGATGCCTGTATAAAACTTATTACAATAATTATTGTAAATGATATTATATAATTCATATGTATAACATTTTTGCTAAAGATGAATTCACAGCGAGAACGCAATTTTCAGCTACATTTTTAAGAAATTTATACTCTTGATTTTAAATATTTTTTCTTAATATTGAAGACAAATAAGTTTATAATACAGTGCATTAGTATGTAGTTATTTTGGGACAAAAAGGTATTATACAAAAAATAACAAATTATGAAATGTTATTACTAAAATTATTTTTAAAATAAACTTTTAAAAATAAAAAACACAAAAATTATGCAAAACATTTTAAAAAATTTAAATAGTGTACCATTTTGTCCCAGAACAATTCATATTGCGGTTTTTAGTAAATTATAATTTTTATAATATCAGAGGAAAACGAAAATTGAAAGGGTAGAAATTATTTAAAAATGCATTCTAAAATTACATTTGCATCATAAATTCATTTTAATCGGTAATATTATTTTTGAATGATTGTGTTTAAAAAGGACATATTGATCTTCTATATGTAATTTAAATCACTAAAATCCGTTTACAGTATATAGAGATACAGGTTACACACATTTTCTACTTTTTGACTTTTCAAAACATTATTTTTTTTTTAATTTTTTAAAATTCAAAAAAATGCAAATGGAGATGTCCAAATGGGTCCATAGGGTGTGCGTATGCCGAATATTAACAAAATCCGAAGACCTAAGAAAAACTTTTGGGCATTCCTTCATGGAATGAACAATATACAAAATAATGTATTCAGAATTGCTAAAAAATTTAAGCATTTTGTTCAAATTTCAACTTCGCCCAAAGGAGTCATAAATGTTCTAAGAGATTGTTTCACATATCGTCTTTTGAGTATTTAGGTTTGTTTCGATTTAATCAGATTTAATGATTTTTATTTCAATAATATTATTTTTTCTGTTACTGAAATTCAGATATTTTAGGACGAAATATCCTGAATTAATCTGGAAGAAAAAAAATTAGATATTTAGATAAATATGCTATTTTCCAGTATCTTTAGTCGAGTACCAACATAACTTACTACAATTTCTAAAATTTTAATTAAAAATATATATTATTTTAATTAAAAATAATATATATTTTAATTAAAAATAATATATATTTTTTAATTAAAAAATTGCCGAAAATCTAACCAACATCATGAATTTTAATGCGCAATATTTTACAATCGAACTCAGTGAAATAATACTTAGAAATGATAATTGACTATCCTTGTTTAAGTATTTTGCATACACAAATAAAAAAAAAATACAGTTCTAGAACTGAAATTAACCCTGATATAATATGTGAGATAACGTTGGTAGAAGAGAGTAATAATTTTGTTAATCTTATGTTAGATCTTAATCTTCTTATGTATCTTAAAAACGTATTCTAATAAATCCTATAAGAAAATGTTGTTTTTTTTTTTTAATGTAAAATAATCAATAAAATGAAACAATTTTACAAAAAAATTTAGCAATTTCCAAAACATATGCACACACAAAAAAAAAAAACTTTCGTATATATGTATTTATTGATCTTATAACATAGTTGTGTAGAGAAATCTCATCACAACAATTTCATAATATTACTTATAATACAAATATTTGAGTCTACACGTGAGATAATTCTCTCAGTGAGCGAATTTGATACTCTCTGAAATCTACGAAAAATTGAAAAGAACAGATAATTTCTCCAGATTTTGTTCAGAAAAATTTAATCTTTCGATACCATTCTCAAATATTGTATGAATGTTTAGTACCAAGAAATTATTGAGAAAATTTCGGTGCTATGAATATTTATATTCATATTTTTCTCGAACATTTAGTTTCGAAAATTTTTCATTTTTAGCGAACAATCGCTAATATCGAAACTCAGATCAGGCGGGCATATATACATGAATTCAAACCTACACTAGCATAAACACTAGGGTATCTAATCGATTAACCGTTATTCGGTTCTCCGATTAATTTTAGTCGATTAACTGTTCGTTTAATTTAAAATTTTCTATTTTTAAATAACGAATAATTTTGTCGAGTAACTGAAATTTAGTTTTCTGGAGTTATAAATTTAGAACGTTTTTTTATTTTTAAGATAAATTGATGTCTACTATAACATTTTTTTTTAATTATATTATATTCCAGCAAATATGAATAAAAGTCATTTTTAGAAAACTACTTTTTCATTACTTTCAAAGCACTTTACTTTTTCCAGTATAAACAAGTTTGCAATCGTAAATTGCCTTGTTGTCTCTGCTTGGCAGAACCAAAGCAGAGTTTGTGGACTATAATTAGACACCACCGGAATGGATAACGTATTTTCTGTGACGCTACATCAGCATTCGTGGTGTCTTAACTATTTTGGTTTCGTTGAAACCTAAACAAAGTAATACAAACAGCATCCAAAAATTTTAGTAAAATGAGATTCAAATGAAAACATTGAAATTCGGTTGTTAGTTTTGAAAATAGTTGATGTTTTAAACAAGTGTTCTTTAAATAAATTTTTTAATTGGAAATAATTTTTCGATTTTCATTTTATACAGTTATTAGCAATTGATACAATCACTTTGTTGAGAGGTGCAGATTTAAACAATTTTTATTTGAATGTATTATTTTTGTGGTTGGTGACTTTTATAATCGAATTATAATTAAACACCAGTAGAAAGGATTACGTATTTTCTGTGCCGCTACACTCTTCATAAGCTTCATAAGCATTTTGGTTTCGTTGAAACCTAAACAACTATATAAAATTCATCTTTTTTGTTGGGATAAAATTATTAATAAAATGCGACATGTATGACGTCATAAATACTTAAATTTGTAACAATAGAAATTTTGAAAAATACTAATAATTTTGAATTTTATGAAAAAATCGTTCGCAGACAGAAAATAAAGAGAGCAACATAAAAGGAACAGGTTTATTAAATAAATCTGAATTAAAAGAATATTTTGTAGCATTATATCAAAAAGTTTTTTTTTCATACAAATGGCCGAAAGAATTGATAATATGAACCCTTTTTGAAAGAATTAGTTCTATGTTATATTTCTAAAATAATACTACAATAAATTAAATACTATAACTGCGATTATTTATAAGTTTTACGGTTGATCGTATAATTTGCTATTAATTGGTTATTAACCGATCTACTTTTAAACTCGAATATTTATTTATCGAGTTTACCAATTAAAATGAAACCCCGAATAATTGGATATCCTAATACACACCTTTAAGATTTACATGCAAAAATAGATATGTATAGAATGTATATAGAAATGCATGGCTGCAAAAAAAGAATAGCAAAAAAAACATTTTTATTTATTTAAGAGATTTGCAAAGCATAGCATAAATCAAGAAATAAAAAATATAAACTGAAAACAAAAGGAAAAATAGAATATTTCTTACATTTAAAACTCTTTGGTTTAATGCTTAACGAAAGTTTGTATCGCTTGAGATGTCAGTTAGTATAACGAGGGCAACAAAACAAGAAAAAAAAAAAAAAAAACATGTGAAACTGGAGAGCATTACAAATTCCAATTGTAATATAAAATATACAAAAGATATATCAGGAAGGAGGAAGATAGTAATAAATGTTGACAGGAGTATCACACAAAAAAGGCTAAATTAAACTTTAAAAAAATTCAAAAAAGGCTAAAAGCCCTAAAAAATTAATCTAGTAAAATCTAGCATTACATTTAATTTAAAAACTTACTTTTTCTCGTTCCCATTAGACGCTGATATCTTTTATATATATTGTAGTAAATTTATAAATAAAATTAAAAAAATCGCCCAATAAATATCCGCACAAGCTTCAGTCATATTTCATATTAAAAAATAATTAATGTTTTGAATTGATTTTTCGTAATTTATAGGTTGTAATTCGTTTTTGATTAAGCATTTCCAAGTTTTTGGGTGATTTTTCGGTTTAATATTTTTTAATTATTACAAATACAATAAGTTCATAAAAGTGCAGTTTAGTGATGTTATATTTAGAGAATGAAATGATGAAGTCGAAAATTCGCTAAATAAAAAAATCGTGCGAATAAATACACAAAAATGCATAAAAGGATGATAAACTTTTCTTTGTTAAAATAAAAGTAAAATTTTAGCCTTTTTAAGGCAAGTCTTAAAACCAAAAAAGGCTAGGAAAAAGCTAGAAGCTAAAACAAAAATTTCTAGGTGAAAGCAAGTTAAAGAGGCTAGATTTAGCATTAAAAAGGCTAAACAGGCAACGATGGTCATAACCTAAGTAAGAACGGTGCTAAGATTGTGTCGGCGCTCGTTCAGTTGATTCATTGCAAGGAGCCGACATTTAGATCTACATAACCTAAAAAATTTTAGATTTTCAAATTAAATAGCAGAATTATTCAGTAAGACTATTACGACATTTGTTCAGACTGTCTAAGACGTATTGATAAATGCTGGGATTTAAACTGGCAGATGCAACAACTCAAAAACAGACTTGCGGCGGTTGATTAATGCCTTTAGTCGATCCATTTTAAATTTTATAGCCTAGAATTTTTAAAATAATAATTTTGATGCACAAGATAATGTTGCTTCTTCCAAACCAAGTGGTCATTTTACTTATTGCGAATACATATAATTTTTTCCATCAACAGAAACAGAACTTAATAGAATAATTTTATTAACTAATTTCATTTATCTAGGAATACTAATTTTAACAACAAGAAAGTTGAAATTATATTGATGTATTTTTATGCATATTATTATTTTGCAATATCTGCAATATTGCTTCCCATTATTTCACATTTTTTATATGTATATATTTACCTTAGGAATCGCAATTTTTCGGACTTTTTTTCGGGATTTCCGGGATCTCGTATTAAAAACTATTTCTATCGCTCTAATTAGTTGAATAACTGAAACCCGAATAGCATATGAATTTTTGTATTAGCAGATTTAAAACAGGATTATAAATATATTAGAAAAGAAAATTTTATCAATTGTCTTAACCTGCTTAGTAACCAACTCAAATTAAAACATACATGTCGTATATGTTATGAAAGAGTTTTCGACATAATATTAAGCAATTGATAAAATATACCTAAAATTATGAAACAAGACGTTTTATGGTCAGTTATGTTTTTGATATTTTTTGTCTTTAATATTAATGATATATTGAAAGAAAATTATTGCTAAATAAATAATAATTCGTGAATTCTCGAAAAAAAATGTTTGTGAAAAAAAATTAATTTTATTAAAATATGTTAATCATGATAACAATATTTTTGTTTAAATTTTGTCATTTAATGAACAAATGATATGTGAATATATATATTTTTTACATGGAATGACAATATGAATAATAATGTGAAGAATGACAACAATATTATTAAGTGGTATCATAATATGACAATTTGGCATAATAATATAATAATATCGAATCATAATCTAATTGAATGGGATAATGATGTAGTAAGAATGTTCAGTTATTTGTAAAACTAGAAACATAACATGAAAAAACAAACCATAAAGTCGGACACAATACTACAGAATGGAATCATAATAATTATTATTTATAATCATTTATATTTTTCGCTTTGATCATAAGTTCCAATCATGATATGTTACTCTTAGATTATGGTCACTACAACTATATTTTTTTTCTGCGCGTATATTATACAATTTTTCCTTTTCATATGCCGTGAACAACTGAAATGAAAACAATGTTTATGGTAATTTTAAAGAATATTTATTTCCACCATAATTGTTTTTTGATTATTTTCTTTATACCCTTCATATAAAATGAAGGGTATATATACGTTTGTCATTTTATGCGAAAGTTTTTAAATATATGATTCCATTTTGTTATATTTTGTCCGACTTTATGGTTTGTTTTTTCATGATATGTTTTTAGTTTTACATATAACTGACCAATCTTACTTCATCATTATCTCATTCTATCAGAATATGATTTGATATTCTTATATTATTATATCACAATGACAAATTATGATTCTATTTTATCATATTATTATCACATGTTATTATATAATTATCCAATCTTATCATATTATTATTTCATTTTGTCATATTATTAGAATAAAACGTATCAATAAAAAATTATTTTTATAAATTTTTTATTGAAATTAATAGAGAAAAGTGTTCATTATCTAAAAAAATAAAAAATATATTCATATTACTTGTCCATTAATTATACCATATGTGCTTCGAATGCAAGATATGTTTTTTTAACTAAACCCTTTTATAGTAGTTAATCAATATCTCGTATTGCTTGGATCACACCGAGTAAGACAAAATCGTGTCTATTTATATTTATTTATATATCAACTAAATGGGAATTACAATGAAGTTGGGAAACAAACATTTAAAATAAAATACATTTAAAAACACATAAGTTATCAACTTTTCCACAAAGTTTGTGAAAAACATAAATATTATATTTATTTGAAATATTTTATTGTTATGGAAATAATAACATTAATATGGTTTAAAAACAGAAAATGGTTTAAAGATAATGAAAAAGACTGCAAATATTTAATGGTTGCAGAAGTATTGATATCTTTCATATTAATAAAATCTTGTTTCTGTTAAAAATATTTAAAAACATATATTTTTGCGGTCAACCATATTAAAATTCTTAACGATTGTAAACATTAAATGACAAAATTAAAAAAAAAAAAAACATTATCATGAACACAGAGCTATTAAAATTCAAGAAAATTAAGAATGAAAACATAATATTGTTGCAATGGATTTTTTCCATGTTTTTTTCTCTGCGTCTGTATGTTGAAATGAATTTTTTTAAGTCCATAGTCCATTAATTTATCTTTCAACCCATATGTGGCATATAGTGTCGAAAATCTTGGAATTCCGTTTAGCGAAGTAATAAACGATTTTCTAGAACATCTTAAAAAAATGTCCAATTTTTTTTACCCAAATTTAACAAAATTATCTATTTCGTATACGATAATATATGAATGTTTTTCTCTGGAAAGTTCTGAGATTGAATAATCTAGAAGAAGTGTTCTATATTACAAACCCTTAAGCACGAGTTTTGTATATATTTTGAATATATTCAGCATATGGTGTTGAAAATTGATTTCTATACTCTTCACATATATGATTAGGGCATATAATTATAGAAGTGTTTTAGATTCTCCTTGTATAATGCGTTTCAATTTTGCTTTTATATGTTTGCTTAATATTGACAAAAAAATATTACATAAAAAAAATGTTAACATAAAAATGCTAAAATGGATTATTTTTAAAAATAAAATGAGTAGTATTTTCTTTGTTGCTGAAATAGTAACGAAAATTTTGATGCTAAAAGCAAAATAAAAGGCTAGATTTAGCTTTAAAAAGCTAAACTGGCAACACTAATAGCAATAAAATTTGAAGGCGAACAAAATATTAAAGTAAAATGAAAAGTAGAGGTGTCGAAGGAGTTCGAATGAAACTGCGAAAAAAGTAAGTTTCTTAAGTTTCTTTTTCCTTTTTCCAGAGTTTGCATAAAGTGGTAGTATTCATTGCAGTGCCTGGAAGGTAAAAAATTGTGTAAATATTTACAGTATTCGAAAATATATTTTTTTGCGACTAAAATTGCAACAGTATGAAGGTTTCTATTTTTTTTATTAAACATACGATTTTTTAGTTATAATTACACAGAGTAACAAAAAAGCTATTTTTCTGCAGTTCGAGATATATATCATTTAAATCGATACATAAAACTTCGAAAATAGGGAGCGGATAAAAAAATAGTGATGATAACTTGAAAATAATTTTGATCGGCATCTATCCGAGTTTTATTTAACTAAATTGTACAAATCGTTTGCGAGTTATACTAGTGTGACCGCTAAGTAAAAAAATTAACACGTGATAGAAAAAATTTAAAGCAGATTCTTATTTAACACGTTAAATCTATCAAGTTCACCTATTTTGGTTTATAAAAAGTACTTTTTTTCTTTTTTTGCCCACCAGTACGAAGTACGCAAAATTTTGAAAATAAATCTGTGACTTCCAATCTACTGGTTGGATTTATATAAAATTTCGCATATGCATTGCAGAGGAGAGTAAAATATTTAGCTTGGTAGGGGACCTCACGTATCCCTCAGAAGGGTAGCTACGCAGGCTCAATTTGGGGTACCTCTGTCATAGAAATAAATTTTTTTGTCAATGTTTTGTTTCTTATCCGATTTTAAATATTTTTACATCTTCTCAAAGTCACCAATAAGGCATATAGAAAACATTACTTTTGCTACTTATCTCTAATAGTTTTCGAGTTATTTGCATTTGAAATTGTAACTACTTCAATTTTGCACTTTCTTTGTTAATTTTTTTTTCATATGCAGCACAGTATTTTTGATCGATTTTATTACTATTTTCTTTCGTTAATTAAAGAAAAATATTATTCATTGAATAAAGGAAATGTAAAGTCGATATCTTTACCAAAAATCCAAAAATAAACGATTTTGAACTATAAAATTGCAAAACCTATTTTTTTTTTTTGGCCGATAAAATGTCTACACCTTTTTTTTAAAATGTAATTTTCTTTAATAATGTGTAGGATTTCTTTTAAGTTCATTTATACTAATTGAAAGATATTTTCACAGAATGATGTTTAAATAAGAATCAGTCCCAGTAACTTAAACGTTTTAAATACACATTTTATGAGAAATTTTTGATATTAGTTTGCATGTTCTGAAATTTGAAAGCACGAATTTGCAAACAGAATACAGAATACAGTTTCGGAATCTTTAATATGTTTATAAGAGTTTTCAATCATAATCTCTGGGACATCGAAAAAATGTGGACTTTATAGGCGAAAATGTGAAAAATGCCATTTGTGAGATTTTATGTGTTTTCTGGGATTTATGGGATTCCTTTTATAAAAATCTTAAAGTTTTTTCGACTTTATCATTTTAAGTTAACTAACAATGATTTTATTACAGATAAAATATTTGTAGTTTCTCCAAAAACCAATTTTTTTTATAAAAATTTGACTTTAATTGTAAAAATCAGGAAAAATATAAACAAGAATTTTTCCGCTAAATTATATTGCTAGCTGATATAATACTTCATTGTATAGAAGAAGATTGAATTGAATATCTTTTATATAAATTTAATAAGTCACAAAAACAATGAAGTTTTTTATAGGCCTTATCAAGGACTTTAAGATGTAAAAATAGTTTAAATTAGTTAAGAGACACAAAATTGGCAAACGTTTATGAATTCTATATGTCAGAGCTAAAATATTTTGAGACTCTATAGATCCGTTCCTGTGGGGAACTTAAAATTTTACGCTTCTCTACTACGCATATGTGAATCCAGCTAGTTCATTAGAAGTTACAAATTTATTCCGAAAAATTATCTTTTCCGCTCCACTGTAAGGAATAATGAATGTGTCACCACTTAATTGTGTGTATTTTTACTTAAATAGGAACAAAATCAATATTTGTACATTAATTTTTATATTAAAGGATAAAAAACAAAATATTTTGACAGTTTTCATTTCATAACGAACTTAAGAGATATCCTCAATAAATAATAAATAAGCCATATTCGACCACCGTTGCGTTGTCGCATCAGTAAGTTTACATACACCCTAATTAATTTTATATAAGGTTAATGAGAATATATATTTAGTTTGGTATGTTGACTAAATAAGTTGAAAAAAAAATTTATTCTGCGAAATTTTTACTCCCCGTATTGCGGATCAAAAAAAAGTCTATAAAGTTTTTCAAAGAAAAAAAAAAAAAATATATATATATATAAGATAATATAGAAAATATTTAAGAATACTATTTTTGATATACGAATATAGAATTTTTGGAATTATGATAATATGTGCAATAAAATTGTTTCTATTATTGCCTTACAAATATGTATTATTTAAAATTCTGTACAACTTCTACTGTAAACATGCTGTCAAAAGATTATTATTTACAATTGCTGACAACAAATGTAAGAATGGAACTCCAATAAACGACGCTATCTGAATATGCATAAAGTGCAGTTTATAAAGGAACAAAAACTTAGTAAATATAATCACTAATATTCGAATTTACTGCAGTATGTTAATATGAATCAATGACACCGCATGCATTTCATTGCTCAATGTCTTAAATCGTCTAAGGAATGGATAATAAATTTCCCATAAAGACCACAAAATTTGTAATTTGTGTTATGATACACATTTTTTAATTAGAAGTATTTATGTAAAAAATAATATTTTAAAAACTAATGTAATAGGTACATAATTTCATATTTTTTTTTTAATTATCCTATAAATTCCCGAGCTCTCAACTCAAAATAACATTTCAATTTTATCTTTCAATCAAGTGGAATTAAGTGGATAACAAGTGCTAAGGAGTTTGAAATTGTACAAAATATTATATAGTCAATAATTTGTTCAAAGTTCAAAAAGGCAATACCTGGAAGAATATTTAAAGTATAATGGAAGAATCATCTGACAAGGAATCTTCTCCAAATAAACAAAAGCGAACTAATTTTTTTTTTTGATCGTATAGTGTCACAATTTTGGAAATCGTGGTACAATTGGAATGTATTAGACTATGTACCACTGCATTCTGTACTTTGCCGGGAGCTACAGTATGAAAATACCTCTTACATAGCCAAATTGAACAGGATACCTAACATTTGTATTTGAAACAAAATATGGGGGTGATTACTTTGGAATAATTTTGTCAATTCCACGGCGAACGCGTCAAAAATCATTGCATAATTCCAATAGATGAAGATGTATAACCTATGAGCCAGTTATAAATCAAAAATAAATTAGCTAAAGAAAAACTTGGTATCGTATTAAGGCTCCTGTATGAAGGATCAAGCAATGTCAAGGTTCCTAATGCTAATCGAGATGATGCAGAAGCAGTTAATCAAATGCAGAGTTTCTTAGTATTCCAAATACTTCGAGGTGTAACGTATAATGTTAACTTTTATAAGAATTATAAAATTATTTGAGACTATTACTTCACAATTTAAATGCCTTAAATTTCCGTTGGAATGGTATACCTCGGACTTGCCTACGACGTTTTGACTATCCCTACATTTACTGATGATATTGTAAATCTAAGATCACATGTGGACCCAAGTATAGCATCAAGAGAACTAGATAAATATTTTAAAAATATTTAAGTAAACAAACTCAAATGTGAAAATGTTACGTTTAAATTACGAAGCACAGTGTGAGATTTTGATTATATATCTGGGCAGATGTAAATTTTTTATCATTGAATTGGATGAAATAATGGTTTGTATATTTTTTAGAACTATATTCAGACTACAAAAAATTAAAAAAACTGACATTTCGCATACAATAACTATATAACGACGCTCAAAAGTGACATATTTTTTATATGTAAAAAAACTCAATAAGATTGCTGAAAAGTTTTTCTATTTGAAACGCCTTAACATTTTGTTGCAACCGAATTTTTCCATATATTTTTTTTAATTATTAGGCTCTTTATTTAGGTACTTTATCCAATTTAAAAACATGACAAAAGCATTAAGATTTTTTTTATGAAAATTTATTTAATCATATATCTATTTACGAAAGGCTAACTGTGAGCAAATTGTTTCCTTTAAAATACAATTTTATTATTTTCGCGTATTTGCAATCACATTAGTTTTAAACTATAACTAGACATACAGATTATAGATTTAAAAAAAAAAAATCAAGTGCTTATTCCTGCTTTTTCAGGAACAAAATCAATACTCAGATTTTTAACCTTCATATTGATAATATAATAATAATTTGTGAAATAGTTGTTTGATACCTATAATTTATTTTCATAGATTTTCATTTCGATATCAAAATATTACAATAATTTAAGAACTTTGAAGCGATTCTTAGCAAATCGATTTATGAAGGCTCTAAGTTAAAATATGACCGGATCTTCATTATGAACAATATACTTATTATGTGTAAAATATATTTTAGAGCAGTTTCTAACCTAATAATGACAAAATTAAAATCTTGGCTAGATAAATTGGCAAAAACTCACACTGTTAGGGTGAGTGACATCTCACCTGTATCACGTAAACACCCATAATCCGATCATGTTTTATACCTTGACATACACTTGGAAATAAAAACATACAACCTCCATTGGCTGATTAGTGAGAAATCTAAACTTAGCCTTGACTGCAAAGTAATCGTGTATTAGACTATTTTAAAGCCAATTTTGATATATGTTACCAAAATATGATGGGGTACTGTAAGCAATCATTGATCTAATACAGAGGGCATAAAAAATTCTTAGTTCTATGACAGATGTACTAATGATATACAAGAAATGAAAATATACATAAAGATTTAAAGTTCCACTAGTAAAAGATGAATTTGATAAAAATCGTTTACATCCTAACCCTCTTGCAAGGTTGTTAGCAAGAACTCAACCTTGATCAAGGCTCAAAAGAGTTAATTTACCACATGATCAAATATTATTAGCTCTCAATTGATATATAATAATTTTAAATTCTAGATTTAAGATTTTTATACTTACTTAATGTTAGGCCTATGAAGTAAAGGCAGGCGTATGTGTCCCTCAAATATTAGCAGATTCCTTGCTAATTTTTTCATACAATTGATGCAGCCATAGGAATATTGAAATCCTTATGAATGTTACTATTTCTGATATACCAAGTTGCACCTGTTATTATTTCTAAGTTTCGACTATTTTCTTGTATTTTTTAATGTTCCACAGAGCTGTTCCACAGAGCTGGATGCTATATAATCAGTTAGGTTTTATTACTGCTTTATATAAAATAACCTCATAGTCCAAGTTAGTGTAAGTTTGGATTCTAAATATCGAGTCCATGTTAGACGCCGACCTAGGTGAATGCTAAGATACCTTACTTTGTCCTGGTTAGGTATTTGGACATCATTTATTCGTATGTGAGGACAAATTTTATTGCGTAAATTAAATGCAATATATCACAATTTGTAGCATTCATATTGGTGTTTCATTTAAGTAACCAACTCAGTGATATAGGATTAGAGCTTTTTGGATGCTATCACGAGTTTGTACATACTTGCAAAAGTAGTATCATCAGCAAAAGTTTATATATAACTCATAGGACTCATGGATACACCTGACGTATATATTATATAAACAAGTAGCCCTATATAAATTATAAAGAATATAAATTGAAATCCCGTATTAACAGTACTACAAAAGGGCCTATTGTTGGACTAAATGTATATCGACTTTCCGGTCCAATGGCAATTATGTCCTAATCTAACCCATCTGATATATGAGCTATATTAAACTTAACTAAGTTTTCATAATTGAACATTAACTTTTTAAGTAACTGCTACGTTTATTTTGCTCGCCTCTGTGCCCTTGACACTTTCATTTGATGCTGACAATAAGCGATGGTTTGTAGAGAATTTATTAAACACAACCGTGCAACAAAATATTAGTTCCTTAATGATGTAATCAGATATTTTTTATATTCGCCTTAACTTCAAAAGTAAAGAATTTAGTGTTGTATTTCAAATCGTATTTAAGTAGTTAAGTTAAGGTTTTTGTTTGTTACATTTATTTAATGTTAAGGTTCATTAGTTCAACAAAATACTCTCAAATATGTATAATAAATTACATTTATACAAAATTATTTTTGTTTTATGTTTCAGTTCTTTTTTTTTTTTCTTTTTTTTTTACTTGTAGTTATTTTGTTTTAAGGGGTGGCAACAAATTATTTTCTTATGGTTGTTTAAATGCTAGAGACTTGTTCATATACACTCTAAAAAATGCTTGTAAAATTACTTCTATAATGCAGGTAAATTTTCTTGTAAAGTTGTAGAAAATGTACAAATGAAAACAAAAAATTTTTACCAGAATAAACTAAGTTATTTTGTCTACAAAATACATAAATATTTAAGCATACTCTTTGTATATACACATGTGTTTAATATTACATACATTTTGCTATTATAATTACACAAATTGGGCTTAAAACTTAACAAATAAATTTTTATTGATAATGATAAATACATAAATTGTCAAATTTTTGTTTGTAAAAAAATAATAACAAATGAAAAATATTAAAAAAGAAATAGAAAAAAATACTTTTGAAACTTAAACAAAACGAATTGTAATTGCTAAAAAATAAATTAATTTGTGCAAATTTCAGCAATGAGAATAAAAGTTTACAGATTACATGGGAAAAACCAATTGCATATTTATTGCCATTTGAAGTTCTTAAATTGAAACCATTATTATTTAAGCATTAACTCTGTTCCAATACTTGTCAGACTTGCAAGTTTTAGTCTACGTGACTACTTCTGACTAAAACCTGTAAAATTCACAAATACTGGAACAGAGCTATTGTGTTCTTGTGCTAGCTTTTTTGTATTACTTCAAAATATACCTATTTTTGATTTTATGTACATAATATGTACTACATACCTTTTTTTCCTAGGATGTTGAGATGTATGTATAAACATATATTTTTTATTTAATTTTAAGTATTTTAACTTTAACCTTAGGCATAATAAAGAGTATGTTACTGAACATTTCTTGAATACATAAAGAGGTAATTTTACATACATACTTGTATATTTTACCGTAATTATGGTAAGTCAAGTTACATACTATAAATAGTTTCAATTAACGGAAAAATTTATAAGAGTGTACTAAATATATAGAATTAAAGCCAAATGACAAAAAGAGGTGTTAGCTCAGTTTACTTGAGAACTAGTGAACCTTTAATATTGTACATGATTTGTGCTTATGCTGATCATCTATGAATATTGGCCAGAATTTTGTAATGTAATTTAAGAAAAACTAATAAAAGCTTTTGGGAGTTTTGGATATTTCTTTTTATGAGAAGTCATTAGAATGGGCAAATGTTGAACTTTTACAAACTCATTTTATAAATACATAAAGTTTTGTCATAAGGCATGTTCTTTTTAAGGTTGTTAAATACTTATATTAAGAATATGATGAATTAGCATTTTTTTTTTTTTTTTGCAAAGTAATGGTAAGTAAATACGAGCGAAGCCTTTTATATTTAGCGAAAAAATTATAAAACTATAATATTTCTATTCGAAAACTACATTTTTGTTTTCTAATGAAGTATTCATGACAGTCAATTCCATTTTTGATACGTTTGAACTAATTCTTAAGGCAGTTTTTCCACTTTTAATGAAGTTCCTCAAAAACATTCATTTTTGTTACTATAACCGATTTTCCAAGTGTTTATATAAGTTGGCCAGGCCATTTATTTTGATTTTGTGTATTGCAGTGAGTTAATTGAATAATAAATTTAGGTTGTATGGCGAATAAGATAAAGAGACAACTATAGGTGGTTGTATTATGCGTTTATGCTGATGTTTATAACGCATAGAAAAAGTTATCCAAAACCCATCTTAAAGTATACCAATCGACTCAGAATCACTTTTTAAATCGATTTAACGATGTTCGTCCATCCGTCTGCCTGGCTGTCCATGTAAATTTGTGCACAAAGTACTGGTCGCAATTCTAAAGATAAGTCAATGAAATCTGAAGGTGGGACTTTTATAATACAATGACGAAAGCTATTGAAATTGGCTGTGATCGGTCAATTATTTCACCTGGCCCCATACAAATGTCCCCCCTGAATAGAGTGTAAATACTTAAAAAATGCCTTAAAAATAAGAATATTTTAATAAAATTCGGTGCATAGAAGTTTTGTACAATTTAACCACTTTAGCGTTCATAAATCCCATACGAATGTTAATATCAAGTTAATATTCGATACAAATAAATTTTATGTAAGTATAAATAACATTGCCTCCCACATAAACCCACTTCCAGGAATCGCCCTAAAGTGCATAAAATCATTTACATTTAGTAAAATTGGCCATTGGTGTAATATAAGTCTCCTTTCCGAATTTTTATGTCCGTACACAATAGTGTAGGGTATCATATTGGATAATAATTGAATATGATTTATTCAATTATTATTCAATATTTGATGTACATTTATTGTATGTTTACATTAAAGGAATTGGGCTCATATGTTAAAATCCGCGATTACAGGAATCAAAAGAAAAAAAC
Organism: Protocalliphora azurea; assembly: GCA_932274085.1. Taxonomy (NCBI): domain Eukaryota; kingdom Metazoa; phylum Arthropoda; class Insecta; order Diptera; family Calliphoridae; genus Protocalliphora; species Protocalliphora azurea. The sequence goes on from OW026522.1 coordinate 93,925,950, forward strand.
AAGAAACTTATTATTTTCAAACACTCTCTTTAATGCTTGTCCGTCAGCGTTACCGTTTGGCGAACTTAGTCGTCAATTGTCCCTTCTTCAACCACCTGACCCCTTTTTCAAAATGAAACTAAAAGGCGACTTTTTAAGACTATATGCTAAATGGCGAGAAACTAGCTCATTATATATTTACGAATATATATCTAAAACATAAAATGTCTAATCTTTACGGGCCGGATTGGGAAAATTAAGAAATAGATTTGATAATTTATATTTTTACTTTGGCTCTTTTCAATGCCCCTGCGGAACGTCTTTTTCTTTAATTCAAAAGTGCAAATGTTGAAGTAATAAAAAGAGTATTTTATGTGAAATTGTTCACATAAAATTCTCTTTTTATTATTGAATAAATCTTTTTTTTTTTTTTTTTGCAACAATAAAAATTATTGTAAATAAGTTATTTCATTTTTCATAAAATAAAGTATTTTTTTTTTCTATCAAATAAACAGATCTTAAGGAGTTCTTTTAAAAATTCCCTTTTTTGGCGCAAAGTTAATTTAAAAAATCTAAATTCAAAAAAATATTTGACGCTTAATTTCGGTTTCTTAAGGGTAAACATGGCTTTCATATAAGCCCATCTTCTTAAAATCACTTGAAAGTGCATATAATTGCTAACATAATAATAATATTTGACGTGAATAAGTTTTATACAGGTAGAAATCCTACTGCCAAGTTTTATCATAGGTGGTCCATAATTGACCATAGGAATCAGGCTTATAATAAATGTAATCTAAATAGTAATATCACGATTTTATTACATATACATATGTTTTACAGAGATATAAACTACATCGTCAGATTTTATAACAATCGGTCGACAATTCACCATAGGTCCCATGAAATCCTCCCTCCACAAATATTAAAGAAGAATTATGTAGAATATCAAATGATCAGACTTGACCAAAGACGTGTATTTTACTTTTAAATTTGCTGAAATTATTAACAAAATCACAATAAAATTTTTATGAAGAAGACACTTAAAATTTATATCATATTAAATTTTAAGTGTCTTCTTCATATTATGAAGTTTGTGGATTAGTGTAATACTGGATTGTACTCTATTTATTCAAAAACACCTAAAAATCAAAGAAAAAGATTAGTAAGAAAAAAATAAAATTCCATAAAATCGTGTTTTTTAAGTAATTTTTCGGTGATTTTGACAGATTTTTAAAAATTATTTTTGTATCAGTAGATGTAAGTTGATTACTAAACCAATATTATGCAATAAAAAGTTTTAAAAACGTCATTTAGCACATAGTTTAAAAAATCGCCCTTTAATTCCATTTTAAAAAAGGGGCTATAAAAATGAGTCAGGTGGTTGGAAAAGGGGCAATTGACGCTGAGCGACAAGCATTCAAAAAAGTGTTTGAAAATAATAAGTTTCTTGTTTTTTTTTTTTGATTCCTGTAATCGCAGATTTTAACATATGTTTCAAATTCCTCTAATGTAAACTACAAACACTTGTAGAAATAGGTCAACTTGTGTTCAATCAATGCTTCGTTGACCAGTTTTAAATTATGTTTTGGACAATAATTTTATAAATTTTAATTTTTTGCATTTTTTCAATTACAAAATTTGTGCCGTTTCGAGGATTGCAAAATAAAGAATAGGGGTTTATTGTACTTGTTATAGTGAATCGTTCGAGATATATCTCGTTAATGTGCCCTTAATAGCAGCGCTACAGGAAGTGCCCAAACTATGGGAGAAAACACTTGAATGGTTCTAAGAGGTGCTTTTGTCGCTTGGCATACTCACAGCGTAATCTCAATGAAGCTTAAACATCGCGTGATCAAAAAAGATATCCGTATTATATTTTAACTATGAATACATATATCTTTGTGGCGCGATAAAATAATAATTTGTTTTATAACACTTTGAAATCAATCTAAAATTTTACCTATTCTGCATTAGCATTTCTTACGTTTTATGTGAAATTATATTTATAATATAATTTTAGTTAAGCAAACAAATAGGTTTCAACAAATTTGCATAAAAACTGTTCATGGCCTGAAATCGTGGTTTTTCAATATTTCATAAATCGCCGAGGTACGCCCAATGCTCTAATTGAAATCGTTGAAAATGTATAGCAATCTGTAGCTGTTATTATAACTTATATCGGAATCAAGTGACACTCAAAAATAATTAAGCGTTTGAATTTAATGCAATTTTCTACATTTTTAGGTCCATTTATGTATTTTCAACATAAGAAAATTTTTTGTGGTTAGATGTGGGAAATATATCCGTGAATTAAAAGCAATTAAAAATATTTGTGGTCGCAATTATGTTCAATAATGTAAAACTTACCGAACCTCCTTTAATTTGTGTTTTATATATGTATGTCTGTGTAGGTTACATATGAACATTTATTATTGATATCGGACTTAAAGTAGAATTTTTATATTATTTAAACTTAAACTTCTGAATTTTAACTACCATAATATAAGCCGACAATTCTTGTCAATTAATATCGTTTCAAGAAATTTTTTGATTGTCAAATACTAAAAATATACAAGAAATTTTATAAATTAAAAAAGGAAAATCTATGCGTACTCTGTTGATTAAAATTTTTTTAATGAAATGTTAAAAAATCTTTTTACCTTAAGCCTCCATAACACTAACGCCGTTCGCTAAAAGTCGTTCACGTGAACAGATTTGTGTTTCATTAAAGCCAGGTAAAATTGATACTAAATAATGTTGTGTCATTAAAAAAATGTTAAAAAAATGTTATAAAGAATAATTAATTAAGCAATTCCTTATAATTTATTTATTTATTTAATAGCCAATGAAATTACAATTTCTTACAGCATATATATTATTCTTAAAGCTATTTACAATAAAATATTTTAATAATCATTCAATAACAAAAACTTATTATTTAACTAAGTTAAAAATACTCCTCTTAATGCGGATTGGATTTAATGAGAAATCAATATATGAATAGAAACTGTTGATTGCATATACGTCTCATGGGATCAAAGTTGGCATAATTGGTTCGAAAATATTTTATTTTTAAAAGAGTATAATTTCTAGTTGGACGATTTGGGATTACGAATTCGATCTTACGAAGCAGGAACTCAGAATTAATTGAACCGTTTACTAAATTAATCACAAATGTTCATATATTTTCTCCTACTTTCAAGAGCAGGGAGATCAATAAGCTGTAAGCGGCTTTCATATGACGGTAAATTAATATTATTATTCCATGGAAGATTACGAAGACAAAATAAGAGAAATTGTTTCTGGACCGATTCAATTTTCTTTATATGAACTTCGTATTGAGGATCCCAGGCCACGGAAGCATATTCCAGGATTGGTCTTACAAGAGATATGAATAATTGCTTGGAAACGTAAGGATCATTAAACTCACTTCCCCAGTGCTTGAGGAAACCTAGAACTCCTTTTGCCTTATTAACGATTTGCGAAACGTGGGAATTAAAGGATAGTTTACAATCAAGCAACACCCAGATCAAGAAATTCTTCTACAGAGTACTGGACTTCTTCTGTAGAACATCATATGTTTACACTTTCTTAAATTCAGATCTATTAGATTCATCATACACCAATCATAAAGATTGTCAAGATCTGATTGGAGTAACGAATATTGATAGGAACACTTAAAGCTATGGAACAGCTTTACATCATCAGCATACATTAATATTCTAGAATTCTTAATGCAAGCTGGTAAATCATTTATAAATATTAGAAATAATAAGGGGCCGAGATGACTACCTTGTGGAACACCAGATAAAACAGGAATGGTTTTCGACGTACATTCTCTAAATAATACACATTGGTATCTATTTTAAGATATGTAGAAATCCATTTAAGGAAAACAGGAGAAAATCCGAGTTTATCCAATTTGAATAATAGGATTACTTTATCGAAAGATTTACTGAAATCTGTATATATTGTATCTGTATGCAAACCGATATCAAATGCACTTATAACTGAGGTTGTGAACTCCAAAAGTTTAGTTGTAGTGGAACATCCTTTTTTAAATCCATACTGAAATGAGGAAAGATATCAAACAACTTGATGCGAAAGGATTTCAATAATTATCTTTTCGAAGAGTTTTGGAATAACACTTAATTTAGCAATACCTCTATAATTGGAAATGTTGCATCTGCTTCCAGATTTAAACAAAGGTATAATATAAGATTTCCTCTAAACTTCAGAAAAATAATCACTAAATATTAATATGTTGAATAAGTAGGTTATATAAGAGAATGCAAACATTTTATAAGAACACAGCTTGGAACACCGTGAGGTCCACATTAATCAGAATATTTTAGATTATGTGTAGATGTCAGTACCATCAATTTACCTAATGTTGAACAATTTATTAGGGTTGCATCAGGAATTTGATATGGATAAGTGGAAAGTTGATGTAACTCTTTATCAGAATAGCCAGATGAGAAGAAAGAAGCAAACATATCGCAAATATCTGCATCATTTGAGTATTCTTTATCTCCAAATTTCATCATGGATGGATATTCAGAGACTCAACATTTAAAATTTACAAACTGGTAAAAATATTTTGGATTATTTTTGAAGTTTCTTTTCACCTTAAAAATATAATTATTATAATATTGGATATTTTCTGAATTATAAACTGATCTTGATATGGAGTATCTCATATAAACCGGACTTCTTGTATTTTCTATAATATTTGTTTTTCAAATTTTTCAAACCATTGAGTTGCTTTGTATTCTAAGGCAGTTCATGTGCAATTCTTTTTCCCGTCATTGGGATTGATTTCTTAAAACATTTAAATAAGCCATCATAGAATTTATTCAAAATAATGTCAATGTTACGAGGGTATATTCTATTGCAAGGAATATATTCAAATCAATCTTCAGCGATTTAAATTCGAATAATCAGCTTTGCTAAAATCAAAAACCATCTCATCATTTACATTGGATTGTAATGATAGCTTTGTTTCGACGTAGAAGCTTATTTCATTTATAGCATGATAAGCATCTTCAGGTGTTAATAATGTATTAATTCGAAGAATTAAATTCAATGCAATTAAAAATATTTGTGGTCGCAATTATGTTCAATAATGTAAAACTTACCGAACCTCCCTTAATTTGTGTTTTATATATGTCTGTGTAGGTTACATATGAGCATTTATTATTGATATCGGACTTAAAGTAGAATTTTTATAATATTTAAACTTAAACTTCTGAATTTCAATTACCATAACATTAGCCTACATTTCTTGTCAATTAGTATCATTCCAAGAAATTTTTTGGTTGTCAAATACTTAAGGTATACCAGAAATTTTATAAAATTAAAAAAAGGAAAATCTGTGCATACTTTTTTGATTAATATTTGTTTAATGAAATGTTAAAAAATCTTTTTGCCTAAAACTTCCATAACACTAACGCCGTTCACTAAAAGTCGTTCACGCGAACAGATTTATGTATCATTAAAGTCAGCTAATACTGATACTAAATAGTGCTGTGTCATTAAAAAAGTGTTCAGATTTTTTTGAACACCAAAAGTAAGCGAGTGTGAAGAAATGCCTATATGTATTTTAAGTCAAAGTATTTTATTTGATGTTTAATTTAGTGATTCATTAATTTTTTATTTTTTTTAAGATATTATATAAAATTTATAAATAGAACGTGCACAAAATATCTGTAAAAATTTGGATTATATTTCACATGTTTTGAAAGGATTCGTCATTATACCTAACAAAAACTTGGTAATGGCGTGTAGTTAAGGATGTAGTTACTCTTCAATAATAACACCATACCGCCTGTATTACATAGAAGTAGTCTAGTAAATACTCACTTATAACATGGTATTTTATTACTTATTTATGACAAAATTTTTGAAAATGCTTTTTTTTTACTGATTTTTTAATTCAGTTTTCCCATTCATATATTTGCATATGAAAAGGCAAAATTTGCATATGCTTATACATATCTATGGATGTATATTCACAATTGCAACTTAAAAATTTTAAATAATGGGTTACTCAGCATAATTTGTAAGAAGTAAAGAGCCATTATATTAGCTTCTTCACTCAACAAAACTTTTGCTGGGTATTTCATTTTTGATTAGTAAATTTTAAAATATTTGGTAACTTTCCGCTTTTATAAGACTTTTTAAATTATATTTATTTTTATATTATTTTAGTTTCTATGGTTAATGGTGTATCAAAAAATAATTATAATGAATAATTAATTAAGTAAGTCCATATAATGAGTTAAGTTATATATAATTTGGAGGATGAAGCAGTGCAGCCATTTTTGTAAAATGTAAATAATTTAAATTTCTTTGCAAATTAATACATACAAATTCTTAAATGGATGATTTTGTAAGAATAAATTTAGTAAAAGCAAATAACAAATTTTTTTATTAAAATGCTAAAATTTTAGCCTTTTAAGATTAAAAGTGCTAAAACAAGCTAGAAGCTAAAAACAAACACTTGAGGCTAAAAACAAACACTTGAGGCTAAAAACAAAATAAAAAGAATAAAGGCAACACTGAATATATGGAAAGTTTAAGTAAGTTATTCTAGATAAGACAAATATATTCTACAGTCTTTGTGTAATTTTTAAAAACTAAATCTTGTTATGTTTATAGTAAAAATTTCTATGAAAAATATTGCATCTTGTATAGGCCCTTATAGAAAAATGTGTAATAAATTGAAGTTAAACTCTAAAAATTGTAGAAAAATTTTATTATTTTTGTTTTTAATCTGGTTCTTCGACTTTCCACAAAAGTATAAAATAAAAGCAACAAAATAAATAGTAACAGAAGGAGGGATACAATTTTAGGAGCACCTACCCAAAAACAAAAAGTTTTTTGAGCATAACTAAAAATTTTTAGTGGTATTGGAAATTTCTGTAACTGATTTGTGATGTCCTCAAGTATGCCCATAAATAATTATAAAAATTATAAAAAAGGCTTAATTCCCTAAAAAATAAGACCAAAAGAGGTTCATAATTTTAATCTTTCTGTCCGTCTGGGTATATATCCGTCCAGTTTTCTTTGCCAAAATTTAATAATATTTTCTATTTCCAATGCAATAATATATAAATATTTTTTTATTCTATTGGAAAGTTGTGGACTTGAAAAGTCTAGATAAAGTTTTCTAGCATGTGTTCATATACCCAGGATTTTTTATAAATTTACTTACGTTTTTCATAAAAAAAAAACTATATACAAATTTTCATTATTAAAGAAAAAAAAAAAAAAAATTTGACAACATTTCTATTGACGTTTCGATGTGCTTTTTATAAAAAAGTATTATTTAAATATGAGTTGCAGTTTTAGCCTTTTATATAAGTAATAAATTTCAATATATCGATATGACATACCGCTTGGGTCTGTGTCTGAAAGACTACAGGTCTAGCGTTCGATTCTTGGCTAAGACTTCGAAAAAGTATTTTATAAATTATCTTCAAATAAAAATTTAAATTTTGAAATAACAGATTAAGGAACTGTCGAAAATATTTTTAATTAATTAAAAATGTTTCTTTGAAATACATTAAATAAAAATTACATTTCCATTCGACAGGATTCGAACTCGTACGAGCACATTAAAACATCTAACCATGGAATATGTGAGAGGCACTTCAAACTAAATTTTCAAAAAAAAAAAAAAAAAAAAAAAAAAATTAATATTTTTTTTTAAAGAAAAAAAAAAAAGACGAAATATATGTGACTACTCGTATTTTGTATTTTGTTGTTACATGGATTAGGTTTTTGACAATTGAAATAGGTTTTTGTCTCTTACATGAACTTCTAGTTATTTTCTTACTCCTAACTTCGAATTCTTACCGCCAGGGTACATGGTATTTTGAAATTCTTGTAATGAAAAAAACAGTTTTACTATAATTTTTTTGAAAAAGTAATAATTTTTTAATATTGTTGAATTTTAAATATATCCAACATTTATTGTATATAGCCTTAAGAATAATATGTATTCTAGCCTATAAGATATTATAATTTTATTGGCTATTAAATAAATAAATAAAACATATAGTATTATAAAGTGATTTATATACTGTTCATATACTAGTGGACGTGTTCTAGATCACAAATTTTCAAGTCATGGTTCGAATCCTCGTAGAATCCATTTGAAATATTTTTAAATATGGGCATATTTTTGGTAAAAAATTAATATATTTTTTTCATAAAATATCAGTTAACTGTAATTGTGTTTTAGATTTTTAAATTCATGTTTGGTGGAATTGTGTCAAACTTAAAAATTCTTAGAAATTCTGAAAATTTTAAAATAAAATGAACTGAAAGGAATTTAAAATTTTACATATATTTTCTCTATTCTGCTCTTCACACAGACAAATATATCACTACCACTCGTTTAATATAAAATAACAATAATTTAAAAAAATTGTAAAAAATTAATTTAGCTATATAAAATGAAATTACTTTTATTTGATCAGGACTAAAACCGAGTATAATTTCCGTATTATCTTTTAGTTACAAATGATGATTTGCTAAACTTCACTTCTGAAATGTTGACATTCTAGGAAAATTATTGAATTTTTGATTCTATAATAACCTTCATTGAACAAGTTCTTGTTGGTTAGTTGATCGAAAGTTTTCAATTATATCTAATATATCAGGTGTCTTTCATCTACAGTGGTAGAATTTTTGAAAAAAAAAAACCAATAAATAAACTTAAGAATTTTTTTCAATATTTCTAATATAAAAATATATATTCCAATTTTCTTATCAATTCAACCTCGTAAGTACAATACAATAATTTCCCAGTTTATATTATTTTTATTTTATTATTATTTTTATATTACAAACCACTGCTGACATACAAAATATGAAAACAAATAAATAAATAAATGAAAAAAGAAAAACAAAAAAGTAGAAAAACAAAACGAAATGTGTGCAAAACTGTTAAAATTAAATGAATAATAAAATCTTTGCAAGAGTATTGCAAGTTCAAATGAGCACACAGATGATACTAGTGTTTATTGTATGAGTGTGTTGTTCATTGATTGTATAAGAGTGGAAATATTTTTCAGACTTTTCACAAGTCAAGTAAATATTTACATCAACATCATTTAACCATGCAATTATTTATTTAGCTGAAAACTGAGTAATAAAATTAAAATAACACTAAGTTTTTGGGAATACATTTTAATTGTTAATAATTACAAAATTAATAATAACTATAAAATGAACTTTACTATTTTATGCCCGGTGTGCTTCGCTGCCTCCATTTAAATAATATACAATTTTCGAAATTAAATTAATAAAATTAATAGTTAAGAATAGATACAAGGTTTTCCATCTGGTATATAAAAATAAAAACCTGTCACTTTGTTTATTGTTAAATATAAATTAATCTTATTACCAGGGTATGCTATTATTATTTATTTTGTATGGAGAACATTAATTCCTTTGGACTTTCCTAATTTTCATAACATATAAGATGATTATTATAGTTATAGGTTATTGTTATAGTTTTAGTTATAGGGCAACTAAAAAAAGTAAAAATTAAATAAACCATACTTTTAGTTATTTATCCGTTTCAGATAATTTTAAGAATTTGGCATATTTTTGCATATTTTAGCTTTGTGCTAAGAATATTTTTGGCTTAGGGGTGCAAATTGTCATATTTACAAAGAAAGTCCTTATTTTAGACCGAATTTTAACAATCTTGATAGAATATTTTATAATCTAGAGCATTATTTGTAACAATTACACTAAGGAACATAATTTTATATGTTTTGTACTTAACAAACAAATTTTGCATATCTTACAACCAAAAGATTTTTATTTTATTACTTTCTTTTTTTGTATAAATTTTGGTTTAGTGAAATTTTCGTTCTGCTGAAATATATGTTTTTCAAATCCGATTCGCTAATAGTTTTCATCCCATAAATTGATAGAAAGTGTTTTAATTTCTTAATTTCCCGGAATAGGGGTTTAGCGATCATAAATACCTTAAATATAACAATATTTTAGTCAAATTCAATGTACGGAAGTTTTGTATAAGTATCAATTGTGGTGCCAAATTTCATGAAGATCGGTTCCCACATAAAACCCTTTCTCGAAAATCACTTTAAACTTCCGTACACTGAATTTGACTAATATATATATATATGTATATATATATACCAGTTTTCCAATACCAGTTTTCAAATAAAGTCCCATTAGAATATCAGTCCTTCCAATTTTATTAAAATTAACTCAATTAGTTTGAATAAAACACAACTTTTCCTTTTTTGGTACTTTTTCCACCTTCGATGTAACAAAAATTGTATCAAAATTGTAATGAATTTTAAAATTGTAGTGGGATCCCATCCATATAGTTATGACAAAAAGTAGAAAAAAAACAATATTTTATGACTTTCTCGGACGAAATTCCAGGGAATTTCAAAAGAAATAAAATGGAAGAAAATTAGGTTTATTTTAACAAAAACTTATATATTTTTGCAATTTTTTTAAACGAAAATTAAGCTACAAATCCAGCTAGGAACGTAATTTCTTAAGTGAGATTTTTCGTGCAATTGGTTAGATGATTAACATATATGTTATGACAATATGTCATAAACTTAATTAAACATCTTAATAAAATGTCAGCACTAGAAAACAGTTACATCTTTTTTTTCACATTTTAATGTGAAATTTGTATTTCACATATTTTTCATCGCCAGAAATGTGGAACAAAATTAAAGGATCTTCTAACTAGTATTGAAAAACATTATATATATATATATAAATTTTGAACATAAACGAGTAATTTTTAAGGGATATATTGGAAAAATTTATTAGACAACAGACTAAAGCTTAGGGTAGTCCAAATTTTTTGCATGCCACAAAATCGATCATCTGCCACTTCTTTCAGGTTTATTGAAATATGATTAAATTTTTAATAAATTTTTTTGAATTTAATTTTTAAAGAGATTTACGAAACTTTTTTAAAAGAATAATATCTCTGATTGACTAAATATTTTGTTATTTGATTTCTAATATCTCTAGTATTCTATCGCGAATATGACATCGTTTTATTGAGTATATCTTTTAAATAAGATTAACAATATTGCTTAATAATATGTCAGTATTCATTCTCGTTGATTAATTAGTACAATATGCAATTTATAAAATATTTTTTTCGTTCATTTACATTCTGCTTTAAATCTGCATTATCAAAACTTTCGTTAAAAGTAAATTAACTTTAAATTTTATTAGAGGATATATTCGATTTTAGTGTACCATTGGAGTGGTCTTTCCTGACACTATTTAAGATTACACTCAATTAACGCTTTAACAACAATTTTATGCATTTAGTTCCCGAAAAAATAAATCAGCAATAAATTTCCAATAAGTTGCATGGAAGTATTTGTTATATTTAAGTATAGATGAATTTATAAAAAATATAAAAAATTTCTATAAAACCGCGACAATAATCGATCTTAAGAGATTTTTGAAATTTATAGTTTTTATGATAAATGTATGCTTTTGGTGGCATTTATTTGCTTAGCACGAAAATTAACTTAACTAAAATATTTCTTTTGTAACTGAAGAGTTAAACGAATACATCTATTAATAGCAGTGTTGTCAGTTTAGCCTTCTTAATCTAGTCTTATAGCCTCAAAATTTTCGATTTAGCTTCTAGCTTTCTCTGCCTTAAAAAGGCTAAAATGTTATTACAACAACGAAGAAAATAATATTTATTACTACTAATTTTATTTTACAGAATTATCCATTTATTCGCAAAAAAATCGAGATTAGTTATATATTTAGCAAAAGTTTTAGCCTGCAGTGCTCTATTCTCCAAATTAAAAAATAACTAGATCGATTATTATTATGATTATTTGTTTAATATAATTCATTAGCAATAGCATCTATTTATGAATGTAAATTTGAAAATATTCTTATGAAAATGACAAATCACCAAAAAATTTGAAGATTCTTAATCAAACCTTACAAAAAATTATTTCAAATCATTTCTCATATGAAAAATAACCCAAATTTGTATGGGTATTTTTTGAGCGTCTTTTGTTTAGTTCATTTTGCTGGCAACCGTCTTATGTTTCATTTATAAATTTATTACAACAACTTTTAAAGTTATTAAAAACAAATGAAACGGAAAAAAAATTATTTTTTAAATTAAAAACAAATTTTAACTTTTTTCTGATCTTACTTTTTGGGTCATTTAGCTTTTTCTGACCTTTTTTAAAGTTTTTAAAGTTTAGCCACTTTTTTCTCAGGTGCTGGCAGTACTGATCAATAGTATTGAACGAGACCTTAGAAATGATGAACTAAAATATAAATTACGATAGAAAATGACCAAAATATTCAAACTTTAATAAAATATTATTTAAAATAAAACCATAGAAAATTTTACTAATATTTTAATTTCGCGAAAATGATAACCTATTTAAAATTTTTTTTCATTATATATTAAGCATCATTTGTCTATTATGTATTGTATAAAAAAAAAAAAAAAAAAAAAAAAAAAAAAAATTAAAAATTATGTACACTGTTGATCGAAAACTATATATTTTAAAAATATTTTGGGGATTAGTTTCAGGGAGGTTACATTTGCAACATCTTTGGTCTCTATATAAATTAATGCACTTTAATGTATATGGACTATCATCATATATTGTTGATTTTAGACCTTATTTTTATTTTAATTTATAGACGTTTATATATAGACTTGAATGGAATGCATGTGGAATCAGTTCGAGTTAATTATTTTGTGCAAAAGTTATAGCGTTTTAAAGTTTGATCATATATTTATATATGTTCATTTACATTTATGTATATACAAACTAGAATATGTTTAATTATGGTAAAAATTACGCGAAATATCAAAACCTACTGAGCTATTCAAATAAAATTTATAATGTTTTCAATGTTTGATGGTATTAGTGTAGCATATATTAGTGTTTCCTAGTAAAGTTAAATAAATTCTTTATAATAAAAATTGCTATTTTGAAAAATGTTGTGAAAAATGGCGTTCGAATCCAGGTTATTTTACCATATATTATACAAAAATATATTATATTAGAGTTTATTACAAAAAAAAAAAAAAAAAAAAAAAAAATGGTATTTAATATTTTGATTTTTTTGATGCGCCTCTATATTTCCGTTAAGCATTACAAACATCCCCTAATTAATTCACTTATGGTTAATTTCGTGAAGACGATGCGATGTGCCTTTACAAAGGTGTACTGTTTTCTACTATCAATGACATTCATCGTAAATTTATGATCTCGATCAATTATATTATATTATCTATATATCCAAGATTTTTAGAAATTGCAATTTTGTATATAAAGGTATAAAAAAAATGTAGAATCTATATCATTTTTTTTAATGTGGGCATATTTTTTATGTGAAAATAATTTTGGCTAGTAAATCTGAGTATGTGAAGCATTTTGTTCTTAAAATATTATCATTTAATTGTAATTTTGTTTTAAGTTTTTAAATGTAGATAATGAGATGGCATATCATGTTTGGAGGAATTGTTCCTTAGAGTCACAAGGTTAAAAGTTCTGAAAATTTTAAAATAGCTAATTCAAGTTTAAAATATCTAATTCTAAGTTACCTTTCCCGAGAAAAATGTAGGTAGAAAATGAAATGGAATTTACAATTTTGCATATTTTTTCTTTATTCAGATCTTCAACATAGATGAAAATCTGATCGATCTTCCTAAGTCATATGCCCAAGAAGTTTTCAAGGACTCTTTATATTAAAAATATTAAGTATATTTCCAGATTAAAGCAAAACTTTTGCTAAGAGATATTAACAATATGTTTATATATTTATGAAATATAGTGTGAAGGGTAAGAAAGATTCGGCCCAGTCGAATATAACACTTCCACTTGTTTTTATTTATATTAGTTTCGGAGACATAAGTTTACCGAATATACCCGTTTTCCCTCTAATTATACGAATTTCTAAAAATCTGTTTTTAGTTGGTGTCTACATTAGGGGACGAACATAAGGCCAAAGTTCTTTTCTTGTTTGGGCTGGGCGATGGTGAATCAGTCAGTTAGTCTGTCTGTCACTAAGTAACGTTACTATTTTATATTTATATATAGAGAAGACTGTGTTATATTTAAAGTAGTAAAGGTCTTATTCCTAATAAAAATTTAAATTTGTAAACTTTCTATAAATCAAATTTGAACAAAAATTGTTTCTATAAGGATTTGATAAATTTAAAAATTTTATTTTGAATAAGGCAGTAAATGTAGAAAGTAACTTTATATATTTAGTAACTATTTAATTAATATTAATGTTGCTATACTTTTATTTTTTACTGCTACTTTATAAATATCTATATATATATATATATATATATATATATATATATATATACATTTAAATATGTCATTCAGAGAATGTGAAATAGCAAACATTGGTCTGACAATTGTATAATAAACATAAACATTATTGTGTTTGGAAATTCATGGCATTTTAAAATAAAAGAAATTTTTTAATTTCTGTATTTAACAAGTAGAAGGGAATAACAATATCAGCAGATTATTAAATCGAACGCAATATAAGTAGTATGTAAAAATATATACAAGAGTTATATAACAACAGAAATATTAATAACATTGAAATGATTTTAATGCGGATATTAAAAACAAAATTGTATTACATTATAAAAATACTTTTAAAGTTATAAATTTTTTATTTAATTTTTAAAATAAAGAAAAGTAAAAGCCGGATACTTATTCATTAAATTTAATAGAGATGAAGCCATTTATATTTAAAATTAATGGTTTTCGAGCGTTATGTTTTTGGGTCTCTATTAAAATTCAGTTTTTTTTTGACTAATGAATTGTTTGAAAAATAGAATTGTAATAAACATTACTGAAATTGAACTATTTAAAAACTAAAGCTGCGTTTTTGCTCTTAACATAAATAAAGATAAAAAGATTTTAAAGAATTCTTAAAATTCTTTAATCTCTTCGAAATATATGTTTAGTATGACTTAACTTTACCACCCTTACTTACAAAAGAAAAAAAAAAAAAAAAAAAATTACCACTAAATAATTTCCCTAACAATGTTGTTGTGTTTTTAAATTTTGTAATTTTTTTTCCGTCTCATGTTCTTATTTTAAAAATATCAATCCATGACGACAGGCCGTAAAAACTGCATTGGTTATAATCAGGGCAACCAAATATATGCAAAATAATGTTTTTTAGGGCCTCTAATGAACCAAAATGTTGGTTATTTATATGTTTCATAAAATTTTAAGGATTTTGATATCGATTTGTTATAGCATATTTTTGCATATTTTGATCATAACAGCATATTTTCGCATATTTTGAGATTAGCAGTATGTTTTGTCATATTTTCCTTATTTTAGGGCATATTTCAGCAATATAAGTAACATATTTTTGCCTATTTTATGCTCAAGAACATAATTTGGTATATTTTATACTTAAATAAAAAATTTTGCTTTCAATAGATTTTTTGTACAAAATATTTTAATTATGAAATTTCTTTCCGTTATATATGTTTTTTAAATCTGATTCATTAATAATATTCATATCGCAAATTGATAAAAATTTTGAATTTTCCTGATACAATGTAACAGCTTTAAATGTTTTTAAGTGCAAAAAGAAAATATTTTTTATAAATTGCTAAAAAAAAATAAATAAAATTAATTAAATAAAAATTTATTTTTAATATGAATAGTACATAATTTAAAGTTTGCACAGAAAAAATTACATTTTATGACCATATTCTTTAATTTTAAGGGCATGCTTTTCGATTTTAAGAACAATTTCTATGCGCATAAAAAACTTTTTTTAGAGCATATTTTTGGGAGCCCTGGTTATAGCAGTTTAAAGCATAAATTTTAAAAGACAAACTTTCTACCAAAAAGAAAAAAGAGGAACAACAACTTTTTCAAAGCAATTTTCCTGTTGACACAGGTACATCTAATTGAATTTAAGAGAATAGGAAACAAAATATTTTAATAGCATATTCTTTAATTTTAAGGGCATATTTTCCGGTTTGAAGAACTTTTCTTTTGTGCGTATAAAATACCTTTTTTACAGCATATTTTTGGCTGCCCTGATTATAACAGTTTAAAGCATAAAGACAAACTTTCACCAAGAAAAAAGGAAATAAAACTTTTTCAAAGCAATTTTCCTGTTGACACAGGTACATCTAATTGAATGTGTGTTTTTGCTGTTGTAAACGTTGTTCTAATAATTTAGTAAAACAAAAAATATGTATGTAATATTCAAAAATAATTTGAAAGTTAAAAATTTAAGATAAGCAGAAAATAAAAAGAAATAATGAAATTTAATTAAGTTTAATAAAAATTTAGGTAAAGTATAAAAAGAAAGAACTAATTATATATATATATATATATATATATATATATATATATATATATATATATATATATATATATATGTTTCTTAAAATTCGTTTACTTTTGGCAAAAATTTTGTTGTTTGTATAACCATTAAGTCCTGCCAATATTTCCACAAAAACTATTGTGTGTTTGGTTTTAAAACATATTTCTTTCTCCACAAATATTGGATACTCATTTTTATGTAGTTTGTCAGTAACCAATCAGTTTATGTATTTATTCATGATAAAGTAGTGAATATTTGGGAAGAACTTAAATAAAACAAAATAAATGCAAATAAAAATGTTAAAAATACGAAACATAAAACTGGCATTCTATATATACTGCATTAAAAATTCGGATAATATATAGCATACTTCCGAGGATGTTTATTTTTCTGTTTCATTAAATCTAACTTTATTGTATTTCAAAAGAAAACTTAAAATTACCGAACTAAATTCATATGTAAATATTTTTATGTAAATAATTATTAATTATTACTAATTCTAATTTATGTTACATATTATAAATATATAAATTAATTTTAATAACTAATAAAGAGTTTTTCTATTGTTTTGTAAAATATGTGATAGACTCAATAAAAAATAGTGTTTTATTTTAACAAATTTATTACACAAAAAACATATAATTATTGATCATGTTATAATAAAATAGGATTATAATATAATATAATATAATTAAATTATAATATGAAAACAATGAGATAATGATATCATAAAATGAAAACATAAAACAATTTAAGGCAATTATGATGGGATCAAAATACGAAAAAATGCACCATAATGTGATAAAATATGATTATAATAAGATAAAGTCAAACCGCAATACACTTAATAAAAATACACTTTAATATTATAAAATCTGTCAAAAATATGATTAAGTGGAGTAATAATAACTGTTATTTAAAACCATTATAATTTTTAACTGTAGTGCTCTTAGATTATAGTCAACACAACCTTATCTTTTCTCTGCATGTATAAAGGTATACAAAATACAATCGATACCTTTTATAGCAAGAAATATAAGCGTAACCTACCAAATATAAAACAAAATATACATAGATTTTTGCTATTTTTTTTTAATTGCCTTACTTCTATGATGTACTTTTCACACTTAACCGTAAAAAATTTAAATAATGTTAATAAATATAAAGTTGCATTATTGTTATATGACCAGGGCAAATTTAATGCACGAAAAAAATTAAAATATGCACTTGAAAAGGCATGAAAAGATGGGATAATATGCACAAAAATATCCATAAAAATGAACAAATTATTGTATGTTCTTTTATAAATAAGCAATAAATATGCTTTAATCCTAACTTTAACATTTTTATAGTTGTTGATTTTTTTTATAAGAAAATAAAAGAAATAAAATAAATATATATATATATATATATATATATATATATATATATATATATATATATATATATATATATATACGTCAATAGATTATGACAGTCATAATTATATACTTGGTATTAAAAAAAGACGAAATAATTTATCCAATTTTCCCAGAATTTGGGCTGAAAAGGTCATGATTTTAACATTGTATTGTCATTAGAAGGAAGTGCTTAGTACTGGAAAAGTACTCTAGAAGTTTTTTTTTTTTTTTTTGTTTTTTAACACATTAATTTATGTTAACTGCTTCTGAAGTTTTTCTCTTAAAGCTATATATACAGTCATAGTCATACATATTTACACTTTCTTAAATTTTTTGAAAATTTGGAAAAGAAGTCAAATGTTGTTGCTGCTATAATATATTAAAAAAAAAGTTTTGTTGTTGTAATGCCTGAAATATATAGAGTAGATTGTGTGTAATTTCTGAAAAATTAGCGGTATTTATTTTTGATATTAGAGGAAAAGTTTTAAGCATTTTTTAATTCAAAAGCATTTACACACATTTTTTATATTTCAAAATTATTTAAAATTTTTAATAATCGCCAATGATGGTCCAAGATCTTGTCTTTAAGATAATATAAAATCATATAATGCAAACTCAACTTTAATAGTTGGAAAAAATTTTAAAATATTAGCAAAAATGATGAAAATGAGATTTAAATGAAGATTTAAAATTGTACATTATTTTTAAAATTTTTAAACATTTGAAGGAGAAATTTTGCAAAAATCTGTCATAAAAATTTAACATCGTTTAAAATATTTGCAAAATTCTGAGTAGTTATCTATTTCTTCAGCAAGGAGGCATGATTTTTAGAAAGTTTATGATGTTCGCATTATAGAAAGTGTAATTCAATATTTTTACAATCGTTTTTCTACAATATAATATGTGATTTTTAAATATTACCCAACTGTATTATTATTGCTTTTACTTTTGTATTGAATTTTCAATGTAATTAAAATAAATAAAACTTTTGTACTTAAAATTTTGTCTAAAATCACGAGTTTTGCTACAAAAAAGTAATAAAAAAATAGGAACTGTTTGTTAATTTATTAAATTATTATATTATATTAATACAATATTAAAATTATTAATATTTCGTTTTTCGCAGTTAAATTATTTTGAAATTATTTTTTGTTCCATAAAATTATGAAACCTTTAAGTATTTGGACGCTTACTGGATATTAATATTAAGCAAACGAAAGGCTTTCATTTGGAATCAATATTAAGGTAAATTATACTTTAAGGTAAGAAGTTGTCAACAAGACGAATGCAGCTACAAATAGTAAAAATAATGTTTCTTTATTTTTTATTTTATTTTTTTTGTATTTTCAATTTTAGCCAACGAGGTAATTCGATACAAATCTCTTTCGAAAATCAAACGACAAATCTTTTGTTAAGAAAATGCGGGAAAAAATTTGGAAATTTTTTGAAAATTTTCAAAATTATATAAAATTTTCGTATTTAAAAATTTTTAAACGCCCAATTTTGTTTACACAACATTTCAAAAAATTCAAATTTTCTATAAAAAAACTGCAAAATTTAAAAAAAGTAAGAAATTTATATACGGTCAAGCCTGAAAATATTTTACCCTAAACCATTGTGTCATACTGACTTTGAAAATTTTCGGAGAGAGTCTTATATGGGACGTGTGACCAATTGTGCATCGATTCTTGTAATAAGTATAATTTATATAGTTATTAATAAAATATATTCAAATATGCATAATATTATATTGACACTAACACTTATGCACGCTAAAGCGATCTTCTGAAAAGTGTTTTATATTGGAGTTATGGTTATGGGTTACAAAATTTGGTACAAAGATTTATACATATATAAAATTTATTTGTGCCAAATTTCACTAAAATAGTGAATTTATGAGGCTTTAACCCCATTCCGGGGGAATTAAAAGCAAATATTAATGAACAAAAAAGGTGGTTTTAAACTTTTTTAGTAAAAAAGTTTTCAAAAATTATTATTATTATTTGTTTAATGAAATGCATCGAAGTTTTGTTTTTTTTTTTTTTTTTCAATACTTCAGTAAATTTTTAAACTAATCTTATTTTTTAAATATTATGTATATTTTTGGCTTAAATTTGCATAAATTTTTATTTAAAAGCTAAAAAATACTTAAAGTTGAAGGAAAATATACAAAAATTGTAAAAAATTATGTACATAATTTTTTTTTGGTACTTATGTAATTTTTTTACAATAGTTTTTACCACAACTTTCAAAAAAAAGAGCTCCTAATGTTAACATATATTAGTTTGTTAAATTTAAATAAAAATCTAAATTATTTCAAAATTTAAAATGTAACTAGGGAATGCAAAAATATAATAATACGATTAAAATCCACAAGATGGCTATATATCATACATCATTTATTAATAAATTGCATTTTCATATATATATATATATATATATATATATATATATATATATATGTACATAATATGCGCTGTAAGTTTCTTTCTTTGTGTATCAGTCACATAGGCTTTGTTAGATCTCGATTGGATGTCACACTCATATTTTAAGCGTACTTTCAAAAACTCAATTTTTAAATTTTACACGTTATTAATGGAGCTACTTTGACGCACAGATAGTGTTTATGATGAGAATATTGTAGCTTAGGTTGGATCTTGAACGAATGCCACGACCATATTTTATGCCCACTTTTCTGATAACCGAAATTTTATGCTGAACCGCAATTTCCCATCCAAGGGACTACTGAAAAAGTCTGCAAAATGTTTGTTCTAAAATACTGGTCAAAATAGTATCAGAATATGCGATACCCATTTGCAATACATTTCCTCTTAAGAAAATTATTGGTTTGCCTAAATTTGCCCGATCTCCGATACAAATTCAAAAATGAATAACAGTTTTATACCCTTCTTCACAGTTGTAAAGACTGTATATAAGTTTGTTAGTCCGTTTGTAATTTGCACAATATACGGTTATATTTTCTTGGAAGAAATGATGTCGACAAGATGATGTCTGTCCACCCGTTTGTGACAAAGGGTATAAAATCTTTTATTAGGCAAACGAATAATTTTCTTAAATATGTATGTATTTTAAATGAGTATTGCACATTTTGATACTATTTTAACCAGTATTTTAGAACAAGGAGTTTACTCACTTCACGACATATAGAAAGTAGTCGTGTCCTTGTACCGATTTGTTCAAAACTTTGTACATATTCACTTTTGTTCCAAGATAATATGTGCATCAAGTTTAAATTTTCTATGACAACTCATATTTTTATAAAAATCAGATCAGTATTTTTGCTGAAAATGCTTTTTTCAATTTCAGAATCTATGGAAGGTAGGGGTGTTCTTGTTGCAGTTTAAATAAAAGTTAGCAGGCTCATAATTAAGCTATATTTAACTGCAATCACAAATTTTGGTTAAATTCTGACTAGTATTTTAGCCGTAAATCCTTTAAATTTCAGGATATAGACACACAGAGAATAAATATAGTTGTAGTGACCATAATCTAAGAGGGACATACTATAATTGGAACATATGATCACAGCGAAAAATAGAAATGCTTATACTCGTAAATAATAGCTATTATAATTCTACTTTGTCATATTGTGTTCGATTTTATGGTTTTTTTTAGGTTTACATATAATTGAGCAATCTTATTATATTATACCACAATGTCATATGATTCCATATTGTCACATTATTACCTCATGTTATCATATAGTTATCCAATCTTATTATTATTTCAATTTGTCATATTTGGGAGTATTGTAGGTGATCATATATACAATTTTAATTATGGTTTTGAAAACTTATTTTAATTTTATTACCTTAGATTTTATCGAATATCAAATTTGATATATATATATATATATATATATATATATATATATATATATATATACATATATATATATATATATACATATATACATATATATATATATATATATATATATATATATACAGAATATGCTTTAAGAACAAGGAAAATTTAGTAGTTGTAGAAGTAATGATAAGTTTTATATTAACAACATTTTATTTCTGGTAAAAATATTTAAAAACATATAATTTTTGCAGTCAATCTTATTGAGTGTAAAGATTAAATGACATAATTGAGTCAAAATTATTCTTATCATGAACACAGAGTTATTAAAGTTCAATAAAATTGAAAATGGAACATAATACTGATGTAGTGATAACGCTGTAACCATGTTTTTTCTCTGCGTATAGGAGGTAAGTGTGTAATCGTATTAAAAAATATATTAGTTGATCTATTTCTAAAAGTTACTGCAATTTTTGTTAAAGTTCTGACCAGTATTTAAGAAAAAAAAATATATATATCTATAGTTTTTAGTTTCTGAATATATTATGAGAGGTTGCGTGTTCTTGCACGGATATGCTCAAAACTTCATGTACATATATTATTTTTAAGTATAACCAAGTTTCGACTTTCCACGACAACTCCCTCCCTTTTGCACTTTCTTATGGAAGGTATTGTTTTCTTGTGTAAATTTTCCAAAAGAGTTAAAAAAGAGAAAAATATGATGAAATATATATTTTTTTATTTTACTTTTATTTAGTAAAGGAATTCAGTTATTTGTAATAAAAAAGAATAGTTGCCAATGTTGTTGTAGAAGCGGAGAAAACTTCATTTTGCTGTCGATTGTTGCTTAGGTAATAGGAGAGCTTATGTATTTTGTGTTAATTTTTTAAAACAGACAAACTTTGTCAATATTTATTAAAATTCTTTAATTTAATTTATTTTTATGGTCTATTAATTTATTACCATAAAGGAAAATGCCACCGAAGGTCGTAAAAATATTTTCATGTGTTTAGCATTAAATTTAGCCATACATGCGTATGAGTAATATTAATCAATTTTGATAAGTATACGCAGTTAAGTATTATGTACTCTGCTCGTTCTTAATGAGAAAAGTTCATACCTTACTAATAAAATATTACTGATAAAATTAATTACTGGAATATTTCAACAATTATTATTGAGGCAAAAATTATAAATTTTAAAACGCTGATCTTTATTGTTGACTTCTTTGAAGATTATACTTCAAGGGTTCTCACAAGATTTTGCTTCGTGACCACTTTTTCACATTGTAATGGAGGCGCGACCCACTGCAACTTTGACTAGTTTAAAAATAAGATAAAATATTATATAAAGAAAAAATAATTTAAAAATAATGTTAATAATTGCAACATTGTTTTTGCTGCATAAGATCTTTAATATAAAGTGAAATTTTAAGTTTAAGCAATTTTTTTTTTCTTATATCTCGCAAATTTATCTGCGAAATAAAAATTTAGTGTAATCAGCATTAAGAGGTCGCACCACTCGGGTTAATTTTAATATTATTCTATGGTTAAAATTCGAAAAGAGCACTGAAACGATTCTGTAAAAAAAGTTCTTGGCATAATATATTTACAAAACTAATAGTAGGGTTTCATATAAAAAATCGATAGTTTTATCAAAATAAAGTTTTAATTAATTGTTTTCTCTTCCACATAGGAAAGTTTTCTGCACATTGTGTCAGTAAACGGAATAGAATACTTAATTTGGTCGTCGCTACCTTTATCAATCATAATGTTTTCAATTGAAGCAAAGCACGGGTTCCTTCATTGTTTTTTTACAGCTGGTGCTAGTTTATTCTTAAAATAACTCATTTTAGAAAAAAAAATTATTTTTGTTTTCATTTCTGGATGTTTTGTGTAATGATGTTTTTGCATTTTTAAATAGTTTCACGCTTTCATTGAAAATTTTATTTAAAATATTTACATTAAAAAATTTTGCATTCAGGAATATTTTTCAGGATCACTTCGCGATACCCTATGAATATCAATACGGAACCAATGTGGCACCCGAACCCCCACTTGAGATTCATTATTATAGTTAGTTGTACATTTCATGTTTTATTTTCTTAATTTTTTGAATCTATATGTTATCACTTAAAACACAAAAAGCCCTAACTAACTTTGATTACAATTTATAAGAATACAAACAAGTGACTTAACTAAAAGAATTTATCTATGTATGTGCTCACAAAAAGTAACATTTTTAATATTTTATAACGATCTTTACTTTAATAAGATTGATCAAACAAGCACATAAATTTTTATACCTTTGACATAAAATGAAAGGTATATATAAGTTTGTCATTTCATGCCAAAGTTTCTAAATTTAAATAGGCTCTTAAATTGTAATTGTTATGACTAAAAATAACTTTGGATGTCTGTCTGTATGTTGAAATTTATTTTTTGAAGCCCAGAGTCCAATAAATACATTTCTTTCTCAACTCCCATGTAGCATATAGTCTCGAAAATATTGGAATCGAAATTCAGCGAAATTCCTTTAGGCACGGCGGACTTATAAACGATTTTCTAGAACAGACTCAAACATTTTTCCAGATTTGAGTTGCGTTTTAAGCTTTTTATACGAGCAGTAAAGATAGTAAGTTTCGACATATCAGTGCGGTATACTGCTTTGATTTGTGACTGAAATACTTTATGTCCCGAGTTCGATCTTTACCAAAGACTTCGAAAATTTGTTTTATAATGTATTTAAAAACAAGAATTAAAATTTTGAAATAGCAGATTAAATTAACTGTCAAATAAATTTTTAATTAGAAGACATTTCTTTAAAATTGATTAAAAAAATATTACGTTTCCATCCGTCAAGATTTAAACACTATGAACACTTTAAAACTCCTAGCTTTAAATTCTTACCCCCTAGGCCAAAGAAATTTTAAAATTCTGAATTTAAAAAAAGAATTTTACTTTAGTTTGTGTAAAAAAATAACTTTTCAAAATTGTTGAATTTTAAATCTATTCAACTTATAGTATTACAAATTAATTTTTATACTGTTGACATATACGGAGGGTACATGTAATTGTTTTTCAAGAAAATTTCTATGGTTATAAATAGTCTAGTTGAAGCGTTATAGATTACAAATCTTTAAGCCATGAATGGACGCATTTTTAAGTGATAATAGTATTTTTGAATGATTATTTCTAAAAAGAAGATATTCTTCTTCTTCAACATGTAACCTAAATTATTAAAATCCTTTTAGAAATACTGGTGTTTAAAGTTACATACTTTTTCTAATTTTCTAACTTTGCAAGAAATGAAAATCGTAAATAAATTCGCGTGGTTTTCCAATAAAAAGAAAAATAAATAATAATAATAATAATAATAATAATAACAATAATAATAATAATAATAATAATAATAATAATAATAATAATAATAATAATAGATAAAAATAAAATTTAAGATGTTCACGTGTAGGGAATTCGTGTGCAGAATATTAACGAAATCCAAAGACATAAGGAAGATTTTCATCTTCTTTTCATCTTATTTTCTAAATATCACCTTCATATTATATAATATGTTTGTATAAAAAAAAAAAATTTAAAAGAAAATTTTATTATTGTACTATTTTTTATTACGTTATCTTTTTATCACATTATTTTATTTCTTTTTTTTTTTTTCTTTTAATTTGATGTTTCGCTGTCTAGCATATGGCATCTAAATCCACTAGATTTTATTTAGAAAAATTATATTAACAAAGTACTAAAGCAATAAACAAAGAATATGAAAAACATACAACAACAACAACAACAACATATAAATAACTACTCACAGCATTGACTTTTATTTATTTATTTATTTCTATAAAGCACACAAACCGAAATCCTACACAGCATATCTCCTTCATAACTTCAAACATACATGCCTACGTATGAGCAATGCTAAGTCAATTAACCTTGAAAATAATAATAACTTTTACAGGTAGGTATATATATTTATTTAGCCCCTGATAGGTAATATAATATTGTTTAAATTTTGAAAATGATTTATAAAAATCTGTCTTGGCAATTTTAGTTTCTTTTTTAATGTATGCAGATTTATTACAGTTCTATATAAGTAATTTCTTCTGTTCTTGGAAACCAAGGTTATATTCCAACACATGCATTTTATATACGTTTGGCAGTTTTATGATTTTTTCTCAAAACCAATATTAAGTACCACATATTCAAAATATCGTAAAAGAGGAAAATATGTGCTTAAATTTTTACCATTTTAGAAACAGTATATCTTTAATAAATTGTAAAGTAATATGTTGCCTTGCAATTGTTGTGAGTCTTTCGAATATGTGACGATGAAACAATGTTTTCAAAAAATAAGTCAATTGCAAAAATATTGCTGAATTCACATAAAAAAAGAGAAAAAGTAAAATATGTAAATGAAATAAGTTTCCAACATTAAATTATAAATTATTGAAAATAAAATAAATACATTATAATATTTTGTTAGAAATATATTAGAAAATCATAAAAAATATTATAGCGTCATCATTCGCCATATAAAATATAAACATTTCAAACCAACGTTTTAAAAATTCAATAAACTATGAAGAAAAAGATATTAAATAAAAACAATTGGTAGTGTTATATTCGGCTGGGCCGAATCTTTTATACTCTTCACAGAATCTATATTTCATAAATATATAAACATATACAAGCATATAATTTTTGCTTTAATCTGGAAATATACTTAATATTTGAAAACTGTTGTTAACGAAGACTCAGTCTTACCATTTAGGAAGGCTATTCAGACCATTTATCCTGAAGAGCTAAATAAAGAAAGGATGTGCAAAATTGTAAATTGCTTTGAATTAGATATTTAAAAATTGAATTAGCTGTTTTAAAATTTTCAGAATTTTTAAGATTTTCCTCCAATATATTTAACTTTACATGCCAAACTTATTTTTTTACAAACAAATATATCCACATTAAAACAAAATTCAAATATATTCTACGAGATGCAGTTTTTAAAAAATTTTTTCATTTTAAAATTTTGCCTTTCTGTGACATTATAAAAATTATAATGTTTACTAAAAACTTAGCACAAATTGTTCTGGGAAAAAATCGCCCACTATTAAGAAAAAAAAAAAAAAATTAAACATATTCCTACATATTTTTTCATACAAGAATAAAATTTTTGTATATTTTTCTTATTTTTTTAAGAGATTATTTTAAAATTAATTTTAGTCATAATATTTTATAATTTGTTATCTGAGGTATAAAGGAATTATTATTGCCCCAAAATTATTACTAATGTACTGTATTATAAATATATTCTTCTCCAATATTAAGCAAAAATATTTAAAATAAAAAGGGTAGAAATTTCATTAAAGTGCATCTAAAAATTTCAATTTCGTTGTGAGTGTATCTTTAGAAAAACGTTATTTTTGAATTATACAAAATCACTTACAATATTCATTGTAGTAAACTCTATACCGGTTTTTAAGTCAATAAAATCCGGTGTATAGTTAAAGAGTTACGAACAATTAAAATTACATACTACTGAATTAAAATAAGAAAAAAAAAATATATGAAATATTAAAAAAAACATTTGAAGGTGTTATATTCAGCTGAGCCAAATCTTGTGAAGGGTATAACAACATCTATATTTCATAAATATATAAACATATAGGAATTATCGCTCATCAAAAATTTTACTTTAATCTGGAAATATACATAATATTTGTAAACTAGTATTAACCGTAATATCGGAAATTTGTAACATAAAGAGAAAACTTCTCGGGCATGTGATGTAGGAAGATCGCTCAGATCATCTGTGTGGAATAGCTGAATATAGAAGAAATACCAAAAATTGTAAATTCCTTTTCAGTTTTCCACCAACAAGTTTTTTCCAAAAAGATACCTTAGTATTAGATATTTTAAACTTGTAGTAGTTATTTTAAAATTTTCAGAATTTTTAAGAATTTTAAACTTTGGGGCTCTAGAACACAATATCACCAAACATGATATGCCTTCTTATTATCTGCATTTAAAAACCTAAAACATCATACACGAATTTACTTATCAAATTTATTTTTTCACCAGAAATATGCCCATATTAAAACAAAACTAAATGGATTCTATGAGGACATGAACCACAGCTTGAAGATTTGTAACCTAGAACACTTCCACTGGTTTTTCTATACCCATAGAAATTTTTTAGAAAACTATTATACGTACTTCTCAAGTTTCAAGTAGAGATACTTTTTTCGATAGCCTTTTTTTGACAGATCACGTATGAGTCGTGTCATGCTGTCATGTTATTTTTGTTTAGTATTGTTTGGCATTTTATAATGGAAAGACTTACGCCTGAACAACGTTTACAAATCGTTCAACTTTATTACGAAAATTCACGTTCTGTGAGGAATGTGTTGCGTGCACTTCGCTCAACTTACGGTGAACATAATCGGCCTACTGAGCATACTATTCGCAACACCATCACCCATTTTGAGACCCAGCATTCATTATTGGATAATATTCGACCGAATAGTCCAGCACGCTGCGAAGAAAATATAGCAGCCGTAGCTGAGAGTGTACACGAAGACCATGGAGAGTCGATTCGGCGCCGCTCGCAGCAACTCGGACTGACGTGTGAACTTGGCGCATTTTACGTCGAGATCTTAAATTGAAAGCGTACAAAATACAGCTTGTGCAACAACTGAAGCCGCTCGACCTTCCCAAGCGACATCGTTTCGCTCTATGGGCTCTTGAAAAGTTCCAAGAAGATCCGACGTTTTCGAGGGGAATTTTGTTCAGCGATGAGGCCCATTTCTGGCTCAATGGCTATGTAGAAAAACAAAATTGCAGCATTTGTGACAAAGAGCAACCTGAAGAGATTCAAGAACTGACACTTTATCCAGAAAAAACAACGGTTTGGTCTGGTTCGTGGGCCGGTGGGATCATCGGTCTATATTTCTTTAAAAATGATGCCGGTGCGAACGTAACCGTCAATGGCGACCGTTATCGTTAAATGATAACCGACTATTTGATGCCTGAAATTGAAATTCGTGATCTCGGCGACATTTGGATTCAGCAAGTCGGCGCCACTTCGCACACATCACATCAATCAATGGATTTATTGAGAGAACAATTCGGTGAGGACATAATTTCATGTTTTGGGCCGGTCGATTGGCCACCAAGATCGTGTGATATCACACCGTTAGACTTTTTCCTATGGGGATATGTAAAGTCTGAAGTTTATGTGGACAAACCCGCTTCGATTCAGGCCTTGGAGGAAAACATCACGCGAGTCATTCGCCAGTTACCAGTCGAAATGCTCGAGCGAAGTCTTTGCCAGTGATCGAACTCAGGGTCTAAATTTTCTTAGTCACAAACGCAAGTTTACCACACGTATGTTAAAACTTAATATCTTTATTGGTTATATAAAAAAACTTGAAACGCAATTCAAATTTATATAATATTTTCTATGAAATTCTTGCCAAATAATTGTTATTTTTTTAGAATGAAAATTTTTTAATTTTTTATGAAAAGCGAAAGGTATACGGAATTCCAAGGATACAAACTCAGATTTAACGGTTTGTAGTCAAGAACATTTTTATTTTCATATTCAATCCCACAACTTTCCAATAGAAAAACATTTATATATTATTGTATATGAAATGAAAAATATTATTAAATTTGAGCAAGGAAAATTGGAGAAATGTTTAAGGCTATTCTAGAAGATCGTTTATAGCTCCACCATTCCTGAACGGATTTCACTGAATTTCAATACCAAGATTTTCGAGACTGTATGACATATATGTGTTGAACTGTATTTATTAGACTATGAGCTTAAAAAATCAATTTCAACACAGATAGCTAGACAGACATATACTCCCAAAAGTTACTTTTAATAATAACAATCCCGAATATTTTTCAATTTGAGGCCCTGTATGTATTTAAAGATTTTTGTGTAAAACGGCAAAAAAAAAAAATAAATTATTGTTTAAAAAACTTGGTGGTTATTTTTCTAAAAAGAAAATACTAAAAATAGTCTCTTGTCCCGGGTATATAAGGGTATAAAAGATTCGGCCCAGCCGAATATAACACTTCCACTTGTTTTTATTTAATATTTTTTTCTTCATAGTTTATTGAATTTTTAAAACGTTAGTAGCAGTTGCTTATATTTTATATGACGAATGATGACGCTATAATATTTTTTATGAATTTCTAATATATTTCTAACAAAATATTCAAATGTATTTATTTTACTTTATTTCTAGCTCGACCAGCAATAATTTATCATTTAATATTAGAAACTTATTTCATATATATATTTTACTTTTTCGTATTTTTATGTGAATTCAGCAATATTTTCTCAATTGACTTATTTTTTGAAAAAAATATTTCATCGTCATATATTCGACAGACTTACAACAATTGCAAGGGATTATATTACTTTACAATTCATTAAAGATATACTGTTTCTAAAATGGTAAAAATTGAAGCACATATTTTCCCCTATTACGATATTTTGAATATATGGCACTTAATATAGTCTCTTGTCCCGGAAAATTTATTATTGCATTTACTAGTTAACATAACAAAAAAAGTTAAAATTGAAGTGGTAGAAATTTGTCAAAAATACATTGTAAAAATGCAATTGTTTTTTGAGTGCATTTTTAAACAAAAATTTACTTTTGCCTGTAAAGTAGTCTCAGTTAGACTTCACTAAAGCCTTTAATCTTTAAAATACGCATAGGGGTCCCAAAGCAATCTTTTTTTTTTTGAAATTATTATCTAACTTGTAAGCCGTTGGAGGTATCTAAACAAAATTTCATATAGTCACAGCTGTGGTATTTTCGGAGGAGCACTGGCTCCTAGCGGGTGACGAGAGTAGGGTGTAGAACTACAAAATTGGTCACCTCGTGTATGTAGTTCCATTAAAAGATCGCCAAAAGTTTATTTGTAACTTAAAAAAAGTTTACATATAGTTAGCCCGTGTAAATTTCTGAAAGTATTTTTAGTCTTGAAGTCCTCGATATATATTTTAAGACTTTCATATAAAATGGCAAACTTATATGTATATACTCTTTATTTTATATGTAGGGTATAAAATCGGGAACCAAAAATAAATTATATTTTTAAACTTAAACTTCAAACATTTACTTTACCACTAGTTATTCATTAGTTTAAAAAAGGCTTATTGAATTTCATTTTTCGTTTATAAAATAAAAATGGTAAAAAACGACATTTTAAATTCTCTTATACTCAAATTACGTATTGAAAGAGAATTATTTGTGCTGTAATTTTTATGACTTACAATGTCAAAATTCTAAAGAGATTAATCAAATATTATTGTATATCAGTCATCCCATTTATGAGCAATAAAACGACAAAAAAATTAAAGTAGTAAAGTAAAAAAGAAAACCATATTATGGACTAGAAGTTGGCTTTTAAATTTTTTAAATGCTAGAGAAACTAGATCAAATATAGACAAAGAGATATTTGTATTTACAAATTTTTTAAAATTGTAATAATTATATTATTAGTAAATTTGATTTAAAATATTCATAGTAAATTTACCTAGCTGCGAGCTTAGCCAGCTCATTAGAGTACCTTTAAAGAATTTTTAATAAAGTTAGTAATTTGTATTTATTTTATAAAGAATATTAAAATATTTTATTTCACTTGAAAAAAATTTTTTCCAAATAACTCAGAACAAACAGGTCGTCATTCCGGTTCCACTAAGGAAACTTTTAAGTGTTATTTACCTGATATTTATTTATGACAAAGGAAATATTATTTTTACAAAGAAATATTTTAAACAAACTCAAGACTGATATTATACAAAATATTTTTTTCCCTTTATTATACTATGCAACAAATGTTTGATCATCAAATCTTGCTTCAATGGTTTCTTTAATTATAACTCTTTGTACTCATATAGTCATATTATTTAACCGATTTATCTTATATTGTACACAATAGGATGTCCCTCATTATAAAAGGTATGAAGATTCAAATACTCACCTAGAAATATAGGAAAATATTTAGAAGTGGCTCAATGCCATCGAAATCTGAAAAAATGTGACTATTAACCGTAAATATATCACGTAAATCATACGTAATTTCTGTAACGCTTTGACATGATGTAAAGACACCAAAACAAAACTTTATAAACTCAGCTTTTGGTTGAACCAAAGACTCTATATTTAGTGATACACAGTGGTCCCAAAACAATTTTTTTTTTTTTTTTGAAACAATTCCGTAATTTATGAATCGTTGGAGATATCTAAATAAAATTTCACAAGGTCAGAGCTGAGGTATTTTCAATTGACTTAGGGGAGCAAAGGTCCCTAGCGAAACCAAAGTTGGTAATTTCATTTATGATTTGAATGTAAATCTCTACAAAAAACATACTACCACGTATTGGTTATATCTTTGAGTTTAAGAGATATTTTGGTCGAAGCTAATTTTAACTCCATTTTGACCACGTTTTTAAGTTTTTTAAACTTGGTCGCCTTAAATTGGGTCCTAAAATTTTTTTAAAATATCCTCACCATGACCCCCAAAAACTTAAAATTTAGATTTTAGATATATTTTAAGAAATAATGTTAATATTTCGACATAAATAAAATTTAAAGAAGTATCACTCCATACATAAGTATGGGCTTAATCATCACGACGAAGTGCCACTTCGTGTTCCTGAGATTTATTCCCCAGGATTTATCGATGGTCTTCCTAAACATATATAGGGCAATGCCGGCCTTTTAGGTTCTGTCCAGGATAGTTTGGAGTCCATTATAATCCCAAGGTTCTTCACACTATCTGATAGTTTAATTGAACACCGTTTAGGCGGGGAAGTGGGAAAGATAGAATCTTATATCCTCTAGAAAAGGGGGCAAGTTCCATTTTTCCTGGATTAACGCTAAGGCCACTAATTGTATTGCATGTACTAATTAGTCCCAAAGCAGTTTGCAGACGGTGAGACATAGTATTCAGATATTTCCCAGATACTGCCACCGCAAAAATATAAATAAAGTTGTTTTAAAATCAGAAAATTAAAAATACTCCACTTTTTCGTAGCAAAATACCCGAAATCCCAGTATAGGAAAACTTCTTTCAAAAATTTACTTTTTTATTAAAATGCCATTGTTAAAGGCATGACTAAGAAAATATCTTTTGTTTGCTTAACCAATATACTTGCGAATTTTTTATATTTGAGAATTTTACAAAAAATTTTTAATTAAAAACCTTTTTCAAAATTTTAATAGGTTTGGGTGAAAACCATTGCCCAAGGCGCCTCCAATTTGGTTTACACGCATTTAAGTTAAGATTTCTTTTGAAACATTATAAAAATATAATAGTCCAGGACAAACAAAACATTTTGGAAGAGAAAGAATATTACGACCTTTTTGGAAAATAACCACAAAAATTTTATTTTTTTTAAGTTTAAATTTCATATTGATATAGCTTTTTATCAGATACATATATTTATATGATTCTTTGCGGTATTATTTAGAATTTCGTTTTTTAAAAATTTTAGCTCCCAAATTAAGGCCCTCAAGTTCAAAAAGCTTAAAAAACAAGGCCAAGAAGAAGGACAAAATTTGCTTTCACCTATATCTTAAACTAAAACATGTAAGTACGTAGAATTTTTTAAGATTGTTTAAATTTATTTATTTATTTTTTAATTCGAGTCATAAATGAATTTTTGGCGAATTAAAAAAAAAAATATATACTCAACGGAAATTTTGACAAATTATAAAACAGCATTCGAAAATTTATACGTATACGTAATATTAAAATTACATAATACTCATACGTCTAGTGTACAAAATAATCTAGGTACATTTATTTATAAAAGAGCCATTTTTATCAAGATTGTGAGGTTGACTGAGTGATTGATTGTTCATTCCAATTGAACATGCTATTTCTTTTGCTAAATTATTTTCCACATGTGGTCTCATGTATTTTAAATATTTTAGAGTTTTGGAGTTTAGGCAGTTAATTAGTACAAATGGTATAAATAACTTTGCAGATTATATTCTAAAGAAATGGTCTTTAAAAAATGGCAAATATAGAAAGTCGTTTCGTATTTCTCGAATTTGATCACCAAACATTGAATTGTCGACTAAATTATCGACAATTGCAGTTTGCAATTTTTGCACTTAAAAACAATAACTTTGTCAATAAAGTCTGTTTAGGTTTCAACGAAACCAAAATGCATAGGACACCACGAATGCTGATCAACTGTGTAGCGGCACAGAAAATACGTATTCCATTCTGTTGATGCCTAATTATAGTCCACAAACTCTGCTTTGGTACTGCCAAACAGAGACAACAAGGCAATTTACGATTGCAAACTTGTTTAATGTTTTATCATTATTAATAAAAGAATAATACATTCCTCAGACGATGGCAAACGTTATAACCGCTTGAAACGGTCAACATCGAACTGGATTTGTGGAAATTATGTGAGCATTTAGTTGACATCACTCCTATTTCAAATTAGATCGTTTTAATATATAAAAAAAGAAATAACAAAAATCTTTTAATTGCAAAAGAAGGGAGCTCTTATGTTTCACTGAATATTGTTATTTTTTATTAAAATCATTTATACTATTAAGTTCATATATAAAGTTATAACTGCAAAAATTGCCCCAATATTATATATATATATATATATATATATATATATATATATATATATATATATATATATATATATGTATATAATTTGTAAAATTTTAAAAAAGAATTAAAAATTTTAAGAAGTATTGATTGGCCATTATGCATTTTAGTTGACGATATAAATATTGGAAATAAATCTTTAAGTCTTATTATCATAAAATTTCTCACAACAGTATCCCACAAATCCCTCAGGAATGCATAAATGGCTTCTCAAATTTAAAATGAATGTTTCCAAAATCTTTGCTAATTTTCTGTTTCTCATTTATATTTTTATTAAAAAGCTCTTAGCAGTTCATTCTAAACTAAATAAAAACCTTTTTAAGAACATATCAATATTTTATACGTTTATGGAGATCAGTCCTAAGAATAAATCAAGTCCAATTTTTTAATAGAAGCCAGTCTAAATCCTTTTGAGTTGTCAAAATTTTGATTTTATCCCATAAGAATACGTTTGGAGAAAAGATAGTGAACTTAAAATCGTTTGTATAAATATTTTATCTAACGAACGGTATATATGAACAAAGTAAAATATCTCCAATTTGGGAATTGAATTCCAAATAGTAAATAATAATGATAGGATAACTGAGCTAACAAAGAATATATGACAGATAATCACTTATTTACAATTTACAATAGTTAATTTTTATGTGAGATATGGGTTGAAATTGCAATTAATAAAGAAAGATGTATTTTCGGTAATAGATAACTTTTCTTTTTAAGTCGAACAGCAGTCAGCTAACGTTTTGGGATGGCATCTTCCCTAATACCGCTTTTCTGTATATATATATATTAACGAAAACGATTAAAATATTCGTTGGTAAAGACTTACAAATTTTAGGGAAAATCCAATTGAGAATATAAAAAGTGTATCCTTAGCGACATTTTTTTTATCTCCTATACTTGATATTCTCTATTTGAAGCATTGGGCTGAAAATCCGGATTTGAATCACTACACTTGAAGAAACATTTTTTAGTTACGTTATCCATGCTTACTGGAGATTGTAGTTCCCAAAGAAGACTATGACTAAAATAGTTCTATTGGTATGCAATAATCTAATATCATATTAATGACAGATGTGGTCGAGATTAACGTGGGCACCTGCCATGACGGCCTTATCCCACGGTGGTCTCACCACCGGGTGAGTACAATGCGCCAACCAACGCCCCCATGTGCCTGTTAAGAACACACAGGTGGCAATTCGAGAGACTCATTGTCTGGATAAGTCCACTCCCCCTTGCTTAGGAGTTGGAGCTATCTAACCTCCTGCCGCACTATTGGCGACTCGTGTTGCTATGCAACACCACATCGGGACTATAAACCCCTTCCTGCGATTTAGGTTTAAACCACAGCCACCACGTGACTCCCCGAAGGTCCTCTCCAACAGCCAGTCCAGTGCGACAACACCGAATCGATGTTGCCGCACCAGGGGCTACTGGCTCCCGTGGTACCAGATTGTGTTAAGTCTCTGGTCAGGCCCCGAAGGTCCTTTTCTTCCATTATAGACCCACAGACAAGTCCAGGCAATGGTGCACCTATATATGGTGCACCTATATGCCAAACTGTTACGTTCTCTAGGACCGAAGTTATCCTAGAGTGTAACATGACAGGATTTTTTTTCTACCACGTTTGAGCTATACATCAAGGAAAAGATTTTATCCAAGAAGAGAAGCCGCCGTGGCGGATCATATTAATGACAGTTAATTAGTTTGATAGAAAAAATATATTCATCAAGTATTGAGATTTTCATTGTAAGAAACTCTATAGATAATAGTTCCTCTTCCGCCCTTTTCCATTTCGACTACAATACTTGATAGGAAAATAGATCAGACAAAGTATAACCTTTTCAGAACCATATATTATGCGTTTTAAAATAATGACTTTTAGTATTTAGGATGAGTATCTAAAACCATATTTTCAAATCAAAATACGAAACTATGTTTTTCTTAAGTACATGTGAGACCTTGTGGTTGTAAAGTAGTATAAGTTTTATCCAATTATGGAATTAGATACAAATTTATTTCTACAAATTCTGAAAGCCTTTAATGATTTTATTTAAATTTGTGGCCAGGCTTTGATTCTAAGCAGCGATGATAAATTCAGTACAATTTTATTGTCAAAAGTACAGCAGTACTCCAGTGATTAATTAAGTAAAATTATAAAATTTTGCTCCCTTAATAAAATTATTAAAAAAATAAATGCATCTAAATTTATGCATAAAAGTTAGGCTAATGTCTAAATTACCTAAATGTTATGACTTATGAAGAAAGTTTTTGATATGCGCCTATTAAGTTCAACTGGAACTTTTTTTTTAGAAAAATACAAAGACGTATGTTTCACTACCCCATATGCATAATTTTAATTTGTATATATATAGGCTTTTCTTTACCAATAAAAAATGTTCAATTTGCAAAGAAAGCACATGTTTCGAACTAAGCCTTACTACGATATACTAGAGTCAATGAATAACCTTTTTAGGGAGAAAATAATATGCATCTACATATTTACTATAACTAAAACATTTGCTTTTTTTTCAGTATTGAAAAGAACGAAAAGCGCTCAAATAATTTCAAAAAAATTGCTTTCAAATTACCATAAAAAATTCATGTCATTCGCAAGGTAATAATGAAGCGATATATTACTTTTTTTCTTTCTATTTTACTCGCCTCATTCGAAGCTTCATTTCTTACTTGGGTTTTAGTTCATAACTTTTGGTGAAACTTCTACAATTTTCTTTCAAGTCTTCTTTTAAATATAGATATTAATATGTTATTGCATTTTTAGTGAATTTGTGTCTTAGAACCAGTTGTTTCTAGGTGCTGTTTGGGGAGGAGTTTTTGAAGCTATTAAATAATTTTAGTTTTTACAACTAAAAAAGTTAAATGAAAATTTTAAGAATCTGCAATCTATAAATTTATAAATATTTTCTTTATTCGGCTCTTCAACACAGATGGCCAGTTTTCGGGGATTCTTTATATTATAAATTTTCAATGTGATAGTTAATTTTAATTAAAGATAATATGAACATAGATCAATTTTAGTTGCGTAATTTTTTTTCAGAAAAAATATTTTATTAAGCTTTCTTTCATAAATTTAATATAAATTCACAATATTTGTAAATTCGACTAGAATGTAATATAATATAATATATTTATACTTTTCACATAAAATGAAAGGTTTATAAGTTTGTCATTGTATACGAATGTCTTTAAATATATATCTAGGACCTCAAATTAAAAAATATTCATGATCGTTTTGATTAAAAATAACTTTTGAGAATATATGTCTATCTGTATATTCTCCTTGATGTCTGTCGCTCTGTATGTTGAAATTAATTTTTTTGCAGCACTTAGTCCAATAAATACATTTCTCTTTTAACACATATGTGGCCCATATCTAGAAAAATTTGGTATTGAAATTCAGGTTATTCCGTTTAGGAATGTCGGAGTTATAAACGATTTTCTAGAAAATCCTCAAAAATTTTTCTTACAATAGTACATAATTTTTTATTCAATTGGAGAGTTGTAAGATTGAATAGGCTACAGGAAGTGTTCTAGACTACTAGTAAGTCTGAGTTCGTAACTTGTAAGATTGAATAGGCTACAGGAAGTGTTCTAGACTACTAGTAAGTCTGAGTTCGTAACCCCGTTCTGTTTAATAATATATATATATATTATATATATATATATATATATATATATATATATATATATATATATATATATATATATTATATATATATATATATATATATATATTTATATATATATATATATATATATATATATTTATATGTATATAAATTTTCATTATTAAAACAATAATTGCGTAAGAATTTCTAGGCACGTTTTGAAGTGCTTTTTATAAAAAAAGTATTTCGAAGGCTTATATTCAAAAAGGGCTATCTTCAGAAGAGATCCTTTCACTCATTTTTCAACATTTTGCAATCCGGTCTTCTACGATTTATTAATATTGCATCTCCTAAATCTTAATTAGTTTTTAATATAAGTTGTAGAATATCAGACAGCGCTTTTTGTTTATTGAAAAACA
Source organism: Protocalliphora azurea (assembly GCA_932274085.1). Classification (NCBI taxonomy): domain Eukaryota; kingdom Metazoa; phylum Arthropoda; class Insecta; order Diptera; family Calliphoridae; genus Protocalliphora; species Protocalliphora azurea. Next base: position 93,964,298 of record OW026522.1, read on the forward strand.
AAGGTACAAAAATTTAACAACATATTAAATTTAAGATATCTTACCAATCAAGAGATTAAGAAAGTGAAATTTTTTGGTTAGCAGGGCAACCTTTATATGTTACAACTGTAAAATAATGAGAGTACTCAAGAAATAGAAATGTGTTCATAATTAAAATATTAGGAAAAAATTGCATGCGAAAAAAATTTTAAAGCACTTTTTGAAAAAAAAAACAAAAATTAAAAATAAAAAATAAAATGATTAAAACAGTATTAAATTTTATATAAACAATTCAATTGTTTTGAAAGCATTCAAAGACGCTCTTTACAAATTAATTCATGATTTAAAATGTTGGTCTATATCTGTGAGTTTTAAAAAATAAATCCAGTTTTCAATTATTTTATGATAATGAAAAATAGAAGAATCGTTTTAACAAGACCTTAAACCAACTCAGAAATTGATTTTAAGTCGAACGATACACTTAAAGGTAGATGTTGAATAATTTATTATAAGTATTACATTATGAATGAAAAAATTCTGTACTGTTTACGAAATAAAAGTAAATGATCGAGAAAGTGCCAATAATATATTTCATTCTCTAAAAAAATAAAAAATTAAACCTTTTGAAGTTTGCAGCACTTTTTATTTAAATATAACTTTTTTAAGAAACTGTTTTTGGTATTTAAAATATTTTGCTTATTATAATTACGAATTTTGTTGCAACTATTTTATTCCTATCTTAAATTTAAGGTATAATGCTATTATTTAGCCTCAAAAAAAGTTGATGGATATACACCCGTGTGGTCTAAAAACTTCCATAAAAGCCTAAAAATCTATCTTTAATAACTTTTTTCTTCAGACTGTATTAAGATAAAACAATTTTGATGAGACATTCGAAATATGCTAAAAAAGGAAAGGAGAGGCAAGGAAACTTCTCATTATATATCAATTTATAATTTTAAACTACTTTGAAAATCAAACGAAAACTTGTAGATAGCACGTTTTTCCTTAAAAGATATATATTGTTTGTAGCCCAAAAACAAAATGTGAAAAACATAGTGTTAGAATTAACTTTTGGCTTTAAAATTAATACCATAGATAAACTAAAGGCACAAAACTAAAAAGTTTGATGTGATTTTTTTTTTTTTTTTTGGAAATCTGTTTGAATGCAAATACTCGATATATAGTTTTAATTAATTAAAAATGTTTCTTTAAATTTATTAAAGAAAAATTATATTTTAATTCACCATGATTCGAATTCATATGAATACTTTAAAATTCCCAGCCTTTAATTCTTACCCCCTAGGCCACATGATATTTTTAAATTCCAAATTAAAAATATAGCTTTAATTTAATTTGTGTAAGGAAATAATTTTTTAACATTATAAAATTTTCAATATATTCGACATACAGTATTGCAAATTAATTTTTGTAATGTCCACATATATGAGGAGTACATATAATTGTTTTCCAACAAAATTTCTGTGGATATAGATAGTCTATAGAAGTGTTCTAGATTACAAATCTTCAAGCTATTGTTCATATCCTCGCAGAATCCATTTGAATTCTGTTTTAATATGGGTATATTTTTTGTAAAAAAATAAATTTGTTAGATCAATCTGAGTATATGAGATTTGTTTTTCTTAAAAAATTAACTGTAATTGTATTTTGTGTTTTTAAATGTCTTATTATATACATGGCATATAATGTTTATTGGAATTGTATCCTAGAGTATCAAAGTTAAAAATTCTTAAAAATTCTGAAAATTTTAAAGGAGCTAATTCAAGTTTAAAATATCTAAATCTTAGGTATCTTTTTTGGAAAAGAAAATTATTGGTAGAAAACTGAAAAGGACTTTACAATTTTGCATACCTCTTCTTCATTCAGCTCTTCAACACAGATGGTCTGAGCTTTCTTATTAAATCATATGCCCAAGGAGTTTTCGTGGACTCTTTATGATACGAACCTCCTATGTCATGCATGGCTAACACCCCTTTACAAATATTAAATATATATGAGATAATTTCAATATGTTTATATATTTATGAAATGTAATAATAATAATAAAAATAATAATAAAAATAATAATAATAAAAATAATAATAATAATAATAATAATAATAATAATAATAATAACAATAATAATAATAATAATAATAATAATAATAATAATAATAATAATAATGCTTCCACTTGTGTGTATCACTGCGAGTGTGATACTTAATAATTGTAATAACAATAATAATAATAAGAATGATAATGACAATAGTAACAATAGTTATAATAGTAATAATAATAATAATGATAATAATAATAATAATAATAAAAATAAAAATAATAATAATTATAATAATAATAATAAAAATAATAATAATAAAATATAATAATAATAATAATGCTTCTACTTGTTTAATCTGCGAGTGTGATACTTTGTTTTAGTTTACTGTAGTTCAGGACAAAGTATTTGGTTATAATTAATATAAATATTTGATGCTTTGTTTTATTTTAAATAAGTTATTATATATTAAATGAAATTTTGAACATTAATGCCTGTTTTAATTTTTTTAAGGTTGTTAATTTAAATACTCTTGCCTTTGCTGTCTATTTGAAAACTGTTGGTTAAATGAACGTCTGCATGTAAGTTTAATTTATTTTATTTTATATACATATATATGTATTCTCATGTGTAAATTTGAATTGAAAACCGATTTAAATTTTTCTAGTATAGATAACAAAAAAAAAAAAATTGTTGTATGAATAATATAAAAGGATAAAAATAAATTAAATTTTTGATTAAAAATAATCAAACTAAATTGGTTTGAAGAAATTATATACTACAAATTGTAGTTTTGATATATGTAAATTTTAGAAATTTAATTAGAATAATAAACGTATGTGTTATTTATTGTTATATATTTAAAAGGATATTTTTGCTTTAGAGCATAATTTTGACATATCTAAGACAGCGTTACCGTTTGGTAACTTTAGTCGTCAATTGCTCCAATCACCTTTCCTGTTTTTTGGCTCCTTTTTTAAAGTGAAACTAAATGACGACGTTTTTAAGTCTATATGATAAATGACGAAGAACTAAGTTGTTTGAAGTATTTCAATTAGCTTCCAAGGAAAAAATTAATTATATTGAGATTATTTCACAGTATACTTATATAAAAAAAACCCCAAAAAAATTAAAACGAAACAATTAAAAAGTTTATGAACCACTATTTAAAACACTAAATGCCGAATCTTTTTGTACTGGATTGCGAAAGTTAAAAACTGGGTTTGATATATACTTACATCTTAATTTATATTTTTAATTTGGCTCATAGCAGTCCCTCGACGGAATGTGTTTTTTCTAAGTTATCACTAAAGAAAAGTAGATCGTCCAACAAACTTAAGGTCTAAAATCATGAAGCATTGATTTCAGTTCTAAATTTGTTAGATGAGGATTTGTAAAATTGAAGTTCTAGCTAAGACCTCGTACAAAATACAGAAGTTACATATGAATAAGTCCGTGACTTTTTGAGTGAAACACAGTTTTTTTTATAAAACAAAAATTTATTTTTCAATATAATATTTTTTTAATTTAATACACTTAGTCCAACGTTTCTCCAGTTTTTGTATCGTTACGTTTATTGCTTTACCCTTTTGAAGGTAATCGATGTGGATTATCCCACGTGCATCCCAAAAAACTGTTGCCGTTACCTTATTGGCCGACAAACTTACCTTGGCCTTCTTCGGAGCAGGTTCACTCGGAGAAACCCATTGTTTAGACTGCTGCTTGGTCTCGCAAAAAATAATGTTTAATGAGCACTCGATATTCAAATTTTTCCATTTTTTGAAAAATAAACGAGGTTGTATGTTTGAACAGATGTTAAATGCAAAGTAAATGACGATACTTGCTCAAAATTTGAGAGTAGTCTATTAACAGGTGGTACTTGATGGGAATAGTATTGCATTTCATATAACTACGAGGAAAGTTCGAAAAGTAACGGAAATATTGATCCGCCCTCGTGTTTCCTATTCATTAAATATTTCCTATTTTTATGAAGTATCTTTACTTTTGCAATAATAAAAATTATTATAAATAAATTAGTTATATAAATTATAATAATTTAGTAGTTTTTCGTAAAATACAATATTTTTTATTTTTATTTTTATCAAATAAAGGAATAAAATGAGTTTTTAGGTGTTGAATCAGTTAGTCCATTTTTTTTCTAAAAATACCCGTTTTTGGTGACTCTATTTTTTTAATCCCCTCTTTTGGACGCTTTTTAAAAATTCTTAGTGGTAAGGATGATTTAAAATTTTCAGTTTCTGAAGGAAACTTATAAAAAATCAAAGTTATCTTAAAAAATTAATTTAAAATATGTTATAAATTAAAACTTACTAATGCACCTTAATTAAATTATGGTCTTTTTTTTGTGAGAAAATTTTATGCAAAAATGAGTAAAAACGGTTTAAAATTCAAATATTCAACAACTGGTAAAAATCGCAAAAAATTCGATCAAAAGTATTAGGAAGATCGTTTAAAACTTCGACAAATGTTTGTTTATGATCAATAATGCCTCAAAGTGGCATAAATAATACAAAAAGTTCAAGCCTGTACACAAGAGTGAAATATCTGCCTAAATTACGAATTTCCAAAATCAGAACATTTTCAAATGTTAAATTAATGTAAATTACAGCGAATTAAAAACCTTTCTAATATATTTAAGTATCCAACAGAACAAAAACCAATTTTTAAATGTTATATTGTGGCTTAAAAAAAATGTAAAATATTAATCAATATATTTCATAGACGAACGATTTAAACAAAGTTCCTTTTAATTTTTCAATGTAAGCAAATAACTTACACTCTTGTTTTAACTAGAATACTAATAAAACTTTTAATATATTTCATATACCAAACACATGCAATTCTTTGCTCAAGATAAGAATATCTATTTATATGTTATCAGCCAGTTTATACATTACAAAATTATTTTTTAGTCTTCCTTTGGAAAATATTTTTATTGCTTAATTACTGATTATTGGATCGTCCATATTAGCGGAGTAACACTAACTAAGTTTTGTGAACGAAATTAGGAAGGAATATACAAATCTTTCGATGCTTTAGTTTATTATTGACCATAATTAAAAGATCATCAATGTTTCTGTAAAATTTCGTAAGACCTTAATTCGATTTTTTTCGCGAATTTTATTAGTTGTCGAATTTTAAAATATTTCTATCCATTTTTACCTAAAATTTTCTCTCAAAAGTGACCGCAATTTAATTAATAAATTATAATTTGTATTAAAAATGCATTTTTTTTAAAGGTAACTTTAATTATTTATAATATACTTGAAAGTAGACTAAATTTCTATCCCTTGAATTTTATAAGTGTAATTTTTTATATAATGTTTTTACGTAAATTTTTAGCTTTATATTGCGAGTCTTGGATATAGTGTATTTAGCACATTATGGACCATATATAAAATTAATAAAATTATTGGAAACCATTTAGAAGAATAATATTAAAAAAAATTGCGTGATAGGTGAGCTAAAATCAATTTGACAATATGGTCTCCACATAAAATTATTTTTCGAATTATAAATTACAAATTATAAATTATAAATTACACAAGTCAACAAAATAAAAAAGGTTAAATGGTGCCGAAAAACCGTTAGTGGCTCTGTAACATGCAACGTACTTTTTTCGGCCCAGCTTGAAAACTTATCGGTAATTTTGTTTAATAAATTCATTTTAATAACATGTCGTCGCCGCGAAGAAGTTGTCTCAATGATCCAAACGTGTTTTGTTACATTTGTGGTGATTACAACGTTAAAAAGTTTAGAAAACCTACAACAGATTTTACAAAAAGTGCTTTTTATTCTTATTTTAATTTGGAAATTGAGGATAAAAATAAGCCGTGCATTCCCCAAATGGTTGGTAAAATGTGCTGTGAATACTTAAGACAGTGTATGCATGGTGAAAGACGTCGTATGAAATTCGGGGTGCCTATGTAGTGGAAAGAACAAAAAAATCTCTTAGATGACTGCTAATTTTGCTGTATTAAATTACGTGGAATTAATCTGAAAAAAATTATTTATCCAGTCGTAGAATCAGCCAGAAGTCCTCTACCACATTCCCAGGAAGTCCATGTTCTAAAATTATGCTCTAAAAATGAACTCTTGTTTGAAATAATCCTTGACAAAATGAGTAGCGATAGTGATTTTGAAGAAATACCGTCTACAAACCCCAAACCATTTAAACAAGAAGAATTAAATGATATGGTAAGAGATCTTGAATTACCTAAGAAATCTGCAGAGGTATTGGCTTCTAGACTAAAATAAAGAAACTTGTTGGCATCACATACAACAGTGACATACTATCACAAAAGAGCAAGACTTACTACAATTTTTTCATTCAGAAGACGATATTGTATTTTGTTCTGATGTGCAAGACCTTATTCTGGCAATGGGTCTTTCCGAATACCAGCCAAATGAATGGCGCCTCTTTATAGATAGCTGCAAACGAAGCCTGAAGTATGTACTTTTACATGGCAATACATACGGTTCAGTTTCAATTACCCATTCTACAAGACTAAAAGAAGAATACCTAAATATCGCACTTGTGCTAGACAAAACCAAATATAGCGAGCACCAATGGATTATTTGTGTTGACCTTAAGATGACTAAATTCTTATTAGGCCAGCAAAATGGATTCACCAAATATCCATATTTTTATTATCTGTGGGACAGCCGTGCCAAGCACCTACACTGGAAAAAACGAAATTGGCCAGTACGTGAGGCGTTGGAGGTTGGAAATCATAACATCATAAATCCACCTTTAGTTCCAAAAGAAAAAAAAATTATATTGCCTCCCTTGCACATTAAACCAGGTGAAGCAGTTTGTCAAAGCCCTGGATAAAGATGGCCAGTGTTACTCTAATATAACGAGCAACTACCGCAAAAATGTTAACGACATGCTAGATAACTTTAGCAACTTGGTATACAACATGTCTATCAAATTGCACTACCTTCATAGTCATCTCGACCGATTCCCAGATAATCTTGGATCTTGTAGCGATGAGCAAGGGGAGCGGTTTCATCAGGATCTGAAAACTGTGTGAGAGAGGTATCAAGGCTGATGGGATCGGCATAAGATGGCTGAATACTGTTGAGGAATGCGATGAGACCTTCCTATATATACGTAAGAATTCCAACTTTTTGTTATTTTTGTAATCAGTATGAAGTCCTAGTTTAAAAATATATACAGCTCCTTGGCACCAAAACTAGTGTTATAAATTATAAAATATAAATTATACATATTTTTTTAACAAATAATGTAATTGTAGCGTGATGATTTTTAATATTTCTCATAAAACTCATACGTACATAAATGTAAATAAATTCGAACATTTTGTATGTATTAAAGACATGCAGTGTAGAACTGAATGTATACTTGAAACAAATAAATATTTGTGAGTATTGGTATAAATGAGAAAATAAGTGTAAGTGATGTGGTATGATTTTGTTTTTACACACTCTTTATACTCATAAACACTGTTACAGTTATTTATGGTTTTGTATTTAGTGACAAATTTATTTATTTATTTTCTTAAGTAACTGTTTTAATAATAGTATTTTAGAGTGCATATTGGTAATACAAGTAAACATATTAGTTTTTGTTGTGCAGTTTTATTTATTTATTTATTAAGTATATGGACAAAGTCCTTTCAGACAGGAAACACAAAATTGTTACAAATTATATGTTACATTAATTATTTAAGAGTAAAATTGAATTACGTTTAATTAAATTTACATTGAGAGACATAAAAATAACATTATAAAATTCATTAAAGTTTAAAGATAATCTACGAAAGGGATCAAAGTTAGCATAGTTTTGTCGAAAATATTTTATAAATAATGGCTGAAAACTAAGTGGGGGATGTTAAGATATATTAAAATTTATTATATTCACAAGAAATTCTACTTCGATGTTACCAAATATAAGCTTAATAACGAAAATTATATTTAACATAGTTCTTCGACTTTTGAGACTTGATAATTTCATTTGCAGTAATCTGGTCTTGTGTGATGGCAAATTGTATATCAATTCCGGATAAGAATTTCTTAATATAAAAAGTACGAACTGTTTTGTATAGATTCAATACGGTCAATATGAATGTTATAAAAGGGCTCCCAGATAACAGAATAATATTCCAGAATTGATCTAACTAAAGAAGTATATAGCTGTCTTGCTATACTAATATAACTAAATTCTTTAGCCCAACGTTTAATAAACCCAAAGACATCACGAGCCTTATTTATACACATATTAACGTGTTTATTAAATGTAAACTTTGGATCGAATAATACATCAAGATCCAGGAATTTATTTACGGACTAAAATTCGTATTCCCCAAGATAGAAATATTAAGGTTCATTAAGTTCTCTTTACACCATATAAAAAAGCTATCCGTTTCAAAAAGTGATTGATTAAGTGGACTTGGGATTATAAATATTTCAACGCCGTCTGCATATACTAGCAAGTTGAAAAATTTCACAATTGGTGGGAGGCCGTTTATAAACAGTGTATGAATAAATGAATTTTTTAAATAAAGTTTGTATTTAATAATGAATAATATTGACATAAAAGAAAAAAAAAAAAAAAAAAAAATAAGAAATGTTTACAAAATTAGTGAAAAAAGGGGAAGAAGCAAAATATGGGACTGTTTTTGTCTTATAAAAGATGAAAATGATAGTTAATTTTACGAATTTTTTTGCTTGCAAAATTTGTAAAAATGTATAGAAATGTAATCAAATGTCGCTATCAATTTTAAACAAATACAAGAGCTATGCATTATTAAAAAATCAAAAAGAAAATCAACTTATTGAACCGAATCAGGAGGCTAAAAAGGCATATGTGGATGTTTTACTAAAATGGATTATTTTTGATATCTGCCCATACTTCATTATTATTAGATAATGGGCTAAAATACTATTCGAAACTAATACTAACTCTTGGAAACAAATTAGGTGCCAATAGTAACACTGGTTCATTTATACCACATCAATTCACAATTTATAGAAATGTTGAAAGCAGCTATTCTACTCACTTTGCGAAACATCAGTTGGAGATTTCATTCATAAAAAAAATTGGTTATGCTCTAACGTGCAATTTATGAACTGAAAATTATTCAAAAATAACATACCTCGTTTAAAATCTATGAAAAAAAAGTTCAAGCAGAAGTAAGAATCATAAAAAATACTCATTGATTTTACAGCTCTTTTTCAGTGCTTTTTTGGTGGGATATTTATATTCTAGAGATCATAGAGATAAGAACAAATAAATCAAATTTTTCTTATTTTTTTTTTAATTTTTTAAGTTTTGGATAGTTTGAAAGCTTTAGCCGTGTAATATGAACTATTTACTCTAGAAACACTGATACGAGCTCAAACTGGCAGACAAAGAAATTGGTGTGGTTTGACTGTAACTGTGCTAGTGTTTAGTACACTAGCACAGTTACACTCTCAGTTACACACTCATGTTCCTAATTTAAATTTGTAATCAATTTGTAATATACATACATATATATATATATATATATATATGTATATATTTATATTTTATATGTGTATATATATATATATATATATATATATATATATATATATAATACTATAGACATTGTACTGGCAATAACAACATTATAAACTTGAGAAGAAAATGAGCATATATATAAGAGAAACATGACTAATGTAAAGAAGAAAAAAAAGTAAATTAAATTTATAAAAAAAAAAGAAAAAAAAATACTTTAGAATATGTTGTTACAAAAGTACCCATGGGTATGTACTTTTTGTCTACTTAAAATAGATGAAAAGTAAAATAAACTGTATATCAGCATAATAAAATAAAATAGAAAACCTCTAAGAATTTATAGAATTACAATGATAATATTGGAAGAATCTCTTGGCAAAAGACTTACGAAAATAATTTGTGACAGCTGTAATACAATTATATAAAGGCAGGTTTAAAAGCTTTTAGATGTTTTGTAAAAAACTTAAAATTTCATTTGCTAATAATACTTATTAAGGTAACCTAATTGTCACAACTATTTTCTCCTTTATAGTATACTTTTCACCATAATAAAAAAATAAAATAAAAATACATTTATTATTCCGATTGAGTATATTTTCAAAATCTTTGAAAATGTAAGTTAAAATGTCAGCGAATATGGTCTTACTTATATTCGTTTTTCTGAAGATTTTTAAGTTTGCCTTCATTTCTCAAACATTCATAGTTACTTGTATGTATATTTTAATTAACAGAAATACAAAATAATGAATATACATAGAGAAAACAGATTCGTTATGACAACCGAATTTGTTGTCAATCGAATTCGTTCGGTAGTAAGTATTTAAATGTTACATGCAATTGTTTTCAAAAAAATCCTTAAAAAAAAAAAGAAATGTATAGAAAATATTGTGAATTGAAAGACAAAAAAATGTTTATTCTTTTGACATTTATGTATATTTATTTTAAATTTTAGAATCCTTAATATGTACACATGCATATTATAAAAAATTGTCTCTGTTGGAGTTCTGCATATACCTTGGATAATTGTTCGAAACAGCTTAATCGACTTATAGATAGAGCAACTTTATTTTGCACAACAAATATGTATACGCATATCAAAAATATGATTATAACATTATAACTACAACAATATTATGTTTTCATTGTTAATTTTTTGAATTTTAATAACTCTGTGTTCATGATAACAATGATTTTAATTCAATTTTGTCAGTGTTTACACTCAACAAGAAATTTAATATGATTGACTTCAAAAATTGTTTGTTTTTAAATGTTTTTAAATATTTTTACCAGAAACAAAATTTTATTAATATGAAACATATCATTACTTCTATAACCATTAAATATTTGCTACCTTTCTTCTTATTCTTAAACCAAATTCTGTTTTTAAACCATTTCAATATTATTATTCCTATAACAATAAACTGTTAAAAATAAATATAATACTTATCCTTTGCACAAACTTAGTGGAAAACTTAAATACTTGTTTGATTTTAGATATATAAATTTTTTAATATTTGCTTTCTAACTTCAAACAATGACTAATAATAATATTTACATATTATATATATATATATATATATATATATATATATACATCCCATCTTTTTTCTATGTGTATAAAAGAACGAATACATGCATAAACCTATATATACATATATACATCAGATTCCATTATTATAATTTTTGCCATTATTTACACCATTACAGTTATAGAATAAAAACAAGAGTATTTACAGAGTATTTCAACAAATTTCATTGTGTTTCTCGATATACAAACTTTAATAGTAAAGCAAATCACTTAACATTTTATTGTGCTTTTAAATTTCTACAGAAATTCTGTAAAAACTTTACAATAGGACATTCAAATGAGCTACAATTTTGATAATGTTACAAATGATTTTTGGATGAGAAATTTAATATTTTATGCCCTTCAAAAAATCTATATTGCATCGATGTATAAACTCAGAATTCAAATTCATTAAAACTTTAATTATTACTTTCTTGCTGAATCTACAAATATCGTGAATCTACTAAATAATATTTGTAAAAGAAAACTTAATTAAATATTTTTTCTGAAAAAAAAAAAAAAAAAATACCAATTAAAGACATTCTACAAAAAGGGTTTATATTCATATTACATCTTATCAGTATTAACCAAAACATTGGAAATTTGTAATAATATGTGTCACCGAAAACTGTTTTCTTGGACATATAAATTATGAAGATCGCTCAATGTATAAAATTAAAAATTCCCTTTTTAGTGTCCTATCAATAATTTGTTTCGAAAGAGATGCAGACCTATGGAATTGAATTTGATATTTTAAAATTTTCAAAATTTTTAACTTTGGACTTATGGGTTGGACTAGAATAACCTTTTAGTTATGAAAGTGAAAATTATTTGAAATTATTTGCGTGAAAATAGTCCAATTATAACTATATTGAATTCAGTTTTTAGTTCCGCGAAATTGCGAGAATGAGCCATTTTATTTAGCTTTTTCACATTCTCAAAAACCCAAAAAATATCATAATTATGTAGCTTTAGATATTAATATCTCTGAGAAGATTCTGAGAATTTTAATGATTTAAACTTCGTTTGAAGTTTGCTTATGTCGGTTTTAATACAAACATTTCAAAAATGAAAAAAGATTTTTTAAAAATTCATTTTAATGCAATTGCATTTCTTAAATGCATTTTGCGTTAAATATGCCATTTAAGATTGTTGATTTTTTAACATATTTGGAAAGTATGAGATATTTGCATTAACATAAGAATCTGCTATGTACAACTTTGCTTTTTCCAAAATATATTCTAATTTTTTTATATTAAGATTCTAATTTTCTGCTATCATTTTTAAAATAAGAGAAGATTTACACGTTTTATAAAAAAAATAGGTTACTTTTTTAAAATTAAAAATAGTAAACATTTATGTACTAGACTAATTAATATTACAATTTATAGTAAACAACACAAATTAAAATACGTCTCAGAAAAATTTTAATTTTATTGAATTTGCAATTGCAAAAATTCATCTATAAATTGCACTTATATTTTGCAAATATTTTTAAACAAAAAGGATATTTTTGAGATCCTGACCTAATTACCCAAAAATATGACAATAGCCTTTTATATGCTTTTTAAGTTACACAAATCGGTCAATAATTTCAAAAGATATGAATACTTAACAAATTGAAACCATTGTTTTCAATAAGAAAAAATATTATTTTTATATGAAAAATTTATAACATGTTTTTTGAAAAATTTTAATATACATAGTAGATTTGCGCATCCAAAAAATTTGAGATTTTTATTTTAATGTATAGATTCCATACTTTCCAAATATATTAAAAGAAGTATATTTAAAAAATGCAATTGCATTAAAATACATTTTTAAAAAATCTCTTATTTTAAAAATATTCGTATTAAAACCGACATAATAAAAATTCCATAAAATACACAAAACCTTTCAAGAGATATTGCTATTTAGAGTTACATACTTTTGACTTTTTTTTTGTTTTTGAGAAATTCAAATAGCGAAATAAAATTGCAAATTTTAACAATTTTGCGAAATTGAAAACTGAAAACGATAAATGGTTTAATGGAGTTTGTGTGTACAAGTTTTAATGGAAATTGAAAGACAACAAGTAAAAAAATTCCCAATTTTGGGCGTTCTTTCATGGAATTGTCAGAAGAAAAATTTTTTTTGTTTTTTTTAAGGGGACCACTGTTTCAATACCTTTTTTTATTTGAAAATAACATAAAAACTAAAAACAAAAATACATTTTACTAATAACTACTAAATTCAATTTTATTAATAAAATTATTTATTTATAATAATTTTTATTATTACAAAAACAAAGATTAATTCATAAGAATAGTTAACACAAAATACTCTTTTTTTTATTAACTAGACTTCTGTACTTTTATATGAGGTCTTCATTCGGACTCCAGTATATAGGTTCATAAATGTTGACCTTAAGACTGTTGGATGATTTATTTTTCATTAGTGATAATTTAGAAAAAAGATGTTCATAAGTTAAGTATTCATGGAATCTGTTTTTAATTTTTCCAATCCGGTCCAAAAAGCTTCGGCATTTGATGGTTTAAATAGTTGTTCATAAACCTTATCATAGCTTCAGTTTAGGTTCATTTATAAATACTCCGGATTTTTTTTTTTTTTTTGTAACATTGAGAAACAATCTCAAAATAATTAATTTCTTCTTAATATGTGTATATATGCCGAGATATTTCAAATAACTTAGTTTTTCTTTATTTAGCATATAGTCTTCAAAAGTTCAAAGTTAAAACGCCAAAAAAGTGGCTAGCTAGTTGAAAAAGTGGCAATTGGCAACTAAGGTCACCCAACAGTAACGCTGAGTGTAGGTTTAAAATTCGGTAAGAAATTTTTTAAACAAACATCAATAAAAAAAATTTAGGGAATATTTTTTACATTTCGCGCGCCTCTCACGATCAATTGAAATCCGCTTCTAGACGGAAAAAAGCAAAGAAAAAAATTAGTTGTGTTTCCAAGGAAGTTTCTTCGAAATACAACAAGGATAATTTCCGATTGCAACTTTCTTGAAGGCACAATTAATTTTTTTTCCTCTATTGGGTACAATTTGGAGGAGCTCATTTTTCAGTACCAGGTATCTGCAGCAAATTAGAGAAACAAGCATCGTAAGAAAAAGCATAAATAAAGTATAGAAATTGCCCTTATTTCCTCTATTTGAATTTATAGGCCATTTTCCAGATTTTCACTATCTATTCACATTCGCCGATTCCGACTAGCACCTTTTACATTTTATCTTTTTTTACTGGCTATACCAGTTGTGCTCAAATATTGTGTGTTAGTAGTCGTAGCTAGTGAACACCTTTTTCGATTAAAAGTCATATTTTTCTGTTCTTGGTGGAGGAAGTTTGTTTTATGGGATTTAGTGTTTTTTTTTTCTTCGTTGCTTATTACTTTAGTACGAAAAAAAAACCTATAGAACCATAACGTACAAACAAGTCCCTAAGATTTGCTAAAAAAAAAAAAAAAAAAATGACGAAAATATCATACTTCTATTTCTTCATACGATCACGATTCAATACACTACTTTTATATTAACGTATGCTAATAAAATGATATGTTTGTTGTCATCCACTAATAAAAAGAACAGTAAATAGAAAAACTATTATGCCATTTCAAAAATATTATGAAAATAAAGTTTATGTCTTAGAAACTACATATTTCAAATAAGTACCTATATTATATGCAATTATTATATTATTTTATTAAAAGAAATACGGAAAAAGTTGTAATAAAAAAATAAAAGTAAAAATCTAACGAATTATGTTGTTATACAGACCACTATCTCCTAAAGTTATGAATAGATTTTTGTACAAAATTTATACAATATGTAAAAAATTACAGCAATTCTAAAAAATGAAGAAAATACAAAACAACATAACTTATGCTATGTTTGGTCACAGATAAGTTTAGTGTTAATACAAAATCAAAAAGTACTATTAAAGCGTAGAGAATATATTAAGGAGTCGCACTAAGTCCTTGTGAAATCGTGGATGAACGAAATGTTGAAGGTGCAGTTTTATTAGTAATACTTAACAAATATTGGAAATTGTATTATCTTTATAATATGCAATTAATAATAAAAGAAGTTAGAGTGTTATATCTGGCTACGCCGAATCTTATTTATGTTTATATGCAAATAAAATATGTTGAATATATATATAAATAAATAAATAAATAAATATATATATATAATTACTGAAATTCGGATAATTTATAAAACTATTATTCCAACAAATCCTAAAGCAATCACATTTTAAAATTTATATACAATTTTTTAAGCATTTTTTTCTCTTTCCAGAGCTTTGTGAGGCTTCCAAATGACGTAGAAAGTTTAAGTTTGCCTTACTTATAATATAATTTATCCTACAAGTTCTAATGAGGCCAGGTTTTTAAATTCATATTAGTGATATCTATATTTGAATTTCATAGGGATGTTTTATCGTATCAGAACTTTCAAAAGCCTGTAGATGACATAGAAAATTAAAATATGTTAAACTTATAAAACTTATAAAAGTATTTGCCTACAAATCCTAACGGAGCCAAATTTTGTAATCTCCTCCTAAACTTTATTTTGCTTTCCGTAGCTTTATGAAGATCCCAGACGATGTAGTAAATTAATATTCGGCTAACTTATAAAACTATTCGTCCTAAAAATCCTAACGGAGCCAGCATTGAAATTTCTATCAGAGAGCGGAGATACGCGGATTTATATCTTTTATTTTATGTAATATCTTTTTAAGTCAGTTTTGGTTTTAAGAACTTTAAAATTGCTATACTTATTGTTTGTTCTACAAATCCTATCGTTTGCACCTATTAATTTTTTATTATAATTATTATTTATTTTTTTGTTTTAAAAATTTTGCTAACTTAATATTTTAACGGCTATAAATTTCTTAACTTTATATATTATTTTAAAATATTTCGGATTTCTTTGTGATTATTTTTATTATTATAATATTTTTCACGGCATTGGCAGGCTTATACTCTAGTACGTACATAAAATTTATCTTAAAGTCAGACTTAAATTAAATTTTATTTGCTGTTTGCTAAAATTATTATACATTATAGTACGTACATAAAATTTATCTTAAAGTGAGACTTAAATTAAATTTTATTTGCTGTTTGCTAAAATTATTATACATGGTTATTGATATTGTCATTATTAATAAAATCACGCATACCGCAAAACAATATACAAAGATTAAAGTAAACGAAAAGTAAACGAAATAAATTTCCACAGAAGTAAACACACACACATAGATATTTATAAACCCATACCCTTATAAATATTTAAATTGTATTATTTTTATTTTATTATATTTAATATATATATATATATATATTCAAAAAAAAAAAAATATATATATAGTAGAATACCTCTAATCATGCCCATACTCCGTGAATAGATATTTTCGTATATATTCTCATCATACTCGTACCACAGCCATAAGTTATTTCGTTTATAACAAGCATGTGATGTAAAAATTGTTGATAGTAAGAACAAAAAAAAAAAAAAAAGATAGGTGTAGACATGGGAAACAGTAGTATAACAACTACAACTAATTTGTAGTAAAAGTGTAGGGCGGTACTAAGAAATAAATAACACTAAATGCGGCTTGTTTTAAGTTCAGGAATGTAAAAAGAAAAAAATGAATTCATATGTAATACGATATATTCGCAAGTGACTGTATTATTGCAGTCATTTGTCGGTAGCAACAATTCTTCTCTTCAGCTATATAAGACAGTGTCTTTCTAGTTGACTTCATTCATCATGTTGAAAGTTTTTTTCCTTTTTTTTCAACTTCAACTTAAGTTTTACTTTCTCTATGCTTATACTGGATAGAATTTTGCTATTTTTACAGCAACAATTAATATATTTGAGTTGAGTTAAATCTGATGATACTAGTAGTATTTCCTTTTTGCTATTTTTACAACAAGAAATTAATATATTTGAGTTGATTTAAATCTAATGCTACTAGCAGTAAATTCTTAGTATAACTGTGAGAATATAAGTGACAAATATAAGATCTTGTATTTTGTTAAAGGCTTGTTGCGAATATATTAAATGTAAGAAGCATTTTTTGTCATTTGTTTTATGGTAGAGAATTACCTGCAGTAAATAATAGAGAATTTCCCGTCAGAAATTGTCATTAAAAGTCATCAATTACCTGATAAAAGAAAATAAAAAGATCGTCAATTTCATTTTTAAAAATCGTAAAAAAATCGATCATATAAAATTTCAAGATTTAGTTATACACCAATAAACGAAAACAGTAGTATTTATACAAATATGAATTCAAATAATTAGGATTACAATCATATTTTTTCCAATATCTAATTCCTAAATAAAGAACAATCAAAATTTTAATAATATAATTTTTTGATTTTTAATCTTTTGCAAAATAAATTAAGAAATAATTTCCAAGTCAAATTTGTAATTGCATGAATTGCGCAAAGAAATTAATTCTTTATGTAATATATGATTATAAAATAAAATTTCATTAGATATTTAAAAACTAAAATAATATTTTTTGAATATTTGGTTCAAATTTTAACCTTTTTGCTCTAAATTGCAAGTTTCACAAGAATTTTTTTAGCACTTTAGATACGATTGCGTCATAAAACAATTATTACTAGTCAGAATTACTTTAGTCATAAAGTGTTCTTTTACTTAAAATTTCTTTATAGAAGAATCGATTTAATCGATTAAAAATCTTTTTTTCTTTCTTTAGATTTGGACATCGGAGTTATTGTTGCTAGACTCCCGAACTATTTTGAATTTTTGCGAGACGCTAGTTAATAAATCTTTGTCTCTACTCTGAAGTTAAACTGCTTCAATAAATAATTAAAATTATCATTTCTTAAAAAAAAACTTTAATATAAGACATTTCTCTATTTCTGATATATCAACATTTATTAAAACTATTAAATTGTTAAAAGCATGAATTTTTAGTACTTTTAAATTTGACGCTTCCCGGAACCAAACCCTATTCATGTAGCAGCCAAACATCGAGAGTCTTTGAGTATCCAGGCTTTTTAAATGAATCCAAACTGTCATGTGGTTGATGTTTAGTGCGTCCTTTATCTCATGCGTGCCGGTCTTGCTCCACTAGTTGCAAAATTTCATACCCTCCTTCAGAAACTGGCCGACTAGAGCTAAGTGCACCTTTGACATCGAAATTTCCAGAACGGAATCAAGCAAATTACTACTGGGTCCGGCCTTCCCTGCGTTTTTTCCTTTTTTATAGTAAAAAACATCACGTAGAATATTTCTCATTTTCAAATCAATTTACATATTGAATAACCTACTTATTCAACATATCAATATTTAGTGGTTATTTTCCTGAAATTTGGAGAAAATCTTATATTATACCTTTGTTTAAATTCGGAAATAGATCCAACATTTTCAATTATAGAAGAATTGCTAAATTGAGTGTTATTCCAAAACTTCTCGAAAAAACTTCTGAAATCCTTTCGCATCAAGTTATTTTTTATATTTCCTTATTTCAGTATGGCTTTAGAAAAGAATGTTCCCCTACTTCCAACCTTTTGGAGTTCAGAACCTCAGTTATAACTGCATTTAATTCCAGTTTACAGATTTCACTAAAGCTTTAGATAAATCATGATCTCCTATTGTTCACGTTGGATAAACTCGGATTTTCTCCTGTTTTCCTGAAATGAATTCCTACATATCTTAAAATTTGATATCAGTGTGTATTATTTAGATACTGAACATCGAAAAATATTTCTGTTTTATCTGGTATTGCGCAAGGTAGTCATCTCGGAATCTTAGATAGATTACTCCAATCAGGTCTTAGCAGTCTTTATGATTGGTGTATGATGAATCTAATGAATCTGAATTTCAGATATAAAAGGGTCCTTGAACAACATAAAGATAGAGGCGATTGAGGAATCACTCGCTTCATTAGGTATTGGTGTATTCCTAATCGAGTGGATCACCCTGATGCTAAGCAGCAGGGTTATCAACTCGAGCATGGGAGATACTTGCATAAAGAAGCTTGTGATAAAAGGCACATCGCAAGGGGATTCTTTCTTCATTATTGTGACTTTTAGCAATGAACGTCATGTTGAGACAGTTCTATGCCAGGGGAAGGCAGATCGTAGCCTACGCTGACGATGTGATATTGTTGGTCTCGGGTAAATTTCTACCCACGATCATGCAATCTGGGCTGCGAGAACTTTCCCAATGGACAAATAGTAATGGATTAGGAGTCAATCCTGAAAAGACTGAACTAGTTCTGTTTACCAGGAGATATAAGGTTGAGACATTTAGTTTACCAGTATTGAATGGGACGGAACTCAGCTTGTCAAGGGAGGCCAAGTACCTGGGCAGGGAAAAATTGGGGTCTAAAACCGGTAATTGTATATACTCACTTATTGTTGTTCGGTATGGTGGGAGGTATTGAGAAAAGGGACGTATGGGAACCTTCCTTCTAAAGTTCAGAGATGCGCTTCAATTGGCATTACGGGTCCCGCGAGAAATACACATCAGGCAGCACTGGACATCATTCTCTACCTTCTTCCAGTTGAGGAATTCGTGAGAGGAATGGCTGTGCGGGACTTATTTAGACTGAAATAATTAGGGTTAATAAAGAGCTATGCTAGCATACTTAACTAAGTCAAATTGGATAGTCAAACATTATCCTTGGCCGCCCAAACGGATTATGTCGGTGCTATACTAGAATTCGAAGCTACTCTCGTTGTTGAAGTTTCTAGTAGGAACCTCTGGACTGGAGCGGTGAAGCTCCACAGAGGGTGTCCTATCTTCACGGATGGCCCGAAGATAGAAGTAGGCACAGGGGTGGGTGATTACTTCATGGGAACAGACATCAAACGATCTTTTAGATTGTCTGATAGTTGCAGCGTTTTCCAGGCAGAAATTCTAGGCATTTACAAGGCCCTAGGATTACTGGAGGAAAATTTTGAGAGGGGCACTATGTAATTATCTATGTGGATAGTCAGGTAGAACTAATGGCAATGACAAGTTACTGTGTCAGGTTCAGGTTAGTGCTGGAGCGTCGAAAGAAATAGAAATAGCCTAATAGATGCCTACAGAATAAAACTTTGTTGGGTTTCTGGTCACTGCGATATTCTCGGCAGTGAAATAGCCGATGAGATAGCTCGTAAGGGCTCGGAGGAGGACAGGTTTTTTGTTGAGGTATCGGCTAGGATTGGGTCATATTTAATGGCCATAAGGGAATGGACTATAGGAAGAACAAATTATGCTTGGAGGGTTAGAATGAACTGTAGGGTATCTAGAGCGTTATAGCCATGTCTTAAACCAGCAGATTCGAAGTATCTACTGGGAATGAGTCGCGTTAATCTAAGGATCATTGTTGGTATGATTGCTGGTCACCACGCAATAGGGAATATGACCAGTAAGTGGGACACTGGCGCGTCAGATTTTTGCGAAATGTACGATGATGAGGAGGAGCTAGAGACAGTGGAGCACACACTCTGTCATTATGTAGGGTTGCGGGTAGAGAACTCAGTAAACTTATAGGGTACGTAGTGGAAATGAATTGGCTTAGAGGTAGTCAGGGTTGATTTGATCGGTCTTAGGTTCCACACTTTTCTTATATTTAGCTATCTTTCTTTCCAATCTTGTGCTTTATTCTAGTAGAGTTTGTCTCTTTCTTCGTCTATCAGCTTTCTCTGTTATTTATTAAGGGATCACAATGGACCGAATAGTCTCTGGTCGGAGGCGTGAGGACGCCTCCCTTTCAACCTAACCTAACCTAAAGTGTGTACACATGATGTTCTACAGAAGAAGTCCAGTACACTATAGATATACAATAAATGAATATCAACTTAATCTAGTCGAAGAATTTCTTGATCTGGGTGTGTTGCTTGACCTTTAATTCCCACGTTTCGCAAATCGATAATAAGGAAAAGGAGTTCTTTGTTTCCTCAAACGATAGGGAAGAGAGTTTAATGATCCTTATGTTTCCAAGCAATTATTCACATCTCTAGTAAGACCAATCCTGGAATATGCTTCCGTTGTCTGGGATCCTCAATACGAAGTTCATATAAAGAAAATTTAATCGGTACAGAAATAATTTCCCTTATTTTGCCACCGTAATCTTCCATGGAATCCTAATATTAATCAGTACACGAAAGTCAACTATAGTTTATTGATCACCTTACTTTTGTAAGTAGGAGAAAATATATGAATATTTCATTTGTAATTAATTTAGTAAACGGTTCAATTAATTACGAGTTCCTGCTTCGTAACATCGAATTCGTAATGTCGAATCGTCCAACCAGAAATTATACTCCTTTAAAAATAAAATAAATTTGAACCCATGAGACATATATGCAATCAATTCAATAGTTTTTATCCATATATTGAGGAGTATTTTTAATTTAGTTAAATATAAGACTTTATTGTTGAATGATTATAAAAAACATTTTATTGTGAATAGCTTTAAGAATAATATATATACTAGTCTGTAAAAAATTGTAATTTCATTGGCTATTAAAAAATAAATAAATAAATATAACTTTATACGCGACAACGAATTACCTATAGATATTCATTATTATTTTTTAAATGAAAAACTATAGGTATTAATTTTGTTTTTATATCTACATTAGTTAAGAAGATATAAGGTTACTGAATTTATCAGTTTGTACTCTTTTTTTACCCTGAAAACATTCGAATTTCCAAAAAATAGTGGTTCCTAATCTATAGTTCACATTCTATCTTTCTAGCTTCAGGCTTTGGGCTGTGCGACAATGAATCAGTCAACCAGTCAATTACTTAATTACGTTACTCTTTTATATAAATAGATAGATTGTGTATAAAATTTTATAAATAATCATTATTTGATGTCCTGGATAAAAACACATTCATGCCACAAATATATACATTTACTGTGTACGTAAATTTACATTCCCGAGCACATGAAGAATATCATTTGATTTTTGAAGAATAAAAGTGAAAAATTATTTTAAACACTAGCAGAAAGGAATGGTTTTTTTCTTTTCACTACAACTTCATCAGTATTCATCGTGTAGTTAATGTCAGTAATAAATATCATTATATTTTATTTTCGATTTTACTGATTTAGATTTAGGTATTTAAACTATTTAGCGTTATCCTAGAAGTGTGAGGAAACCATATGTAAGATAATCTATGTAATTTACTGAAAAGATTTTTTTCCGACACCTTCTAAGAAGTTTCAGAAATGTTTTCCTAATAAGCAGATCGTTTCGATTCTCACATGTATATATAGATCCAGAAAAAATCCTTGATATGTAGTATACTTTTCTAAATGATCTCCAGGTGAATAAAAATCTTAATACATTTAATATCCTCAAGCAAATGTTTCAAAACAGAAAGTGCTTTTATTAGATGCCATACTGTTATATGAGACTTTGATATTAAATCTTTTTACTATTAAAATATGGCTCTAGAAAATCGATACGACTTTAACAATTTAATAATAAAGCCCAAATAAGATAAATTCCAGTTATAAAGAAAACTAATTCCAGTTACATGACAATACCATTGGAAAATCTGTACATATAAATCCCAATAAAGTTAAGAGTAAAAAAAATAGAAAAATAATAATCTTTCATTGTTATGTCCGACACTTTTCAATGCAGGTATTAATATGTAACTACATTATTTTTATATTATGGTGTACAAACTAAAATAGATTTCAACAGCAATTCCCTACTGTGCAGTTTTCATTTTATTATGATGTCTTATTTTACAATTTCATTTTGCAAACTTCACATAAAACGAAGGGTGTCCATAAGTTTGTCATTTAGTACGTAAGTCTTTAATTATATATCCAGGGCCTCAAATTGGAAAATATTCGTAATTGTTTTGATTAAAAATAACTTTTAAGAATATACATATGTCTGCTGTTTGCCCTTTTGGATATTTGTCCGTCTGTATGTTGAAATGGATTTTTTTTTCAAGCCCAAGAATACATTCATCTTTCAATACAGGTATAGTTCCGAAAATCTTGGCATTCGAATTCAACGAAAAAATATACGTGTATTTTGTTGTTGCATGAATTATGTTTTTGACAATTGAATCAGTTTTTTTTTTTTCTCTCACATAAATATGTAGTCATTAATCTATGCCTGTGATCGTATCTCCGGGATTACAGAAAAATTTCTGTTTTTTCTCAAAAAAAAAAAAAAAAAAACCTAAAATTTTCATTATTAAAAAATTAATTTGACAAGAATTTTTAATCACGTTTTGTTTCCTTTATAAAAGGGTATTAAAGATAGTAAATTTCAACATATCGATGTGGTATACCGTTTGGGTTTGTAACCGAAAAACTTTCCATCCTTGGCCGAGACTATGAAATATATTTTTAATTAATTAAAAGTATTTCATTGAAATTTATTCAAAGAAAATTGCATTTCTATTCGCCAGGATCGAATCCATACGAACAATTTAAAACTCCTAGCCATAGAATTAATTCTATATAGTTCATATCTTCTATGCATTTATTTAAAGACATGTATTTCTGTGGTATTATTTCGTGTGTCACTTGAATAAGGAATTCTTTTAATTTGATAGTTTTTATTACAAATAGGACGTGGTAAGGCTCTTAATAACTCTGAAAAAGAAAAAATTCTGATTTGGAAATCTCAGAGTCAAAATTCGGTCCAAATAGCCAAAAACATTAATAGAGGAAAGACAGTTGTGTACAATTATTTAAATAACGTGGAAAAATATGGAAAAAACATGAAAGGGCGGAAGAAAATGGCAAGAACTCCAAAAGAGAAACGAAAAATTCTTAGAATTGCATCAAACTCAGCCATGTCGGTATCAAAAATACGTAAAAAAAAAGTAGAGTCAGTGTCAGTCTAAGAACAGTGCACCATACCTTAAAGTCGTGCCCATACATAGTCCGACAAAAACTGCAAAAAACCACCACTTAATTAAAAACGTAAATCGCAACTATTACTTCCATGACCTAAATAAGGGGGAATTATTTTTGAGCCGCAGATACAGCCGAGAGGACGGAGTAATGGTATGGAGTGCCACTTCGTTTTATGATACCATAGAATTGGTTTTTGTATCCAACAAAATGACTGCAACGACTTACAAAAACTTTCTGAGGAAGCGTTTCCAAAATTTAATGATTTCTTTGGACGCATACCTTGGACGTTCTAACACGACAACGCTCCGATTCATACCGCCAAGTAGGTGTTCAACTTTTAAATTGGCCCCCATATTCACCAGACCTGAATCCAATGGAAAATGTCTGAGGTTGGCTTGCAAGAAAAGTTTATGAAGGAGGAAAACAATTTGAGATGATAGAATCCTTAAAGGATGCAATAACGGAAGCATGGAATTCAATTTCGCTAAATTACTTAGAGTCATTATACAAGTCGATGCCAAATCGCATTTTTGAGTTTATTTCTAAAAATGGTGGCAGTAATCATTACTAATTGAATGCTAGAAGATAAAAACTTTCATTTTTATAACCTAAAATTTAAAAATAAATTACAGTTTGCTTAGTTTTAAAATATTCCTTATTCAAGTGACATACGAAAAAGTACTTTGAAATTTGGTTGCGCAAAAAATTATTTTTTTCTGAGCTTTAGTTTAGGAGATATCCTTAATTAAAGTTAAAAAAATGTGATTCCTTATTCAAGTGGCAGACAGTGTATACTCTACATTTAGTGTTGCAAATTGAATTTTTGTACTGTTCGCATATAGGAGGAGTATATATAGTTGTTCTCAACACAACTTCTATGGGTATAGATAGTCTAGTGGAAGTGTTCTTACAAATCTTCAAGCCATGGGTCGTGTCCTTGTAGAATCCATTT
This sequence comes from Protocalliphora azurea, assembly GCA_932274085.1. Taxonomy (NCBI): domain Eukaryota; kingdom Metazoa; phylum Arthropoda; class Insecta; order Diptera; family Calliphoridae; genus Protocalliphora; species Protocalliphora azurea. Next base: position 93,989,255 of record OW026522.1, read on the forward strand.
GAATTTTATTTTTAATATGGACATATATTTTTTTTTTTGGAAAAAAATTTGTTTGACAAGTATTAGAGATGTTTTTCTAAAAAGAATATTATCATTTAACTGTATTAGTGTTTTAGGTTTTTAATGTGTATATCATATTTGGTGGAAATGTGTAATATAGCCCCAAATTAAAAGTTCATAAAAATTCTGAAAATTTTAAAATAGCTAATTCAAGTCTAAAATATCTAATTACCTATCTTCTTCGTAAAAAAAATGTTAATAGAAAACTGAAAAAGAATTTACAATTTTGTATATCTCTTCTTTGTTCAGCTCTTCAATATAGATGATCTGAGCGATCTTCCTAAGTCATATGCCCAAGGAGTTTAAGGCGACTGTTTTACAAATTTCCGATGCCATGGTTAATAAGAGTTTACAAATGTTAAGTAAATTTCCAGATTAAAGCAAAAAATTTGATAAGTGATAATTTCAATATGTTTATATATTTATGAAATATAGATTTTGTGAAGGGTATAGAAGATTCGGCTTAGTCTAATAAAACACTTCCACTTGTTCCTAACCGTTATTTTTTCTTACTTCTATTTAGCACACCATCTTTGTTTTTTCTTAAAAGAAATTTCCGTTAGAGCGCCTTAGAAATATGCTGATAATAAGGCAGACAATAAATGTATCATCTGCACCAAGTATTGCATACTTTATGGCAAACAAATGATATTATTGAAACAACTTGTACAATCAAATTAGTGTAATGATGATTACGATAATAATAACAATAATGGTTCGTTTGTAATACTACTACTGTTGCTGTTGGTTCCTCTTCTGTTGCTGCTGCTTTAGCTGATGTGATGGATAATTATGATAATTTTAATAATGGTATATAGTAAATATTGTAGACGTTTCTTTATGCATTTTACTAAGAAAAATTCATAAAAATAATATTTTTCTTTCTTACAATTTAATTTATGTTAGCAAGAAAAGATAAATATTATTTTCAAAATTCTTTCAAAAGCTTTATTTAAATGATCTGTCCTTTAAGGCATACGTTTAGCCATGGAGTTTAATTTAGTTAATTAAATGACTGTATTATTTAGAATGAATTTAAATGTTTTCTGACTTAATTTAATTTATTTGGAAATATAAAATATGTAAACAATTTAAAGGAGAATTGTTTAGTTTGAAATCAAAAAAAAAAAAAAAAAAATATATATATATATTACATTTTAATATTAGGTCTGTTCGTTTGCATGAAATTTTTACTAGTTTTACTATTTTTGCAAGTATTTTATTCGAAAAGCGTTTTTCTGCATATAAAAATAGTAAAAATAATAAACATTTTAAATCTTACTTGAATATCTTGTACGAGAAAAACTAGTAAAAAATTTTGTTTTTAATTTCCTACTGAATTAAAAAAAAAAAAAAATAATTAGAAAATATGTTTATTTATTTCAACGTTTTCTGTTAGAACTTTTGATTTAAATCTTGAAAATTTTGGAATTATGAATTAATACTTTTATAAAAGTTATGTAACAAAATTGTATTGTGATACTAATTTATGCACCTTTAAGTGATTTCCGGAAAGGGCATTTTTATAGGAACCGTGATCAATAACGAACTGATACTTTTGGAATCTACATTTACCTAAATATTAAAACTTTTGCCTGATTAATGCACTTTTAAGTAATTTAGGGAAGGGCCTTGTATGAGACTTATTGTAAATATAGACCAATACTAAAAACACTTGTGCGATAGTTTAAGGTTACAAAAGATTTTATTGGTGTTGAATTCTGCAAGATATAAGCGATTTATAGGAGTTATGCCCTATTCTGGAAAGACATTTGTATGGAAGCTAGGTGAAATAACGGGCAGGTTTTGAGTAATATTCTTCATCGCTAGATTATATAAGTTCCGTGTACCAAACTACGTTAAATTATCTTTCAAATGTACCTGTAGTTTTCATGAAGGAACATACGTACAAACGCACAAAGATAAATGGATTCACCTGTTGACTCAAGTCGATTGGTGTATTCAAAGTTAATTTTTATCAGTATCAGTAGGGTAAAAAAATGAACAGTGCAATAATGCACACGATTCAAATGAAGAATCCACTTGTGAGAATTTTGGAGAAATATTACTTATATTAGATCAAGATCATCACTACTCGCAATCACACATATCCTTAGATAAAAGAAATTCTATAAAGTAATATGTGAAAAATTTTCTACAAAGAAACATATTCTCGTATTTTTAAGATGTTTCCAAGTTCCAATTTAATATAAATATAAAATTAAAAAAATATATATATTTTTTATTGATACTAAAATTTATCTTATCTTCCGTGTTCCTACTTTTTCAAGTACAAGTTCACTTTTTAGATTTTCTTTTAATTTCTCTTCTTTTACTAGTTTTGGTAGAATTTTAAATGAACACGCCTTTTATATATGCAATTTTAAAATTCTTCTTAATAAAAATTTTATGTGTATGTTTTAAGGAGAATATTTTGTTACATTTTAAAAATAATAACATTTCGACGTTTATTTGCTTTTCTTAATTGTAATTTATTCATTCAGTAACTGTAGACATTTGTAGTTAAAAAAATGTTTCAGTAATGTTAATCCGTGTTGCCAGGAGGGAAGAAAAAAAAGGCTAAATACTCCAAATATATATATATATATATATATATAGTTATTACAATGTACACGATTCAAATATATATATATATATATATATATATATATTTGAATCGTGTACATTGTAATAACTTTAATAAACCAACCATTTGGACCAAATTTCCATTTTGATTAAGCATTTCCAAATTTGTGTGTGAATTTTTGAAAAATTTTATTAGTAAGTATTCCCTATTTATATATATTAAATATATATATATAATTCTCGTGTCACGGTGTTTGTAACTGAACTCCTCCGAAACGGCTTGACCGATTTTTATGAAATTTTGTGAGTTTGTATTTGTTAGGTATGAGAATAGGTCGTCTAGTATATTTCATATCGCTAGAGGGCATAAAATAGGCCACAAGTGGTAAAAGCTCCTCCCTTATTTCTTCTTAACTAATAAACCGATTTTACTGAAAGAAGGGAAATAGGGCAAGAGGGGTAAAAGCTCCCTTTCCCTATATCTTTTTAACTAATCAACCGGTTTTCTTAAAATTTTGCATGCAGATACTGTAGTATATGAAAGGAACTTATACATTTTTTGGAAATTCCAACATTTAGGGCGTAAAATATGACAAAACGGGTAAAAACTTCCCCTTCCCATGTTTTCTTAAATAATTATCCGATGATAGTCTCAAATCTTGAAGGAACTAAAGGCTATAAATTCTAATAATTAGGGCGTAAAATAAAGCGAAAAAACATTTCAATTGAAGGAATTCTTTTGTTTTTTTTTTTGTGATTTTTGGGACACGATCTTTTCAAACATAAGAAAACATCGACGGTTGTATTGTTTGCAAACCCTTTATCAGTGATATGTGTTCAATGAATGATTAAAGTCTTGTATGTTTTTGTTTTGTATTAAAAAAAGTACCACGCACATAACACAATGCTTCCAAAAATATACATACCTACTACCATAGAATAAGCTAGAAGTTTATGTGAGAGACAAAAACCTAATTCAGTTGCCAGAAACCTAATTCATGCAACAACAATATACATGTGTAGGTTTGAATAGGAATAAAATTGTTATTAAATAACTTTCAAAGAAACGTTTTTAGTTAATTAAAAACATATTTGAAAGTCTAACATTTCAAAATTTTAATTTTCGTTTAAACAATTTTTTCTAGTTTTGGCCAATGTTCGAACTTAGGACCTAAGGTCTTTCAGTCACAAACCTAAAACTAAGTCACAAACGTAACTAAAATCTAAATAATACTTTTTTTTTATAAAAAACACATCAAAACTCTATGCATGTTTTGATGTGTTTTTTATAATTCTCACAAAACTTTGTTTTAATAACGAATTTTTTTTTTTTTTTGGAGAATCAGAAATTTTTAAGGAAGTCCGGGGATACGAACTCAGGCTTAACTGTTCGAAGCCTAGAACTCTTCCTCTAGACTATTCAACTTTCACAACTTTCCAATAGAAAAACATTTATATATTATTGTATGTGAAATAAAAAATATTATATTCTGACAAAGAGGATGGAAAAATTTTCAAGGCTGATTTAGGCTTTTCTACAAAATTGTTTATAACTCAACCTTTTTTGAACGAATTTTACTTCATTACAATACCGAGATTTTAGAGACTATGTGATACATATGTGTTGAAAGAGAAATCTATTTAATGGACTATGGGCTTCATGAAATCCACTTTAATATACAGACGGTCTGACATACAGACATATATTTTCAAAATTTATTTTTAATCATGACAATCATTAATATATTTCAATTTGAGACGCGGTATATATATTTAAAAACTTTCGTATAAAATGACAAACTTATATACTCGTATATACACTTCGTTCTATGTGAAGGATATAAAACAACTAGTTTTTAAACTCAATTTCTTATAAAAGAATGAAAATATTGCTAACTGTTTTTTATATATTATAAAATTAGTTAGATCAATGACCGTCAGGTTATCTTTCCGATTTTACCAAGCCCTATTGACTCATGATCCTCTAGTTTCCACATAAATTGCATTTTTTATACAAAAAATTTTTGCTGAGAAATACAACTGAACACAGATTTCCGTTGTTTTGGCTGTAGTTTCTATATAAAACGCATTTTAAATTTTTCAAAAAAAAAAAAAAAAAAAAAACAAAATCGATTTTTGGCTCTAGTTTTTCTAGTTTCCTTGTACATCGCATAAAAAAAGGTTTTTTGATGAGACATAATAATCACTACAAATTTTCATTCTTTTGGCGCCAGTTTTGCTAATTGTGGTGAACGATAGCTACGGTTTTCGTAGATTTAATAAAAATTATTTCTCAATATGAAAAGTCTATAATATTTGGTTAAAAGCAGCTTTAATCACTGTATTTAATTTTTTTTTAATAATTAAAGTGTATTTTAGTGTAGTTATAGTAACTTCAACTACATTAAAATACACTTTAATTCATAAAATTGAATCCTTTTACTAATTCTAAATGGAATCCTTTTTACAAAAATTTAAATATGTTTTAGAAAAAAAGCAATACCATATGTTTGTGTATGTTATATCGCCGAAAATAATGTTTGTGCATACTTTTATATAAATTGTGTAAAATTAACATAAATTATACAGATTATAAAACATACATACTCGTATATCAGGGCATTAACTACAATTTGACAGCACATTGTTAACATTTGTGGTGACTAACACATAGATTTGAATGGGAATAATAAATAAATAAAGGTAACATATTTTTCTGTCATTACAGCATTAATTTTAAGTCAACAATAGTAAATTAGAGTGTAAATATACCCGTATTTTACTCTCCCAGCGAATACTTTGCAGGTATAATTGAAAACAAAAATAAACTAATTATTTTTTTGCCTGAATAACTAGTTACTTTTGTTCGAGTTGTCCACAAATTCATGTAGTTATTTTTAGACTCTAGAGGTACTCAAACGAAATGAAAATAAAAAACAAAAAAGTTTTGACGTCAGTGAAATTTGAACTTGGGCACATATTAACCATTTGATTTTAATACTAATGTCTTACTCAGTACACCATGTCGCACTTAATATTCTTAGTGAAAAAAACTTGTTTTAGTATAAAATATCTTTTTAGACATTCTTTTAAAATAAAGTACCTAATGTATATTAGTTTATTTTGATGATGTATTTCGTTATTTAAGCAAAATCAATATTATTTAAATATTTTAATTCCTACTAAGTAAATTTTGGAGAAAGTAGAGGGTTCAGTAAGTAATTTTGTTCCCCCGAGATTTTAGCTTAGAGTACAATTTAGCAAGTAGTCGTATTTGATTAGCAAATATGTATTTAGCTTATCCCATATACTTTACGTACGTCGGCATTTATGTCGAAAAATTATTCACACAATTATGCTTAAATTACCACACCGTCAAATGTGTATATTTTATATAATTAATTCAGCTCAATAAGTTGACTGGGCAACTCCATACTTCCCACATGTATTCAAAGGTACATGCACATAATGGTATATGTACATTGCACATAAATCTGTAACTTTTAATCTGGTGGGTTAAATTTCCATAAAATTTCACAGAAGCATAGCAGAGAAGTGTACAATTTTAAGCTAGGAAGGGAGCCCTACATATCTCTTAGGAGCAGAGCTATTGAGGTTCAAAATAGAGTACTTCTAATGTAGACTTATTTTATAACAAAATTTTTATTTCCAAATCAAATTCCGGAGATTATATACTTAGTCCTATTAGATGTTTTGAGTTTTTTTTTTTTTTAACTGTGGAATCATCTCTGTACAAATACCTTTCAGAAAAGTGTAAAATGTTTACAGGTTCTTAAAGAAAATTTTATTTTAGAGAAAAAGAGGTAGACACTTTTTCCGCCAAAAAAACACAAAAAACCATCATTTTTTAATTTTCAGATTTAAAATCGGATATTTTTGGACTCGTACGAAATTTGAATTCGATATAATTTTTTCACTAGACTTTTTGTTTAACTAACTGGGTAAAAATTTTAGAAAATCAGATAAAAATATTGGGCTATATGTATATTGAAAAAACTGAACTGAGATAGTTGAAAATTCAAATGCAAATAATTTAAAAACTATAAGAGATAAATAGCACATGCAAGCATATTTTTGATAGATCTTGCCAAGGGCTTTAAGAAGATATAAAAATATTTGAAACCGGATACAAAAAAAAAATCTATGTAAGAGATATCCTATTTTGAACCTCAATAGCCCCGCTACTGAGTGGTATGTAGGACCCTTTCCAAACACTCTTCTGCTATGACTATGTAAAATTTTATATAAATCCATCCAACATATTAAAAGCCTATTTCCAAAAAATTTTAATTCTACCCCACTGTACATACATATATACATATTAAAGTAGGTGTAATTGTGTACCCACTAATACAACAAATTGAGTGATTTATGGTTGCAGTTGGTAAAGTAAATAAACAAATATAAAAATGAACCCGAAAAGAATAAAAAAAAAACAAATTGGAGCGCTCTATTCGGCTGTGCCGAATATTTTATACTCTTCACCACTTTACCGACAAATAATAAAATGTATATATTAAAGTATGTTTTTATATTTATACACCTAGCAAAAAAAAAAAACGGACAAGTGCTTCCAAAGAGAATTTTTCCACCACTTAAAAGTATAACTAAGTGCATATTTTGCACTTTTTTCAGAGTTAATAAAAATTAGTTCGAAAAAAGTGAAGACAAATTTATTTTTAGGAGGAAAGGATCAAACAATGTCACAAATTGAAAATTATTTTTATTATCTATTAACAAAAGTGAAACCATATTTTTATTAAAAAAATTATTAATATTATTTTAAGATAAGAACTTTAAAAGCAATAAACGAGAAGTATAAAAGTAAAGCATCCTATCTATGACAATACAATTTTAAAATCATTACTTTTTCAGTTCATTTTTTGCTGTGTTTAACTTAAAAAAATAATATAATTTTTTTTCGAAACTACAAAAATTTATACACCAAATTAAACTATCATAGTAAGCACTGCTTCCTTAAAAAAATACACTGATAAGTACTAGATTCCAAACAAAAATTCCGAATTTTCAATGCAAAAACGAAGTCGCTAGCTTATAAAGTACTCATAGCTTAGAAAATTTGACAAATATGTTTTTAGAGGCCTTTTCGGTTTTTTGGCGATATCTCTGCCATTAGTGTACCGATTTTTTCTTAATTTTATTAGCGTCATTTTGAGGAATATACCCTATAACTTGATGTACAAAATATTTATATCCGACACCTCGGGCTTTCTAAAAACTGATTTCAACAAACAGGCGGACAAACGGACATCGTTATATCGACTTCCCTATCAACAAGGATTCAGAAAATATAAACTTCTTGGGATCTTAGATGAATATCATAGAAATTACAAATAGAATGATAAACTTATATATACCATTTTTATCTGTGGTGAAGGGTATAAAAATATAAATTAATCAATCATGAGTTTCATAGAAAAAAAGGTAAATGGTGATAAATAGTTAAAGTACACATGCCATTTATTGCTAGAAACGCCCCTAAGTGCAATACTTAACTCAAGGTCTTTGTCAATGAAGTTTTATGATTTTGCTGCTATTGCTTTTGTTGGCTTTAATATAAGTTTTATTTATTTGGTTGGTCTGTTGTTTTATTTTTGCATGTAAATCATTGTTTGGTTGAATCAATAAGTGAGTGACTGACTTACTGACTGAATTTTTCAATAAATATATGTCCGTTGGTCTATTGTTTATAAATGAAAGTTAAATAAAAGCTTAAATGCTTAAATGTACATTTATTGACTTTAATTTTTAGTATCATTAATAATTTCTACACGATTTCTATAATGATTCTATTAGTTACATGCACAACAATAAATTTATTAGATATAAGATAGCATTAATTTTATTTAATTATTAATTAGTAAAAGACAGAAAGACAGTCTAATAAAATATATACTCTAACTTGATCTAAAATCTTAGTTTTAGCGATATATTTTTTAAAGATTAGTTTATTTTTTTTTTTTGCTAGATTTCTAAGTATTTTTTTACAAATAATTTTAATATTTGATCTAAAATAAAATCTAAATAATTAAGAAGAAAACATTTTCTGTTAGCCCTTTATTGCGCATAGTGTACATACGATTTTCAAAAATATACCATTAGAAAGATATTTTCACACAGATATGTAGAGTATAAATTTTATTAAAATACGTTCAGTATTTTGGAAGTTATGCATGGTAAAAGTTGCTAAGTCTCAAACAAAAGAGCGACTGAAATGATGACTCTCTCCTCTCAAAGTAGGGTCTCCTCTTAAAGTAGGGTCTCCTCTCAAAGTAGGGTCGTTATTACAATTCTTTACAAAAAAAAAAAAAAAAAAAAAAAACTATACAAGTTGTAATGAAATAACAATTGTGAGTTAGAATATTTCCATTTTGGATTGAGAAAGAATTAAGAAAGGAGTTATGAAAATATAGAAAAGAGTTTATAAACTTCAATTTCTTTGTTTATTTTTAAATTTGTCTTATGCATAATGAGCAACAACATTCCTTTTTATTTTTATTAAATATATATTTTTATCTTAATTTAATTATTTTACTTGTGTTATCAAGATAAGCTGATTTTATTGTTTTTACTTTTAATTATTTAAAATCAGAGAGCGTAACTGTTGTAACTTTTGCCTTGCTGAAGATAAATTTTTTATTTTTATATTTTTTAATTATTTTTTTTAATTCACAAATGAAAAAATTGATATATGCATAAACTAGAACCCATACATAATAATATAATTATGTTTTCAATTTTTCTCTAGGAAGTCAACTTTTCTCTCGGAAGGACTAAAATATTTACTAATTGAAAAAAAATCTGCAAAATTAAAAAAAAAACACCAAAATAAAAAATCAATTAACCGAATAAAGTCGCCTAAACAAAAAAAATCACCAAAACGAAAAAATTTGTAGACGAAAAAAAATCTCAAAAACAAAAATTGTTAAATTAAAAAAATTGTCACAAAAAAAAAAAAAAAAATATCCAAAATAAAAGACGACAAAAAATAAAATAAAAAAATTTCTAAATTGGAATAGAATTACCACAGTTACTCAGAATTTTATTTGCCCTTTTTGCTTTAAAATATTTTATAAGAGAAAAAAGAGTTAAATTGTTTACAACCGCAAGTATTTTTGTATTTAACCATTATTTTTATATTGCTTATTATATTCTTCAGGTATTTTGAATATTTTTTTTATAAAAACCAGGATTTATACATTTTAAAATTGGCTAAAAAAATAATTAAAAGAAATTTTGGAAAGATATTTATGTACTTTTCTTGTTTTAAGGGCAGATATTTCCATGCAAACGCATGTTTTTATTAAACAACGGAAATGACATTGCATATTTTTCTTTAATTTATTTAATTTGCGTATTTTGTGATTTTTATTTAATTCTTTTATTTTTAACTATAAACTAATAGTTCAGGAAAGTAAGGGCTCGAAAATTGGTGGAGGAAATTTGGCATAAAAGTCACCGATAATCACATATACACTACGTGAGTTGTTCTCAGTGAAAGTCTCAAAAATCATTTTTTTTTTATCTTTAGTTCATTTTAATGTTTTTAATACCCGCTACATTACAGGAATGCATTGAAATATTATATACCATCCATTGGCTTTAGATATTTACTCATCTTTTGTTGCAAAAATTGTTGAGAAATCCCTTTCTAGTCCATGTTTTGGTGTCCGAAAGTTCAAATATTTTGTTACAGTCTAAAAATACAATACCAAATTGAAAAACCTTCGGGCTCGTTGTATTATTAGAAAAAAAAAAATATGTTTGGCTTATTTTTTCAATTTTAAATGCATATTTTTCATATTTGTGGGACATATTTTTTTTGTTTTATGGTACATGTTATAGCGCGGTATCAGCCTCGCTTATTTCAACTGGTTCAGTGTTTGATTGGTTATAATTTTTAAACGTTTCTTCTAACATTTTTTATTAGAATGTCAATAGGTGGAGTACCAAAAATAATTTTTATATACACTAAATTTTTTATTTCAATTCGATAGAAGTAGCGGAGCAGCGTAGGTATAATCTAATTAAAATAAATAGATAAACTTACCCTAAAATCAGAAAATTAAAAATACTCCAAAACCTTCGTAACAAATTACCCAAAATCCCAATACGGGTAAGAAGTGTTTAAAAAATTACTTTTTCCATTAAAATGATCATCCTGTTACAAAATAATTTTTTGTATGTTTTACCAACTCTATAGTACCGTGGACTGCAACTTTTATGATTCTGTCGGATTCGGTCCAATTCTTATTTCCTTTATTAATTTTATTTATTTTTGTTGTTAAATGTCCAAAATGAGCTGCCCGCTTAGTTTTTAATATATTTTTATTCCATATGGCATGTTCCCTAATGTACCCTTGTTTAATCAAAGTACAAGTCGCTTTTTTACAGATACCTTCATAAAATTTTCCATAAATAATTAATTTGACACAACGACAAATCACACTAAAATTGATTATGATCGGATCACTATTTCACCTAGCACAAATACGAAATTCTTTCCGAAATAGACCTTTAACGCTCATAAGTGTTTATAATATACAAATATTTTAATGAAATTCCGAAAAAATAAGTTTTATTTAATTATAAATATGTGTGCCAAATTTAATGAAGAGTGGTCCGTAACTGATCATATAAACCACACAGTCCACAGTGCTGCAGAATCGAAATTTTTTGGAAATAAATCTGTAACTTCTGATCGGCCGGCTGGCTTTTCATGAAATTTGGTACAGGCGTAGCAGATGAGCGTACAATGTTATGCTTGGAAGGGGGGCACAATAATCCCCCCAGGGGCGGAGCTACGGGGGCCCAAAATTTGGTACCTCTGACACAAAAAATTTTTAATCGCTTGCAAATTGCGATTTCAAACATTTTTATATATTGTTGTAGGCCTTGGTAAGGCCTATAGAAAACATGCTTACATGTCCTATTTATCTCTTATAGTTTTCGAGTTATTTGCGTTCGAATTTTTAAGCACCATAATTTTGCATGTTCTTGGTCCAGTTTTTTCATATATATCCTAGTATTTCCGACCGATTTTATTAGTTTTTTTCTTATCTAATTAAAGAAAAAAATTATCTATTGATTAAAAAAATTTGAAGTTTATATCTTTACCGAGTCCAAAAATAAACGATTTTGAATTTGAAAATTGCAAAAAAGATGACACTTTGTGTTTTTTTAGCCGAAAAAGTATCTGCACTCTTTTTTATCTAAAATAAAATTTTCTTTAACAATATATAATAATTTTGCACTTCTGTGAAAGGTAACTTCATAGAAATAAATTTAAGATAAAAAACAAGCCCAATAAATCAACTGGTCATGGTATATACCCCCCGAATTCGACCCATTTTATATGAAAGTTTTGATTTTAGACCATATTTTCTCAAATCCCAAAGCATGACTCGACAAGCGGAATATATTTTAAGAATCCTCAATATGTTGTTAAAAGTTTTAAATTAAAACCTACGGTACTTCGGAAAAATGTGGACTCTATAGTCAAAAATGAAAAAAAAATCCCATTTTTGATTAGTTTATTTGGGAACTTTGGAAAACCCTACCCCTGATTGAAATTTGGTTAATGCGCTTTTATTTACATTAATAGGATTCACATTTCCTGCAAATTTCATTAAGATATCTTTATAAACAAATATGTTATTACAATTAAAATATTTGTATTTTCTCCAAAAACCTCAAATTGGGCCTTTTGTTTGGTTTATTTCTAAATAGCGAAAGAAAATTTGAAAATGTGTATTCCAGATTAAGCTCATCCTTTAGCATATGTAATTTCCAATCTTTTGCAGAAAGATTCAAGTCAATATCATGCCTCATTTCAGAAATATGCGCCTTTAAACTTTTATATTTCCAATTTATTGTATATATGACTATATTTTTACAAACTTGCAACTTTTGCCTTTAGTTTTGCGTGAATAATTATTTAGAAAATTATGAATATTTCTGTATACTTTTAATATTATCTATATACAAAATATTTTTATAAAAATAATTAATAAATATTTTTTATTTTTAATAGGGTTGCACATTTCCCAAATTTAAGCAAATCTTTATCCTTTTCTAAGCATTCATATATTTCTATTAATGAATTTAAAAGAACAAAACAAACAAAAAATGTCTATTTTAACTTAATCAATATTATTATTTTTGGTATTTACCATCTTCTTTAATAAATATTCTATTTCTAATACGATTTTTTATTACTTATTTATATTTAATTTATGTAGACAATTTTTCTAATATTTTAAACTTATACTACTTATTTTCTATAAAATAATTTGTTGTATCTGTATGCATATCTAAAAGATAATAAAGGTCCTTCACGTCTTCAGAGTTTTGAGTTGATAAAGGCTCATAATAAATCCAACGTTTTCTCATTGATGATAGTACAGGGTCTGATGATAACAATACCTATTCAAAATATCCTCGTTTTGTGACGTTTTAGAGCATTTCCTGGAGCTAAATAATTGAACGTGCTTAAAATATCTGTTTCTTGCTTCTTTGGCCTCTTCTGTAATCTTTCCAAGTGGAAGAATATTTCGTTCAATTACAATTTCCCGATGACACAATACTTTATGTACTGTTGGTGTCATTTCTTTCCATGGATATAGAAAAACAAGTAGTTTAGATATTTCTGTTGCATATTCTCCAAATCGAGCAGAGTTAATTTTGTGCTTAAAATTAATTGCCATTAGTAAGTCAGTCCTTTGAAAGAGGTTGTAAATCATTTATTTCATCTTTAATATATTCCACTAAATCCTTTATTGTTGTTTTCGACACCCTTGTGAATTCGAACCAAATAGGTCTGCAAAAATGTTTTGATCCTGGAGTGGTATTAAGCCATATATCTTCAAATGAGTTTTTACACTTTGATGAAGATTGCTTTAAGGAATAAGATCACATACTTAATGGCACCATAGATGCTATAAATACGCTTTTATAATACGCCATTTCCTTTCTTCCACTAGCATGCTTATATTCAGAAAGGGCTGATAGTCCGTCGCATCCCCACTTACAGATTAATACAACGTCGCTGTTATTTACTTTTTCCAACTGATCTGCGGAAAAATCTGCAACTCTCCTTGTAGCTGTATTCTCAAGCAAAGAAGATAGCTCTAAACATGCTTCCTTTTCGGTAACCGAAATAGATGGTAAAATAGTTTGCTTTTTTTCTTGAATATCCTTGTATGATGGTAGAATTGGGTGTCCCTTTTCAAGCAGAGCTTTTCTTAAAATTTGATATTTGTTTCGGCTGAGGTCCAGTTCAAGCATTAAAGTAATTGCTTCTTTCTCTGTAAAATTGGATTGTGATGTTGAAGTAGGTACACTTTCGGCAATCCGTTTAAGATGTTTTGGTGATGCAGTTGGCAGTATTTGAGCTATATTAATTGCACTCTTAGGTTTCTTCCCCTTTTTTAACATTTCTTTGAATGTATCAGAAACTTCTTCATTCGAAATTATAGAAAGCTTATGGACCAGTCTTTTCTTTTTAGATCTTGTACTTAAATCATTATATGTTTTGCAGGGTGCTCCAGTTGATATTTTGCATGCTGATATTTCTATATCAGTATCCATCCAATCGGAATGTTTAATTTTTAATCTGTTAGTACGCTGATTCAAGGACTTCATTTTTACGTCATGCAACTTTAAAAAGCTCTCTATCTGAAATTACCAATGACGTCGACTTTTCCATGATATGTAGTTTTTATGAATTAAACTATAGGTTCTAAAGGATTAAGATCATTTTTAGATGAACTCCACAGAACACAACACAATTGTTCATGTTTCAATGTAATCACCATGGTAATCAACTTCGTTATGATATTGATAAGGATTAGCTGCGCATTTTTATATACCTATTAGATTACAGGTATTCTGTGAATTTTCATTAGGTAAAAAATCTGAAAGAGTCAATTTGGAAGAGTACCTATACCGAATTCATTGATATTATATGTTGCTGTTAGGTATTAGGTTTTGTTATTTTATTTAGGTTAGGTATTAGGTTTTGTTATTTTAAATTCATTAATAGAAATATATGAATGCTTAGAAAAGGATAATGATTTACTTAAATTTGGGAAATGTGGCGACCCTATTAAAAATAAAAAAATATTTATCAATTATTTTTATAAAAATATTTTTTATATAGATATAATTAAAAGTATGCAGAAATATTCATAATTTTCTAAGTAATTATTCACGCAAAACTAAAGGCAAAAGTTGCAAGTTTGTAAAAATATAGTCATATATACAATAAATTTGAAATATACAAGTTTAAAGGCGCATATTTCTGAAATAAAGCATGATATTGACTAGAATCTTTCTGCAAAAGATCGGAAGTTATATATGCTAAAGGATCAGCTTAATTTGGAATACATATTTTCAAAATTTCTTTCGCTATTTAGATATAAACCAAACAAAAGGCCCAATTTGAGGTTTTAGGAGAAAATACAAATATTTTAATTGTAATAACATACTTGTTTATAAAGGTATCTTAATGAAATTTGCAGATCGTAGTAATATAAATGAAATCGCTTTAACCAAATTTCAATAGGGGGTAGGGTTTTCCTGAGTTCCCAAATTTTTCCGAAGTCCAGTAGATTTTGATTTAAAACATTTAACAACATATTGGGGATTCTTAAAATATATTCCGCTTGTCGATTCGTGGTTTGGGATTTGAGAAAATATGGTCTAAAATCAAAACTTTCATATAAAATGGGTCGCATTCGGGAGGGTATGTACCATGATCGGTTGAGTTATTGGGCTTGTATTTTATCATAAAGTTATCTTCACCTTTCACAAAAGTTCAAAATTATTATATGTTGCTTAAGAAAATATTATTTTAGATAAAAAAGAGTGCAGATAATTTTTCGGCTAAAAAAACACAAAAAGTCATCTTTTTTGCAATTTTCAAATTCAAAATCGTTTATTTTTGGACTCGGTAAAGATATCGAAAAATTTTTATCAAATTTTTTTATTCAATAAATAATTTTGTTCTTTAATTAGTTAAGAAAAAAACTAATAAAATCGTTCGGAAATACTAGGATATATATGAAAAAAACTGGACCAAGAACATACAAAATTATGGTGCTTAAAAATTCAAACGCAAATAACTCGAAAACTATAAGAGATAAATAGGACATTTAAGCATGTTTTTTATAGGCTTTATCAAGGCCTACAACAATATATAAAAATATTTGAAATCGGACGAGAAACAAAAATTTTGCAAGCTATTAAAAATTTTTTATGTCAGAGGTACCTAAATTTGAGCCCCCATAGCTCCGCCCCTGTGGGGATTGTTGTGCCCCCCATCCAAACATAACATTTTACACTCCTCTGCTACGCCTGTAATAAAATTTCATGAAAGTTACAGATTTATTTCCAAAAAATTTCGATTCTGCCCCACTGTGCAGTCAAAAATTACTTTAACCCATATAAATGTTAATATTATGATTATAACTACTTAACACAAACAACTTTTAAATAAGTAGAACGCAAAAAGAGAAATTTTGTGAGTATCGTTCCATAATTAACTATAGCTTCCATAGAAGGCCCTCTTTCGGAAATCACTCTTAGGTGCATATATAATAGTATCAATATAATATTATAACTCAAATGGATTATCTGTGCCCAAAAGGTCTGGCATAGCTTATTATTAATCCAATAATGTGTAAAGCTTACGGTCTAAATATCATATTTGTAGGTTATAAAATTAGAAGGTAACATTGTCGCAAATATAGCAACATAGTTGTGTCAAAGTGAGCGTAATTGTGGCGTAATTCTCAGTAAGGAAACAGTTTTAATCATCGAGCATATTTTGTATTATATGTGAGTCCAATTTGATGTAATTCGCTTCATCAGTATCGTGAATAATAAATGTTTTGAAAACGTGGGCATAAAATGTGGGCGTGACATTTCATTAAGCACAAGTTGTGTAGAAATTAGTTATTTAAGCAATTCAATACAAAAATTAACACTAGACTTGGTTATTATCCAGTTACGAATTTAATGCAGCCAGAATGGTTTTTTCGAAAACTGTGCAGTTGCAAAAAACGTCTTCGGTTTTACTTTGCACGCATTTACATAAAGTGTTCTTTTGAAAACATAAAAAAATTCGTTCTGCTATGTGAAGTGAGTAATGTAAAATAAAATTGTATTTTTATTGTAAAAAAAAATTAAATAAGTTTGTAGTGATAAAATTAAAACAATCAAGAAATACAAGATGTTTTATTTGAAATTTTTTATGAAAGATAATCTCCACCTTGGCTATGTTTTGTGTTCAAGTCTACATTTAACAATCAGTATTAAGCCCCTTGTTGTGTTTGAAATCTTAAAACCAAATAAATAAAACTAAAACAAATAAAATTCTTTTTATTATTGAAATATCTTCCATATCTAGCTTTGCAAGCTTATAAAATTTTATTCACCTCATAGTAATCAAAAATTTACTAATAAACATATTTTTCTATCGTTTTACACAGGTCCTATATTATTATTAATAATTTCATAATTATTATTTAATAACAACATCTGATAACTATTTAATTATTGTTGACATTTAAACTAACAAAACATGTGCAAACAATTGAATGACACAACTTTCCACCTAGTTTTGTTTATAGTTAGATTTCAGTTGGAAAAATTTCGTTGAATAATGAAACTAAAATAATATGTATTACGTGACAAGAATGTGTAATTAAATTTTAATTTAATTTGCTGACAAGTGTTTTGTTATATTTTTACAAACAATTTTTATGTACGCGATATAATATTTGATAAACGCTTTTATTTAGTATCACTTCCTCTATTAAACAAAACAAATACACATGCAATACACACACAACCCTGCCAGCAATTAGGTGATAGTTTTATCCACTATCAGAAAAATGACTCTTTCTAGTATTCTCAAGATGTTATTTTACTGTTAGTAAACAATTTTACAAATACAAATAACATTAATTTCGATTTTTGATCTACTTATTCTATATTTCTTACTAACTCAAATATCGAAAAAGTCACTTAAAAATTAGTTTTTAGATAAATATAAAATTACCAAAAACTGTCTCCCATTAGTGTTCTCAAGATGTTATTTTCCTGATAGTAAAAAATTTTACAAAAACAAATAACATTAATTTCGATTTTCGACCTTCCGAAAAAAAAAAAAAAATCATTAAATTAAAAGCAAAAAATGTGAAGAAGTCGATGGCACTTAGTTGGCGTGTTACTTTCAAAGCAATCGATTTTTTTAAAATTTTAAGAAAAATCAAAAAAAGAGTGATAAAGTGAGATAAAAATAATATATATATATATATATATATATATATATATATATATATATATATATATATATATATATATATATATATATATATATATATATATATATGTATATATAAAGTGAATGTTGTTTATAATGAAGACAAAATAAAAACAAAATTGTGAAAAAAAATTTTGAAATTTTAAATTAAATTAATTAAAAAATAAATATTATTGTAAAACGAAGCGAAAATTCATTTTAAAGACAACAAATAAATTTGGATTTATTTCCTGCTTTTAATAATATAAAATTTCGAAATAAATTGCGTTTCACTCATAAAAATATGTATATTTTTTTAGTGAAAGTGAACCCATATATGCATGTTCATAAAAACTTTTAACTAAATTTTTAAAGTTGTTAGGTTCTTCGAAATCAGAAATATTCTGTTACAATTTATCAAAATATATCTATAATTTTTTTTTACTAAGGTAAGTTGTTTTAATTTTTCCTAACCCTAAATGACTTTATTCGTCACACAAAAAAAGCAGTCAATAGTGTCATTAAAAAAGTATCCAAACTGCTATACAGTTTTGCCTGAAAGATGACTCCCCTTCGATAGGAAAATAACTTCTTTTTCTTTTACTATTTTAAAATAAATATGGATACTATTTAGTCAAAGTTTGGATAGTAATGTTGATAGTATTAGTATTAAGTTAGAATTTCGACAGAAATAGTGACTTTTTCTGCTCCTCAAAATGACTCCAATTTGACACATAAAAAAGCACTTAATAGTGTCATTAAAAAAGTATTAGAACTGCTGCACACTTCTTCCCGCACGGTGACTTTTCTTGGATAAGAAAATGATATTATATTCGACTGTTAAAAACAACTTGAGGTTACTCTTTAGTGCAAATTTGGATAGAAAATGTTGGCAGAGAATTTATAAATGCTATTACTTGTACCCTGCCAACATTTGGAAGAGAGTTTTTTCATCCATCCATTAAAAGTTGTCTTTTTTGACATTTTTAGATGTTCAAAAGTAGAAAATACACAAATTTGTAACAAAAAAATATATTGGTATCAAATTTTGATCTAAAAAATTTGACTTGGGCGACTGTTTACATTCCAGCGCAAAGAAAAAGAACAAGCATAATTTCGCTCAGTAAATGTGTAAATTTTAAAGTGATCAACGTAGCTGCTTATAGTGTTGAATAAAAAATGTGTTAATAAACAAATTGTCAATTTTTAATTAGTAATTTTGTTGTTGTTTGTGAACGATGATTCTTTTTCGATAAGAAAATGATATCATATTTCACTGTTATTAACTACATAAACTGTCTTTTTAGTTAAAATTTCCCTAGAAAAAGTTGGAAGGTAAATGAATAGAAAATTATAACTGCTATCGATTTATATGACATTTTTTCTAGAAATCAAAATAATTTCTGTATAAATACGTACACAGTAATAGCCATAGGATACAAATAGAAGTTTATATGAGAGACACTTCGAATTAATTTTTTTTTTTTTTTTCAAAACATAAAAATAAAACTTATATAACTACATGTATTTTGTTGTTGCATGACTTAGGTTTTTGACAATTGAATCAGGTTTTTTTTCTCCCACATGAATATCTACTTGTATATCTATAGTAATGGCCTTAATCATAATCAAATTTCAAATTTATTAGTCTTAATAAAACAAATTTTTCCTAAAAAAATAAAAATTATCTAAATTATCTAATTATCTATACTTAAAATATTTTCTATGAATAAGTCCTTAAGTATTTATACTTCTTAATATTTAGAAAAAATAAAAATATATAATCATACTACAGAATAATAATAATAAATAATCATAGAGAAAATTAGAGTAATACAGACATAAAAAAACACTTTTACCTTTATACATTATTAATGAGCCTCACGAAAAAAAAACTGTAGAATACCCCTCTAGAAATGAAGACTGGTCTGTTCTTATCTGATTCCCAAAATATTACATCTCAATGTTTAAAATTTACGTTAGCTGGACCATATCCAAAAAACCTCTAAAAATAGGTATTTATGTCATTATCAAAAAATTTGTTAAAAGAAAATTAACCTCAAATTGCAATAGAGCCATACTAAGGCTTGAAATATTCATTTAGATAATTATCAAGTCTCTTTTTAGTGGCGAAATACTAAGAATTTACTACACACATTTTCCTTATTCTAATACATAATTTTATTTATAAATTTGATACTAATTTAATATGTATGAATCCATTAATAAAGCTATTTTTAGATGATAATACTGAATATTAAGATTTGTCAAAAATTCGAAACAAAAGTGAGATTTTAAATTACTCAAAAATATTTGATTTTCATATGTATCATGAAAGAATTTTTTCTACATTATCAAAGATAAGATTATACAAAAGTTTTCTAAAAGAAAAACAAATAAATAAATAAAAAGAAAAAATATCAAAACAGAAATAAGAACTAAATTAAATATCATTGTATTACCGTCTGAAGTATTCTGTGTAGAATCTTTTTACATACTGATATAAAACGAAATATTTTATTTCTCAAAGGTATTAATACTTCTCGTCATAGAATGTCTTAAGAATTTAATGAAATTTCAAAACAATTTTACTTTTGGCAAGTTAAGTTTTTGATCTTTTAGTTGTATTATTGGTTTGTGGAAAATAATATTAAATAAGATACGCTTCGAAAATATTCACAATAAGAAAAAAAAAATTAAGAAGAGAGTTTTTTCATTCAAAACACAACATGTTTAAGTCACTTTAAGACACCCCTGAAAACATTTTCTATCCAAATTTAAACTAAAGAGTAACTTCAAGTTGCTTTTAACAGTCCAATATGATATCATTTTCTTATCCAAGAAGAGTCACCGTGCGGGAAGAAGTGTGCAGCAGTTCCAATACATTATTAGTGATAGTATTTAGTGCATTTCTTGGGTGTCGAAATACTATTATTTAGAAGTGTAAAAAAATACATCAAGAAAATATCGAAATATAATCGCTTTCGTATAATAAACATATTTTTAATGCATTTGGAATATTTCTCGAGAATATTTTTAATTATAATTAAGCTAAATGCTTACCTTGTATACCAACACACTATAATAGATAGGTAGGTAAAGAAGGGTTGCACAGTACTCAGAAGAGGACCTATTCATCCACTCGGAGACCTAGAGATCCATTGTGAGTCCCTTAGTAGAGTATATAGAGAGAGTTTGTAGAGGAAATTATAGAAAAGACCAGCAAAGGAAAATAACAGAAAAAGCTGAGACCAAGAAAAATGTAGAAAATAATATAAAAGCCTGAAAAGTAAAAGTGCTACCGCCCTATATCGCTCGCTCCAAGCCAACGACTCCCTCTTAGCCAGCCTATTCCCATGACGAATCCTATCAATCTATCGAGATCGATTCTCGATATACTGTTCAATTTGTTAACGAATCAACTGCCTAACCATTTCTGCCTACATAGTTGTAGACATGGACAGTGACACATAATATGTTCTACCGTCTCTAGCTCCTGATTAACGTAACACATCCCGCAAAGACCGGAGGAGGAACCTCTATCCCAGTTCCTTGTCATTCCCCCTATGGGACAATGACCTGTCAGAATACCTATCATAGTCTTCAGGTTTTCCCTTTTATTGCCTAAAAGTAGATTTGTATCTGCTATATCAAGTTTAGGCCATAGGACCCATGATAATCCGTAATCCGTTCTACGATTCCATGCATGATTGGTTCTATCCCGAATCCACTCTCTAATTAACCTGAAGTAAAAGCCTAGAAGTGGTTTCACACCACTTTCACTTGCAGTCCTATACAAAGCTGAGCCGTTCCTAGCTAATTCATCAGCTATCTCATTGCCAGTTATTTCGCAATGACCCGGTACCCAGCAGAGTCTAATATGATAATTTCTCATCAATCTCCTCAGAGCCTTCTTACACACTATAATAACTCACTATAATTTTAAACTAAATTAATAATTCACTATAAATTTAAATTAAATATGAAATATTTAAAGGCAAAAATCACTAATTAAAAATTAATTTTTTTTTTATATTACTACCTTATTTATTTAACACCTCAACAACAACATTGATCACTTTAAAAGTTATACATTACTGACCGAAATTATGTCGTGCTTGTTCTTTTTCTTTGCTTCGGAATGTAAACAATCTCTCATGTCCAGTCTTTTGGATCAAAATTCGATACTAATGTGTTTTGTTATTGCCGGGAGTGCATAGTGGGGCAGAATCAAAATTTTTTGGAAATAAATCTGTAACTTCTGATCGGCTGCTTGGATTTTCATGAAATTTGGTACAGGCATACCGGAGGAGTATACAATGTTAAGTTTGGAAGGGAGGCACAATAAACCCCTCAGTGGCGGATCTAAGGGGGCTCAAAGTTAGGTACCTCTGACATAAAAAATTTTTAATCGCTTTCCAAATTTTTGTTTCTCATCCGATTTCAAATATTTTTATACATTGTTGTAGGCCCTGATAAGGCCCATAAAAAACATGCTTACATGTCCTATTTATCTGTTACAGTTTTCAAGATATTTGCGTTTGAATTTTTAAGCACCATAATTTTTTATGTTCTTGGTCCAGTTTTTTCATATATATTCTAGTATTTCCGACCGATTTTATTAGTTTTTTTTCCTATCGTGTTAAAGAACAAAATTATCTATTGAATAAAAAAAATTTAACTCGATATCTTTACCGAGTCCAAAAATAAACGATTTTGAATTTGAAAATTCCAAAAAAGACGACTTTTTTAGCCGAAAAAGTATCTACACTCTTTTTTATCTAAAATAAAATGTTCTTTAGCAACATATAATAATTTTACACTTTTCTGAAAGGCAACTTCACAGAGATGACTCTAAGATAAAAAACAAGCCCAATAACTCAATTGGTCATGGTACACACCCTCCCGAATTCGACCCATTTTATATGAAAGTTTTGACTTGAGACCATTTTTTCTCAAATCTCAAAGCACGAATCGACAAGCGGAGTATATTTTAAGAATCCTCAATATGTTGTTAAAAGTTTTAAATCAAAATCTACGGGAATTCGGAAAAATGTGAATTATATAGCCATAAATGTAAAAAATCCCATTTTTGGGAATTCAGGAAAACTTTTCCCCTGATTGAAATTTGGTTAACGCGCTTTTATTTATTATTGATAAGATTCACATTTCTTGCAAATCTCATTAAGATATCTTTATAAACAAATATGTTATTACAATTAAAAAATTTGTATTTTCTCCAAAAACCCCAAATTGGGCCTAAATAGCGAAAGAAATTTTAAAAATATGTATTTCAAATTAAGCTTGTCCTTTAGCACATATAATTTTCGATCTTCTGCAAAAAGATTCAAGTGAATATCCTGCCCCATTTCAGAAATATACGCGTTTAAACTTTTATATTTCCAATTTATTGTATATATGACTATATTTTAACAAACTTGCAACTTTTGCCTTTAGTTTTGCGTGAATAATTACTTTCCCAAATTTAAGTAAATCTTTATCCTTTTCTAAGCATTCATATATTTCTATTAATGAATTTAAAATAACAAAACAAACAAAAACAAATGTTTTAATTGTAATAACATATTTGCTTATAAAGATATCTTAATGAAATTTTCAAGAAATGTGGATCTTATTAATGTAAATAAAAGCGCGTTAACCAAATTTCAATCAGGGGTAGGGTTTTCCTGAATTCCCAAAAATCGGAATTTTTACATTTATGGCTATAGAATCCACATTTTTCCGAAGGCCCGTAGATTTTGATTTAAAACTTTTAACAACATATTGATGATTCTTAAAATATATTCCGCTTGTTGATTCGTGCTTTGAGATTTGAGAAAAAATGGTCAAAAGTCAAAACTTTCATGACTTTAAGATAAAAAAGAAACCCAGTTGAGTTATTGGGCTTGTTTTTTATCTTAAAGTCATCTCTGTGAAGTTGCCTTTCAGAAAAGTGTAAAATTATTATATGTTGTTTATTTTTGGACACGGTAAAGATATCAACTTCAATTTTTTTTTATTCAATAGATAGTTTTGTTCTTTAATACGATAGGAAAAAAACTAATAAAATCGGTCGGAAATACTAGGATATATATGAAAAAAATCTGGACCAAGAACATACAAAATTATGGTGCTTAAAAATTCAAACGCAAATAACTTGAAAACTGTAAGAGATATTTAGGACATGTAAGCATATTTTTTATAGGCCTTATCAGGGCCTACAACAATATATAAAAATAATTGAAATCGGATGAGAAACAAAAATTTGGAAAGCGATTAAAAATTTTTTATATCAAAGGTACCTAACTTTGAGACCCCTTAGCTCCGCCCCAAACATAACATTTCACGCTCCTCTGCTACGCCTGTAAACATCTCTAAATTAGAAAATATTTATTAATAATGTAAGATGAAGATAAAATGGAAATAAAAAGATAAGAAAAATTATTTGTGTTGAAACTTAAATAGAGTACCATAGATTAGGGTTTATTTTGTTTAACTTTTGCCATGAAAAACTAATTAACCTAAAAATTTGAGATATATAGTTTTATAACTTACAATAGGTACTTATTTTATTTGTATGAAATATTTGTTAATAATTATTATTTATATCACTGTTTAATTTTCTTTTTAAGAAATTAACGTATTTCTTATAATTTATGTTTTTAAATATGGAAAATTCAATCCAATTGAATTTTTCATTCCCGTTTCCTGGGATAATAAATATCGCGAAAAACCCCAAACCCTAGTTTTAATGTAACCATTTAACAGCAAGGCAGACATTTTATTATTATTTTTCTTTTTCAAATAAGTCACACGGAAATATTTGTTATAGGCGAAATTATGAAAAATGAAATAAGTTCCTTAAAAAAACCGCTATAATAATCAAACTAAAGCGATATTTGATATTTAATCACTATTGTACACGAATTTGTAGTTTTTATGATAAATATATACTTTTAGTGACATTTGTTTTCTTAGCTAATCATTTATTTGACATAAAAATGAACTTAACTAATTATGGATCGGAAATCCTAAAATATTACTAACTAAACTAAAGGGTTAAATGAATACATATATCAGTAGTATTGAATGAGTTTGTAAAATATAAATTAGTATGGAATACGTCAAAAATATGCAAACTTTAATAAAATAGTGTTTAACATAAAATAATGGGAAATTTTACTAAAATTAAAATATTTTTTGTCTCTATATAAATCAATGCACTTTAACGTACATTCCTCTATATATGAAGACAAAAATGTCTTGTTTTTTTGTTCGAACGTTTATGTTCTGCTCAGTTCTAATTGAATTATATAGTAATATAATAAGTTTTGAGTGCAATTTTGTTAATTATTTAAAAAGTTTATTACCTTCAAGATAGTTTATTAAAAATTTATTGAAAAGTATTTAGTTGTATCACTTTAGTGTTTCGTGATTAATTTTTTAAATGCAAGTTACTATTTTTGCTACATAACTTTTGCACAAGTAGGGAGGAAAGTTATTTTGATATTATATAATTTTTCAAGAACCTTAAAAATAAAGTTTTTTGACTTTGCATTTTAGTAATAAATCAACATACTAAATAACATTTCTGTAAAATGAAACTAAAACAAAGATTTTACTATGTATAGTTCAGATGTTATTAGTAATTAAAATGAAAATTTTTTCTTTTTTTAATTTTCAAAACGTTATATTTTTGAACCGGAAAGGACTTAAATTCTAAAAATAATGATTTGAAAAACTCTCAATAGGCAAAATCTGTAGTAACACAGACAGAAAAATACAATGGAGATAACATTGGCAAACTATTTCTCAAGGTCATCATTCACATCATTCTGGTATTGTCCAATTGCTTTTTGCATCATTGTCTAAGAATTAGGAAAACTAAACATCTAACGCACTGCCAACATATGTATATTTTTTGAACAGTATTTTCTCAGCTGTTTAAATTCCCAAAATGCAGTGTTTTGCAAAATTCTCAATAACAAGAAATGTAATGTTTTACCATTTAGATAATCCTAAAAAATGACGACCCCAAAATTACAGCTTTAAAAATTAAATCCCTTCTATTTTAATGCTAGACCATTAATCCATAGATAGATAAGGAAAACCTGAGTTCAAATTATTAATTTACATCATTCAGTTCTTGGAATAAATGAACTTTTTGTAATTTATCTGAAAAGAATCCATATACAATTTGTAGTTTGTATACTACTATATCCACGTTTTCACTGGTGCTTCAAAAATGTAAATTTTAATTTTCATACGCAATATGCATATTTTCAAATTGTTTATTAAATATATATATATATATATATATATATATATATATATATATACTTTTAAAATGTTGAATTTTTCTGCTTACTAGTCCTTTCGCAATGTAATATTTTTGACCATAATGAAAAAATATCCCTAAATAGAATTATTTTATTTTCCACAAATATACAAATATGCATGAAAGACTCAGAAACTATTAAATATGTTTAGATACTTCCATAAAAATATTAAATTTATGAAATAAAATAAAATAAAATGAAATAAAATAAAATAAACATCTATCTACCAAAATATCCATTTATGATTTATTATGCGGAAATTCCCGCACGATTTCCCGGGATTACGATATTGAAAATTGTGTGGAATTCCCGCGAATTCCCGTTCTGAGATTTTCCATAAAAATCTCTAGTTACATGGGATCAAATCACTAACTTTCGTTGATTTTGCAGGAATTTCATCGAAAAAAAAATATTGAATTTTCCTAAAAAACCTTAAAAAAGTAGGAACATTTCATATTAAATGAAGGAAACTTTTATTTTATTCTTGCTTTATATCTTGTGCTTTTTATACTTTATTCAAATTAAATCACTGATAAATTATTTCATTAAAATTTAATATTAAATAAAGTTTTCTTTTCATAATTTACTGTGTTTAAAAAAAGTCTCACTTATCTTGATTTTCTATACCGCAAATTTTACTTCTGCCTTAATTTATAGCAGTTTACTAACTTATACACCGTAAATATCAAACAAGTTTTAATTACTGTTACCACCATTTAAAACCAACGAAAAGCGAAGAGAAAAACATTCTTTATTTTAATTAATTACCAGTATACTAATCATCAATAAAAATTCTAACTCCAATACTTCGCAGTTATTTGTGCACATATTTAGCTTTCTAGTATTCAAAGATTAAAGTTTTATATTAGTTTATTGGATTTGCCACAAAGATAAAAAGCAGTTTTCTTATACCCCTTACATAAAATAAAGGGTAAATAAAGTTTATCTTTTAATATGAAAGTCTTTAAATACATATCCATGGCCTCGGATTGAAAAAGATTCGGGATTTTTATGATTAAAAAAAAAACTTTTGAGAATATATGTCTGTTAGTCCGTCTGCATGTCTGTCCGTCTGCATGTTGAAATGGATTTTTTGAAGCCCATAATCTAATAAATACATATCTCTTTCAAAACAATTGTGGCATATAGTCTCGAAAATCTTGGTATTGAAATTCAGCGAAATCCGTTTAGAAATGGTGGAATTATAAATGATTTTCTAGAACACCTCAAAAATTTTTCCAATTTTCTTTGCCCAAGATAAATAATAATATCAAATATATATAAATAGATAATATTACATATAATAATATTCTAGAATACATATACATATACATATATATATATATATATATATATATATACATATATATATATATATATATATATATATATATATATATATATATATATATATATACATAAGTAAGTATAAGTAAATAACAGCGACGTTGTATTAATATGTAAGTGGGGATGTGGCGGACTATCAGCCCTTCCTGAATACAAGCGTGCTAGTGAAAGTAAGAAAATGGCGGATTATAAAAGCGTATTTATTGCATCTTTGATGCCATTAAGAATGCAATCTTATTCCTTAAAGCAATCTTCATCAAATTGTAAAAACTCATTTGAAGATATATGGCTATCTCCAGGATCAAAACATTTTTGCAGACCTATTTGGTTTGAATACACAAGGGAGTCGAAGACAACAACAAAGGATTTAGTAAAGATGAAACAAATGATTTAAAACCGCTTTCAATAACCATAAACCAATATACATTCGCTATATCCTTTCAACTTAGTCTAACAATGATTGGTTGAAAAGTTAGTAATGCCATTACGGAAACATCTTTTCTTTGGATATGCTCACTATGTGATGAGACGAAATCACAATTTTCAGATATTGGTAAAGCAAGGAGTATTAATGAAGAATTTCTGTCTTTCGGAATATCTCCACTTCACGCCAGAATACGATTCATGGAGCATTTTCTGCACACAGCATATGATATAAAGTATAGAAGTGTGCCAGAAAATTTAACAAAACCTACCAGAAACAAAGAGGATTTAGAATGTCTGAGAAAAGTATAATCCAGGATGAATTCAGAGAAGAGACGGGATTAAACACCAACAAACCTCTGCCGACTGGTGGTAGTACAAATAATGGAAACACATCAAGAATGTTTTTCGGAAATTTCGAAGCTACATCAAAAATAACTGATATTAATAAAGAGTTACTTGAAAGGACTAACATACTATTAATGGCAATTAATAGTAAGCACAAAATTAACTCCGCTCGATTTGGAGAATATGCAACAGAAATATCTATACTACTCTATATCCATAGAAAGAAATGACACCAACAGTACATAAAGTATTGTGCCATGGAGAAATTATAATTGAACGAAATATTCTTCCACTTGGAGAGCTTATAGCAGAGGCTCAAGAAGTACGAAACAGAGATTTTAAGCACGTTCAATTATTCAGCTGCAGGAAATGCTCCAGAACGTTACAAATCGATAATATTTTTTTAATAGCCTATTGTTATCATCAGACCCTGTACTATCATCAATGAGAAAACGTTGGATTTATTATGATCCTTTATCAACTCAAAATACTGAAGATTTGAAGGACTTTTATTATTTCTTAGATATGTATACAGATACAACAGATTATTTTATAGAAAATAAGTAGTATAAGTTTAAAATATTAGAAAAATTGTCTACATATATAAATAAGTAATAAAAAATCGTATTAGAAATAGAATATTTATAAAGAAAGATGATAAATACCAAAAATAATAATATTGATTAAGTTAAAATATATATTTTTGGTTTGTTTTGTTATTTTAAATTCATTATTAGAAATATATGAATGCTTAGAAAAGGATAGAGATTTACTTAAATTTGGGAAGATTTACTTAAATTTTTGGAAAAAATAAAAAATATTTATTAATTATTTTTATAAAAATATTTTGTGTGTAGATATTATTTAAAGTATACAGAAATATTCATAATTTTCTAAGTAATTATTCGCTCAAAGCTAAAGGCAAAAGTTGCAAGTTTGTAAAAATATAGTCATATATACAATAAATTGGAAATATAAAAGTTTAAACGCGCATATTTCTGAAATGGGGCAGGATATTGACTTGAATCTTTTTGCTTAATTTGGAATACATATTTTTAAAATTTCTTTCGCTATTTAGAAATAAACCAAACAAAAGGCACGGTTTGGGGTTTTTGGAGAAAATACTAATTTTTTAATTGTAATAACATATTTGTTTATAAAGGTATCTTATTGAAATTACCAGGAAATGTGTATCTTATTAATATAAATAAAAGCGCGTTAACTAAATTTCAATCAGGGGTATAGTTTTTCTGAATTCCCAAAAATCTTATGAAAATTCCCAAAAATGGGATTTTTTTACATTTTTGGCTACAAAATCCATATTTTTCCGAAGTCCCGTAGATTTTGATTCAAAACTTTTAACAACATATTGAGGATTCTTAAAATATATTCCACTTGTCGATTCGTACTTTTCAAATTCAAATCGTTTATTTTTGGACTCGGTAAAGGTATCTACTTAAATTTTTTTTATTCAATACTAGCTGACCCGAGCCGCGTTGCTGGCCCTAAGCAAACATTAGTGTTGTATTACTGAACGATTTAAATTGATATTTTAACGAAATTTACGACCTTTAAATAAAAATCTAAGGAATACCTATTATAAAGTGTTTTTTACAGAAGAATTTAAATATGATGTAGATGTGGGTTCAATCAAAAAATATACGCATGTATTTAAGGCAAATTTCAATTTATATTTATTTATTACTTCATCTTAAGGTTAGCGGATAGACAATGTCTTTTTTTTGAACGGAATGATGAGAGCTGTAGTCGAAATTGCAGTTGTAATGGAACGCTGCTTGATTCAAATCAGAACTTGAAGCAATTCTTCTTATGCGTTGACTAAAAATTTTAAAGTTGTTGAATTGCTACATTTGCTCGACGATTTCTCATTGCTAACCGAGCCGTTTCATTTCTCGCTTGCCTTTCTTCCTGCGTTTATGATGTACGAAGTCGGGCCAAACTAATACGGGGTTGTTCTCGTGCGATTTCTCGTTCATATATATTCAATTGATTGACGATATTACGATAAGTACTTGCATTACGTGTTCGACGCGAAATATTAGATCTCCGGGGTCGCGGCATTGTGAATAACACTTAATAACGAATGCCAAAAGTACAACAAATGGTTTTAAATATCACAACCTCACTAAATGATGAGCTTTACTTGGAACTTACCGTTTGGAAATAGAATTCTACACCACCACCAGAAAACAAATTGCACAAAAAAGTAAGCGTTTCGATAGAAACAGAAACAGTAATTGTTATAATTTGTATTAAAAAAAATATTTTTAATGATTATTAAGGCAAAGAAATTATGACAAAAAAAAAATTTTTTTTATCGCGGATTTTTCGCGAATTTTTTTTCGTATTATCCTTTTCTGGCCGGTGACCGGTCCGAATTGGTGAGAATCATCAAAATCGGTCTAGTCGTTCTTGAGTTATAACAATAGTAACTAACATCACTTTCTTTTATATATATAGATATAATTTTTTTATTTAATTAGTTAAAGGAAAAAACTAGTAAAATCGGTCGGAAATACTAGGATATATATGAAAAAAAAAACTGGACCAAGAACATACAAAGTTATGGTGCTTAAAAATTCAAACGCAAATAACTCGAAAACTATAAGAGATAAATAGGACATGTAAGCATGTATTTTATAGGTCTTATCAGGGCCTAAACATATTTGAAATCGGACGAGAATAAAAAATTTATCCAGTGATTAAAAATTTTTTTTGTTGTGCCTCCCTTCCAAACTTAACATTGTACGCTCCTCTGCTGCGCCTATACCAAATTTCATGAAAATCCAACCAGCCTATCAGAAGTTACACATTTATTTCCAAAAAATTTCGATTTTGCCCACTGTGTATTGTACTTGTGAATTTTATTTTAATATGGGCAAAATATATTCTGACAAGTAAATCTAAGTATGTGAGATGTTTTTTCTTAAAATATTATAACTTAACTACAACAGTGTTTTAGGATTTTAAATGTATATAATAAGATGATATATCATATTTGGTGGGACTGTGTCTTATATCCCCAAAGTTAAAAATTCGTAAAAATTCTGAAAACTTAAAATAGCTAATTCAAGTTTAAGATATCAAATTCTAAGCAAATTTTTCGAAAAAAAATTTTTTTGATAGAAAAATGAAAAGAAATTTACAACTTTGCATATTTCTTCAATACAAATGGTCAGAGCGATCTTCCTAAGTCATATGCCCAAGGAGCTTTTCGGGACTCTCCATGTTACAAATTTCCGATATCATGGTTAACATCAGTTTACTAAGTAAAGAAAAAATTTTGATAATAGATGATTCCAATATGTTTATATATTTAAGAAATAGAGATTTTGTGAAGTGTATAAAAGATTCAGCCCAGTCTCTTTAATATTTCCACTTGTTTTTAGATATTAGTGATACGTGCGTTAAATAAAAAAAATTGATAATATAAATTGATTGATCTGCTGATAGTATATGTATGTAACAATTTTAATTTAAAAAAAAAAAAAATAATATTAAAAAATTTTAAGTAAATTATGGTTTGTTTAGGAAAATATAAAGTATAAAGCAAATATTTTACTAAGGTTGTTTTTGTTTTTACACCAGCCACGTTAAATATAAATAAACATAATTATTACTTTTAAGAATTCTTTACCTTAAAAATTGTTGTAAATGCCTCCCTAAAACAATTTCTATGGAATTTTGTGATTTTTTTTTATTTTTATAACAAAAATTATTTGGAAAATTTTGGGGACTTTTTTGTCGGTTTTTATTATAACATTTTTGTTTAAAATAATTTTGGCATGTCCTTTTCTTACTTTTTTGTCATTTATTTCTATTCGTTCATTTTTCTCATTTTTTATTTTTCTCTTGTAATGCTTACACTTTCCTACGCACTTAAATAAAAATAAATGAAAACGAAAAAGTAAGATATAGTCGGTCAAGCCCGACCATGTGATACCCCACACCATTGAGCATTAGACATGTGCTCAGTTGTGTACCGATAATTTTACTAAGTGTAAAATAAAATATACGAATACGGAATATTACATTAATACTAACATTTATATGAATTTATGCACTTTAGGCTAAATCCCGAAAGTGGGCTTATATGGGAGCCATGGTAAATTATGAAGCGATCCTCATAAAATTTGTCACTATGATTTCTACTTATATAAAACTTATTTGTGTCGAATATAAACTTGATACTACGAGTAACATGTATATGAAATTTATGCACGTTAAAGTGATTTTCGGAAGAGGATTTTATATGGGAGCTATGGTCAATTATGGACTGATCTTCATAAAATTTGGCACAAAGATTGGTACTTATACAAAACTTCCTGGAACTGAATTCCATTACAATAATGGGTGCTAGGTGAAATAATGGACCGATAATAACCATTTTCAACAGGCTTCGTCCTTGTGTCATGAAAGTCTTATGTGCCAAATTTCATTAAATTATCTTCAAAATTACGACTTGTACTTTGTGCAAATATTTATATGGACAGCTAGCCAGCCATACGGACGGACGGACATCGTTAGATCGACAAAAATTGTGATTCTGAGTCGATTGGTATACTTTAAGGTGGGTTTGGATGACTTTTTCTGTGCGTTACAAACATCAGCATAAACGCATATTACCCCAACCACCTATGGTGGTGTGTGGTATAAATATGTTTACAAGTACTTTTAGAATTACGGGCATTATGATGAATTTACTCACACTGTATTTGACACAGTGTTGTGTATATATGCGTATATTGATGTAATAGTCTGATTGCGTGAAAATGTTGAAGATTAAATAAGATTGAAAAAAGAAAATATAAATTTATTATTCAGCTGAGTTTTACAGCAACAAGATTTTATTTGTTTATTTCCATATTTCGTGTTTTTTTTTTTTTTTTTTGTCTTTTTGATTATAATTTTTGCTCAGATCACGTAAAAGTTTTAATTTAAAGCGAAATTTTGTAAATTTTGTTTTTACCCTACTGTGTGCCTCTTTTATGTAAAAAACATATAAAGAAGAAGTGGAAACGGTGTTAATTTGTATTAAAGCTTGTTTATGATTTCAGTAGTATTTGCAAATGTAGTAAACTTTTCTGTTTATTCCAGTATTTTTGTTATAATAAAGTTACAAGAATATATTCGGTGATAATCCTAGAACATTTTCATTTTCATATCATAGAAATATTTAATATTTAAAATTTTACATCAAAGTAACTGCACTATTGTGAAAAAAATTCATACTTAAATTTCACTTTCTGAGGTAACAGATCTATATCCTGCCATCTATATTTATGGCCTTTGTTTTAACCCTCTAACGGTTAAAGTTGCCTCAGGCCATATTTTCTAATTTTTATTTTTTTTTTGAAAATAATTTATATTTTAATTTCTTTCAACCAATTTTATTTTTAATCTGCAAAATGATTTTATACATTTTTACTCCGACCATAAGGGAGTTAAGTGGTGAGTTTCTTTATTTTTAACTTGGGCTGAATGCAGAATACATTTTTAAGCCCATAAGAAAAACGTATTCGGCATTCTTGGATATTTGACCCAATGCCAGTTCAACTTAGTAAGGTTTTAAAGAGTGCAAATAGGTGTGGTGTAAGAAGAACTGTGTGAAAGGTAACTTGACATGAAATGCAGGTCATACAGTGAATGCAGTATTTTCAGGTCCCAGATAGATATATCCAACGAGACAACTGCACTCTGAGATACTTATCCTAAGTCAGACTACACAATGGCTTATAAAGGGTTTTTTTTTATTAATGAATGTAAGACAGGGAAAGAATTGGTGTTGACTTCCACACCATATTTCATAATTTCTTAATAATGTTAACGGTAAGTGACCTCTTGTGAAAACAATTTCATTAAAAAAGTCACCAAAATGCCATCTCAATTTGAAAAATATTCGTGATTGTTATGATTAAAAATATGTTTTGGGAAACATCTTTGTCTGTCTGTCCACCTGTCTGTCTGGACGCCTGGCCGGATGTTTGTTGAAATGGATTTTTTAAGAGCAAAGTTCAATAAATACATTGCTCCTTTAACACGTATGTATCATATAGTCTCGAAAATCATTGTATTGGAATTCAGAAAAATCCGTTTAGGAATAACGGAGTTATAAACGATTTTCTAGAACAGTCTCCAAAATTTTTCCAATTTGCTTTAATTTAATAATATTTTCTATTTCATGTTTTCTATCGAAAAGTTTTGACATTGAATAGTCTATAGGAAGAATACAAACCGCTAAGCCGAATTCGTAGGCATACTGATTTGTTCTTCATAAAAAAAGTATTATTAACCTTCACAGTGCATTTTACACTTTTCATATAGGCAATAAAGATAATGGCCAAGATATATATATATATATATATATATATATATATAATATTAATGATGTATAAATTTATCATAAAAATCATGTATAAATAGATAAATTAAGAATACAAATTCATTAAGTCTTTAATTATATTATATTACATTCTTGTTGAATTTACAAATATCGTGATCTTATTAAATAATATTTATAAAGGAAATCTTCATAAAATTTTATTTGAAAAGATATATATATATATATATATATATATATATATAAGTCCAATGAAATAAAATAATTTCCATCCAAAAGAAAAAATAAAACAAAATAAATCCAAATGAAATAATTAAATAAAAAGAATTAATAAAGTCTCAAACTGAAGCCTAGGAATGATAGCTGCAAAACGTCTTACGGTTTTTAATATAATAAGAATATAGCGTCAAAAAATCGAGAGATATTTTATTAAAAATTCCTCTGTAGTACTAACTGCTTTCAATTATAGTTTTCAATTATAGTACGTATATAGATATATGTATACTGGTGCATATTCTTATAAACGCACATCAATTTGTTTTTAATCAGCTTACCAAAAATGAGGCGAAAAAATTATTTTTTGACCACTTAAAAAATAAAAAATAAAAAATTTAACATATTCGTCACTTTTTTTTTTCATTGTAATTTTAATAGTTGAATGCCATTTTTATAGCATTTCATCTATACGCACTTAAACTAATGAATCAGTTTGACATTATTAATAAGCACACTTACAAACTTATAACCTCGAAATCTTACCCGCAGCTAATAAGGCAACTTAAAATTTCATATCAACAGAATACTTTTCTTTTGTAAAAAAAGATAAAAATTTTTGAATTTAAAATATGTTCAACATATGGTGTTTTAAAGTGCTCTAGACTACAAAGTCTTAAAACATAGTTCGTATTCTCGTTGATGAAGTTTTGTTTTGGATAACTTGAAAAATTCGGTTTACCATGGATTCGACTAACTTTTGAAGGAAATCTCTATCAATTTCTTCCCAGGCAGTTTTTAGCTTTAACTTCGTTATTGACATTATGGCTTCATTCTATGCATTTCTTGCATAAACTCTGGGGGCCATGTACCCCCACATATCCTCCATTGGATTTAAATCCCTGCTGCAAGCCAGCCACTCCAATAGTGGAACAGTATGTTCACTAAAACACGATTTAGATTGGTCAGAGATATAGACTGTAGTATTATCCTGTTGGAAAATGCAATCTTCATCCATAAACGAAAGAAGAGCATCTTCAACAGTTCGAACAGGAAGGCATTTAATTTATTTTTTGCCTTTTTGTTAATTTTCAATTACATTTTGTTGGTTTCCGAACTTCGTATTTCTGCCCTTTCTTAAGAATGCCTCGAATAATTTCTTTCGAACAGTTATATATATATATATATATATATATATATATATATATATATATATATATTTATTTATATATATATTTATTTATTTATATATATTTATTTATTTATATACATATATTTATTTATTTATTTATTTTATATATTTCTCATTTCCTACAATAACGCCATAAGTCAAAAAATATAAATTTCGAATTAGGATTACTAATGCATAGTAAATAATGGGTTTTATTAACTGGCAAAGTCTTGTGTACTAGCATTTGAAACCAGGATCGCAATAAAAGCTGTTTGTTTTAATTAATTAGCCTATTATGTACTCGTATTACTATGAACAACGTATTATTTAAGTTTTGCAATGGCTTCTGCATACTCATCATCATTAAGCTATCTACAAAACTTAACTTAAACTTAATATTGAACCATGTTATTATTTACATTAAAAAATTAAACAAAAGACATTCCATTTAAAAAACTAAAACTTCGTCTCCTGAAAAATTAAATTTTTTCAGTTATGAGTAGTGTTGGCAGGAGCCGAGAATACATAATAAAGTCCCAAAAAATAAGGCCAGAAAAAAGCGGAAATTTTTCTTTAATTGAAAGACTTATTTTTTCTCGCTCTCGTTCGTTTTTCTTTCATATTTTTTAAAGATACTATAATGAATTTATAAAGAAAACATAGAACAGCTGTCAGAAGAATGACCCAAATGAAAAATCACCCAAAAAATTCCCATGCAAATTTAAGTTATATTTTGTGTGAAAAATTACATAATGTTTTTAAGTTATTTTTCTACATTCTTCCTCTTTGATTAAGCATTTTAGAAACTAAAACGAAAATTTTGACACTAAAAGCAAAATAAAAAGGCTAGATTTAGCCTTAAAGAGACTAAACTGGCAACACTGTTTATATATTCAAAGTACTTATAAAAAAACTAATCTCATGTTGTATTCATACGTATATGAGATTATTTTCATCAGATTTCTGACCACTATGATTAATCTGAAAAACAGTGTTGCTAACCAATTTTAAGTATTTTCAAAATTTATGTTTAATTAAAGTAAGAGTTACTACAAAAAAAAAAAAAAATATAATAATAATAATAATAATGTAAGTTAGAGAAATAAAGTGGAAATACACGCCAAGCTTTTTATGATACAATTTATCCAATATAATAATGTGTATTTTTAAAAAGTTTTAGCATCAAAAACACAATAACTAACGTAAGAATATGAGACACAGTTTTAACATAAATTACGAAATGTAATAATCTTAAAAAGGCGTTATATTTTTATGTTATTTCATTTTTCGTTAATTTCTGCTGAAGTCCACATTATTCAAATCGCAGGTACAGCTTATTCAAACAAGACATTGACCTAAGTCTTTTTAGATTTATTACCTATAATATAGACAATAGTATGTTTTGAAATTTGTTTAATAATTTTTTTTTTTTAAGTTTGAAATTGGAGTTTTGAAACAGTCTTAGACAAAATCAACATCTTTCAACAAAGCATGGCAAGGAGTTTTAATTATTCCGTAAAAAAAACGTATTTTTCAGTAATTATGGTTCAAATTTAATTAAAACTAGCAATTCGTTTAAACATCTCACAAAAAATTAAACATTTTTTTGTAAACTCCTTACACAAGTCGACTTAAACACATTAATGGTCTGGGGAATTTGTAATAACTTAAACATTTTTTTAAGAGATTTTTTCGTGTCTTGCTTGATTGATAATTACGTGGATATTATTATTTTTTAACATTTTGTTAAAAAACAAAATATTTAATAGATACATATTTCTAAAAGCAATAAAAAAGACATATTTTTCCCATATAAAAGCATTATACAAACTTCAAGTCCGATGCGGTACGAGTTAAAACTATCCGATTTCACTAACATTTCACACAATATATTCTTATAACCCAATAAATGATTTTAGGGGAAGTTACCGTCAAAATTAAAAAATCGATAAATTTTGGTGCAGTCTAGTGGGAATACATGGGTATTTTCACTAACTTCTGAAAAAAACCAAGATACGTGCACTAATTTTATTATATTCATAATATTACCAAGTTTGTGATAAAGGGTTAAAAACATTTTTTTTTCATTTCTTAAAAAAATTTTTCATAGAAAAAAAATCTTCAAATTAGCATAAAAAAAATGTTTTCTTCAGAAAATAATTTCTGAATAACTCCGAAACTCTGCCCAAAAAAAAAAAAAAAATTAAAGATTAGCTTTGGTGAATACTAATGTATATTCTAATTTACATTTTTTACTTTGGCTCATAACAGTGTCTCGGTGGAACGTTTTTTTTTTTCTAAATTATTACCAATAAAAAATAAATTTTCCAATTGACTTAAGGTCGACATTTGTGAATCCATGTTTTCAGTCCTAAATTTTTTAGATGGGGATTTCTAAGATTGCACAGAAAAAATTAAATTTCGTATTCTATTACTAAATTTATAAACTCAAATATTTCTTTTACTGAAATCGGACCTATCACGAAATTAATAAAACTAAACATTTAAATTCGTAAACGAGTTATTGAAAAAAATTATACAATTTTTCTTATTAAAAAATTAAACTATTTATTGAACATGGTGTTTGAAAATTATAAAAAGTTCAACAGCTTTTTTAATAAAAACAAAATTTTTGAGCTTGAATAAATATTCAAATAAAATTATTTTAAAATCAATAAAGTCAATATTAAAAACATATTTTAAAATAAATGTTTTTTATTTATTTATTTTTTTACAAATACAGGTTTATGTAAGTTTATCTGTAATATGTATGTACATCTTTGGACTTTATATAGTCCACTTGATCTTTAATTTTAAAAGCTTAATTTTATATTAAACCAGAGGGTCGATGTAATCTCACAGATGATCAATGTAGCAAAACAATTTAGCTTTGACGATAAATCCTGATTCTGTTATTTCCCGAGATGTAGAGCTATGACCTAATTTTATATCAAAATTATTTGCTGAAAAGATAAGAAATATATATATTTTTTTAATTTATATCTAAATTAAAATATCAAAATCTTTTACCATATATATATATTGTGCTTATATCCTAAAGAACATCCAAACTGTATGTGCTAAACCAATATTAAGAGCTTATTGACCTGATCAATGTGCAGCTACTGTTGTGGAAGTTCCACTTCCACCATTATCTTATTTTATTGAAAAAATATCGTTAGACCAAAATTGTGACCAAGTCAGTTTTGAAGTTATGTATGTATATATATGTGATATAACTAGTATTTAGATATCAAAATAAAAATATTTGTAAAATGTTTACTTCTTCTAAATTTAATCTTACTTACCTCCGGGAGTCTTCAAATTATGTGGACATCTTCTTATTGCGTTTCGTTTTTTTAATCCCAAAATTTTTTTTAAATAAAATTTTCCAAAGTCAAATAACGATTTCATAAAAAAATATTTGTCATAATCTTTTCTGTGTGGAGTCGAATGAGAGCCTCGTACAAAAGTACGGAAGTTTATTTGATAAAAAGAAAATGAAAAATTGAAAAATGTTGTAAGGTAAAAAGAAAACTTTTACAAGTACTTTTCTACTAAAGATGTAATAATTTTTAATAAAAAAGAGGTTATAACGAGGAAAATAGAAATAATGAATAGAAAACTGATACCGGAATTGCAATAACCCCTGCCATTAACAGACATTTATACTTTTAATAACCTTACAGCAAAATAAATAATTTTATAAATTTTGTGTAAGAGAAGTTGTAATATAAAATGCAAAAAGCCCTAAATCATATTCAAAAGAAATAAAATATGTATAAGTACCTTCATTTATTCTTGTGCAGTTCTCTTTCTTTCTTTGTTGAAATTTTAATTTCTCATACTATCTATCAAAATCCATAGACATATACTGTTAACTAGCAAATAAGAGCCTGTGCCAAAAGGTAGAAAATTTATGTGGAAAATTAAAATTTTCCTATGGTGAACAATTCTACAGTTTTGCTGTGCCAAATGAAAACTTTTTCTTATGGGAAATTTTTGATATATAATTTTTAAGGAAACTTCACAATCTTTTAGAAATTTAAATATATTTCTTATAATTATTTGTTTTTATGAAAGAAATAACAATTTTATAAAATAAGCATTAAAATGCAAAAACAATTTTAAAATATTTTAAGCTATTTATTTTATGATTGTCTAAATTTTCTATTCACATATCAATAATTCATGAAACACCATGGGCTAATGAAATTATATTTACTTTATAACTGTCAAAAAAATTTTCTTTTCAACGTACTCTGCTACCGTTTGGCATACACTCTAAGTATCAAAAGGAAATACTTTTTTTTTTTATTTGGAGCAAAAAATGAAAACAAATTTTAGGTGTAGTAGTAAAAATGGAAATAAACGAATTGAACTGATGAAGAGCAGCTTTTGAAAAACCTCAACTGCTATCAACTTTTTTGGATTGGCTAAAACTACAGCTATTAAAAATGGAGTAAAAGTTATAAAACAAGTAGTTCAAAAATAAAATATTTGACTACCACTTCATTTGTAGTTTAATTTTTATAACTACTGAATTAAGTACATAATTTACACTTTTTAGTCTTTCTCTTTAAAAAATTATAATTTGAACAAATTACAATTTGATAAAATTTAACGTATTTTATTTACTTTTACCAAAGTGAAAATAATATATTTATAAAAAAATGTAAACATCAATTTTTGAACACCACATTTGGTAAGAAGAGAACAGGAAATCGGATTTATTTTATTTCTGATTTATATGCTGTAGTTTTGTTTTATGATATGTTGGCAACCCAGATGGCAACTTTAATATAGTGTCTATATTAGACAATTTTTAACGCGAATTTATGGAAGGTGGCAATAGCTGCGTAAAAACAACAATTCATTTATGTATTTATGTTTTTTATATTATGCAGTTTGACAGCTGAAAGAACAAAAAATAATAATCAGCGGTTTGACTGATGTTGCCTTGTATAAAATCGCACTGATTTTGACGATTGTCTTGATAAAAACTTATATATAAAAACTTATATAATATAAGCACTACGTAACATATTTGTAAAATGGAGGGCAATCTTCAAATGTTTACCAAGTACAGAAGAGAAATAAAATCAATATATTAAATTTTACATTTTGTAAGTACACATCTTTGCCATATTGAAGCCTGTAAAATTCTGACAACATATTTAATAACCATGTAAAAATCTCTTTACATATTTAACATTACTTTGAATTTCATACTTTGCATTGATATTTTGAAGCTAATTTATTTACTCCTACCTCTGCTGCTCCCTCTGCTTTCTATTGCTACTCTATTTACTACTTTTATGAATATAGGTAATGCTATTACTACTTATACGTGAGGCCCTATTCTCCTTATAGGAACAACTGGAAATTATATATACTACTTTCTAAATTTTAGTTCTTGACTACAACTTAAAACATCTTAACTGCTACGATTATTTCGAGTCTAGCTTTTCAAACGCTGTTTGAGAGTGCAAATCCATAAGCTCTATAACTGGAAGTACATTTAAGTACTGAAAGATATTCGAAAGAGAAAGAAATAATACTTAAAAACGTTCGAATAAAAATAGAAAATGACGTAATGTTAGCTTGGAGATATTTAAGATGTTGAGTCTTATTTCAGTATAGAGTAAAAAAGTTTAGAAAATGGTGTAGAATGTACCTAAATAAAATAATTTATATTCATTAAATTTAGTTCATGATATGTACCTAAGGCCTGTAACTTTTATTATACTTTAAAAAAGTAACTACGTGTTAATTTTGTTGTAATAGCGCACAGTATTGCCAGTCACAAAAATTTTGGTAATAAATCTATATCTCCAGAACTGCTGCTCAGATCGAATTTAAATGTATGGAATAGTTGTAAATGAGGACCTAGATTTTCAGAAAAATTATCCTGTAGTCACTTTGTGATAATACGAGATATGCTACAGGGTGTCAAGGTTGGCCACATCGAGTATGTAAAAGTTTAAAAAATCGTAACTTCAACAAATCAAATGGGATTTCAAGTATTTGTATATTTCTGTCAAGTGCTTGGCAAGATTAAGAAAAGACATTCTTGTTCATCCAAGTGATCTCTTATAGTTAAAAAGATATTTACACTTGAATTTTGAATTGTGAATTTTGAATGTAGAGGGAACATTATTTCATTTTTTGAGAATAAGTCCTGAGGTATATAAGGGAATTTTTATTTTTTTAAATCATTCTGAAATTAGCATGAAAAATGATTATTTTTAAAATAAATGTACAATTCTTTCACATTTAGCAACGTTTTGTTAACAAAATAACATTTTTCTTTACATACGTATTTCAAAATAAAAGGTTAATATATAGTTAATAAAGAAATCTTAAATTGATTTAGATTTGCACTGACCGAATTTTAGAAAAAAATTTCATGTTTAACGATTAATAAAAAAAATGTTACTTTCAATTATTTAAATTTATAAATGCTGTTAAATTAAAAAATAAATTTAGATCGATTTGGCACTAAACTGCCCGGCCGAACACTAATACAGTAGTGTAGATTTTATGAAAAAGTTAACTTCTGAAAAGACTTTTTCTTAAATGCACAAAAAATATATACATATTAATACCATATTTTTACTATTATTTCTCATGTATTATATAAAAAAATATCAGTCTTTCATTCCTGAAAAAATCTTTCAAACAGCTTCATCCATAAATTTTTATCAAATTTTCAAAAATAAATATTTCGTCACCTGAAATTTAAAAGGCCGTAACCACTCAAAAATCTAATGTTGGTTTTTACTGGATTATGATGTACTGATGTATAAAACATCTTCACAAAAAATGTAATGTTCATATCTTCAAAAACAACTTCAATATTAACAACAGTCAAAAAGCCGTATCATCGACATCATAAATGAAAGTTACACTCAAGACAAATTTGGTTTAAAGAGTGTTTTATGCTTTATTTATTTCTGTTTTAAGTGAAGGATTAAGTTACGGCCAAAAAATGCAAAGAATGAAAGGCTTGTCAAAAAAACCTAACTTCAAGATTGTGATAGTCAAATTTTATTTATATGTATTACGTTGAAAGCACTCACAACACATCATAAGGACACATAGCCGCACAAAAAGTATTATTTAGTATCATTAATTACAATTATATTCGTATATTGTCATAAATTCTCATCTTTTGGTGCGGATCACATCCACAAATATAAATATAATTACAATTTTTGGTTTTCTGTTGACGAATATTAAAATAATTTTAAATTATTTTACGTTCTGTTTTATTTCTAATGTCAAAAGTATCAACTTTTAATTTCAAAATACAAAAAGGAAATATCAAAAACATATTTTTTTCGGTTTGTAGAAAATATCAGCGGGAGTGAAACTGAAATAATTGTATGTGAAAGAAATAATATAAATGTTGTGAATTTTCCTTAAATTTTAAAGAAAAGTTTTGCTTATTTTGTGTTGTTTTTTTTTTCTCTCACAAGTGTGTTGAATGTACACAGAACTTTTATATGAGGAGAGAGAAATGTTGTTGTTGTTCGAAAAAATTCTGCTTTCCATTCTTTGTATTATTTGATTACGGCCTTTTGTCTTTTCATTAATTTTTTTGCTTCTGATATAAAACATTATGGTTATGGCCTTTTGTACTCTAGGTGATGGTTTATAGAAGATACGATTTTTTTAAACTCTTACACACTCGAGGTGGTCAAATTCTGTAGCTTATTCCTTATTATAACAGGTTGACTGTAAGATAATTTTTTTGAAAACTTACGCCCTTCTCTACAGCTTTCTCATACTAAAATATATGCGATTCCACCAATAATTTTGAAGATACAGATTTATCACCAACAATTTTGCGATTAGTCCCACTGCGCAATAATAGTCTTCAAAAATGAATTTTATTTTTGCTAGCTGCTGTACATTTAAAACTTTCGTAAAGCTCAAATCAATCAAGTGTATAACAAAAAAAGGCTAAGCTTATATTTATATATTTTTATACCATTTAATAAAAAAAAAAAAAAAAAAAAACGCACCCATTTTTAATAATTATTTTTAAAAAGTCTTCTTTTATATTATTACATTATTTTTTTTTGCGAATTTAAAAAAAATAATACCGACCCGAGGCGAGCAACTTTGGAGGTCTATCCTCTACCCCCGAGATCTAGGGACTGGTGCTTCTCCAAATCAACTCGAAAATACCTCAGGTCTGACCATAAGTTTCTTAGATATCTACAACGGTTCAGAAGTTACAGACGTTTAGATGGAGATTTAGTTTTC
This sequence comes from Protocalliphora azurea, assembly GCA_932274085.1. Lineage (NCBI taxonomy): Eukaryota > Metazoa > Arthropoda > Insecta > Diptera > Calliphoridae > Protocalliphora > Protocalliphora azurea. Next base: position 94,033,726 of record OW026522.1, read on the forward strand.
ACAGATATTTAATGTATATCTCGAGCGTGCTTGTGTTGTTATTTCTTTTCGTGTTTGCATCTCATTATGTTGAAGGATTTTTTTAGATCTGGAATAACTTTTTATATGATAATTTTTTCTAGTGAATTTTACATTGATATAATTTAAGCTTAGTTTTTGAAATAAAATTTGCATATTTTACTATTAGGAGCATATTCTAAAGCTCAATGATGAAACATGCAACGGAGCCTGTACTCCTGGTCGTGAAAGATGATATTATTTTGTATTAATTATTTGAAGTCTATTTTAATTAAAATTCAGTAGTGAATGAATAATGCAGCTCACAATAAAATTAAAATACTTGATTGGCTGAATGTTTAAGATTTATGTTTGATAATTTTGAAAATTGTTTTCTTTAAACAAAATAAAAAATAGTGAATTATTTTATAACTGGTTAATTTTCTTCAACTACGACACAGTGGGTCCAAAAGTAAAATTTTTGGTAATAAATCTGTTACTCCTGAACTGCTGCTCAGATTGAAATGAAATTTATAGAAGAGTTTTAGACGAGGACCTAAGCTTAAAAGGTAACATCTCTTAATCATTCTCTGATAACAAAAGATAAGGTGTCAAAATTGATTACCTCGATTATGTGAAAGGTTAAAAAAATCGTAACTTCTACAAACCAAGTCCGATTTAAAAAATTTTTATATTTCTCTAGTGCATGGCAAGATAAAGCAAAAACAAGCTCACTTACCTAAGTTATCTCTCTTACAGTTAAAAAGATATTTACGCTTGAATTTTTGATTTTTTACCTCTACTTTGAAAAAAAAAATTTGTCACAATTTGTTAGTACGAGTATGAAAAATGGCTATTTTTTTAAAAAATATACTACACTCAGTCTTTTGAATAAAAATTTTTTCTTTACATATTTCAAAAAAAGGCTTTTAAAAGGTTACTGAGGAAATTTTGAATTGATTTTGACTTGCACTCAATTTTTTTTAATTTATTAAAGATCTTTAATCATAAAATAGATTTGAATCGATTTGATACTAAAATGCTTTCTACCTAGCCAAAAACGAATGCAGGAGCGTAGATTTTATAAAAAAAACTCAACGACTTTTTTTAAGTTGCACAAGCATATTAGCATAATTTTTTCCCTATTAATTTTCTCGTAATGTAGAAACTAAATATCAATATCTGATTCCTCAAAAATCATTCAAATAAATAATAAAAATAAACAAATAAACAATAAAAAAAATAAAGAAAAAAACATTTTGCTAAAGGAAACCTCCGTCCACTTTTCAAAAACTTATAAAATATTACAAGAATGTAAAAATGGACACATTTACCAATTCATGTATATATTGGTCATTTCATAACTTAATATTATATTAATATTATATTAACTCAATATAATATTAATATAATACTTAATATTATATTAACTCAAGTCAACTTTTTATAATAATTAATATTTTACTGTGCATTTCCATAGGTGCGTATACGTAACACACATTCCCGTGTTGATTGTGCAACGAGCGGTGTGTTTAAGAACCGAGACAAAAAGAGGCTTAATTCAACTATAAAAAAGATGAAAAAGCTAATTATCCCAAAAAATAAGGTCGGAAACAATTTAGAAAATCGTCTTTAATTGAAAAACTTATTTTTTCTTGTTCTCATTAGATTTTTATATTTTTTAAAGATGTAATAAATTTATAAATAAAACATGGAACAACTATCAGTAAAATCATCCAAATGAAAAATCCTAAAAAATTCCTATACAATTTTGAGTTATATTTCATATGAAATATGAAGTGATTTTTCGACTTTCTTAAAATATAATACGTTTTTGATTAAGCATTTTTAAATTTTTGAGTGATTTTTCGCTTTTATAAGAATTTGCTAAAATTATATTTATAGTTACTTTCTATGGCTAATGAAGCAAATAAGAAATAATTATAATAACCGTTTCAGTAATTTCATAAGATTAGTTATTAGTATTTTAGTATATTATTTAGTATATTAATTATTTACTTGCCTACAATAGTGCCAATCTAGCTTACAACAAATATGTTATGCCATATATAGATTTAGATATCAATCATATTTTAAATGAATTAAAATGTACATACAAAATCTATTAATAAATAATAAATAATAATAATAATAATAATAAATATAAAATGATCTTTTTTGTACATATTAATTTTTTTCAGAAAAATTACGAAATATGGGTATAATAGTTTTTTTTAGCTATCGCTTGATGTATATATATTATTAATTTTGGTGAGACAAACTGTCTAAAGATTTTTTATTGAGTTATCAACTTAAATGATCGTGTATCATTTTATTCCAATCATCCTAGGAAGTTGAAATTTGACCAAGATATTTTAAATAATGTCCCCTGTCATAATTTTAGGTACGTTTAAATGTGCCATACTTTGGTTTAAATGTGCCATTGTTGGTTCACCCCAATATAGATATATTAAAAAATAATTATAATAATGAATTAAGTAAGTAAATAAAATTAGTTAAGTTAAGCAAGCAGGCAAAAATGTTCATTAAATAAAAATAATTTTGAATTTTTTTTGCGAATAAATACAGAAAAAAAAAAAAAAAATTAAATGGATGATTATTTAAAAATTAAATTATTAATGGCTAATAATAAATTAGTTTCTTCTTTGCTGAAGCTCATATTAACATTTCAGCTTTTTAAGGCAATTTTAAAAATAAAAAAGGCTAGAAAAAAGTTAAAAGCTTAAAAGAAAATTTGGAGACTAAAAGCTAAATAAAAAAGCTAAACTGGCAACACTGTTCTCTACCAGCATTCAACCGCTGGCATCAAAAATTCACTTCTCCTTATGCAAATTTTCCAACTAGTGTAGCTTGCCGTTTGGCATTTTAGAAACAACAAAGAAATTATCAAATTTTGGCTTATAATTTTTTCAATCAAATATTTTAAAACATTTTATATTTGCACTTTATATTTGTTTATTTATTATATGCATTTTTGCATTTATTTTTGCTAGTAGCACCTTTGATTCTTTTTAATAATTAGTAAAATGGTAAAATATACTATTCTTATTACTTTCAGCAAAATATAATTACACTTTACGCAGGAAAAGCAGTACTAAATTAAACATGAGTTATGCGTGTTATTATTATATTAATTTATAAATTTCATATTTAATATAACTTGCAGTTGTAGTCGATTTAATATCTTTATCTTAAATAACACTATGTGAAACTCATTTGCGTACTTACTTACTTAATTGTATTTGCATTTATATTTAAAGTTAAACGTATATGTACTTCCATTTGTAGAAATAATTCTTCTAACTTGTTTTTACTTTCTTTATATATAATTTCAGTTGAAAACCTTGTTGGCTGGTTTCGAGTTACTTTACAAATACGAAGCAAAGTATCAGAGGAATAATAGCAAAGAGTGACAGAGAGTGCAAGGCAAAAGAAATTGTTTTTTTTTTTTTTTTTTGTATGAAACGAATAGTTTCCAACATTTAATACGCATTTCATATAATTTCATTCAGTATGGTGGCCGTTAATGAATCTGAACCGCTTTATTGCGGTTCTGGAATGGATAATTTTCATACAAGGTAAATACTTAAGCGTGATTATTATTACTTTTTTTAATTTGTGTTTGTTTGTCTATGTATGTTTCGCTATATCCCAGCAGGAGAAACAAGATCTAAAGAGATATTCTAAAATGCTTTATTTAGCAGCCACAAAGCATGCCAATCGCATTTCAACATTCCTTCTACTTTACTCGCTATGTTATTGGAGGCAAAGCCTTCCCTTCTCCCTTCCAAAAAGAAGTGTGAAGGCAAGAACTTGCTCTTAAATAAATATGCTCCCTTATGTCCAACGCTATTATAAAATATTCTGAAATTGAATTAAAAAATATAAAAAAATAAAAGCATTAACGACACTTAAAACAAGACTGAATGATTTTGAGCTTTATAAGTCTCGCAATTAAAAATATTTCTGTTTGCAGTGAGCAGGGAAACCACAAATATGCAATTGCATGTTTTTTTGAATGAAGCTATCGATTAAATATTTATTCGTTTCAGAACAATAAAGCATTTTGGCATCGATTTGTAAATGCATATTTTTGTATATTTCAACCTTAACGACATATTTTGCATATAGTGATTTTTAGAGCATATAACATATTTTGTTATTTTTAGAGCATATTTATTACTTTTAGAGCACATTTTGACATTTTAAAGGTAATTTTTATAAATGTCATGGAAAGTTTTAAAAATTTAATTTGTGTTGTATAAAAAGAAAAAATAAGGGATCCAAACATATTTAGTATTTAAAATTAACTTTAAAGGATACCGCTAAAGTTCGTTAAAAATGTCTGAGGTGCTTGACTTGTCGTAAGAAATCATGAAGTTTTACAAACATATTAAATGATCTTTATTAAAGCCATTTTTGAAATATTATATAGAAGACATATTGGACTTTGAATTTGCTCCAATAACTGTATTTAATATTGTAAAAACAATTTATTTTTATTTGCTTTTAATTTTATTATTATTATTTATTATTATTATTTTTTATTATTTTTTTATATATATTATATATATTATTTATTATTATTTTTTTTTTTTTTTTTTTTGAATGGAAGCTAGATATGTAAACTTATGTATGAATCTCTTTGATAATATCTGAACTAATTAGGTGGGAAAGCAGATATAAGATCAATAAAATTTTTTGTTGACCGAGTTGACAGATAAATTTTAGTTTTGAATTTTTTCTATTGTTCAGATATTAATAAAACACTTTGATTTATTGGAAAAAAATAATAATAATAATTTTTGTTTAAACATTACAAATTTTAAGAGCATATTTTAATTATTTAATGCGTATAAGACACTTTTTTTAGAGAACATTTGTGGTTTCCCTGATAGTGAGAAAGTTAGTAAGTGAGTGATAATACACCTTTTACTTAGCATCTAATGAAAGGGAAGAAATAATTAGTACGAGATTTTTTAAAAAGGAAGTCGGAAGCTTCCATTGTGTAATGTTCATAGAAAATGAAGTGTAATGTGTTGTATTTTTTTTCGGAAAGGTGTGAAGGCATTTATAAAGGCCTTCAGTATTGAAGCACTGCCATAATTTTCTCCTGGGAACTTTTTCAGCAAGATTCCTTATGTTTAGTAATAGTTCATGTGTGAATAAGTAAATTCAATTACGATTTCAATCATTAATTTTTATTCGAATACAAAATAAATTATACCTATATAAATTTACTTATGAACATTATATTATTGTGTAGATTTGTAAGCCTGAGTGCTTGTATGAATGAAATGCGATATTATATTGGGTTAAAATTGCAGAATAAATTGTAATCAAGATTTGCACTTAGTACTTATATTCGAACTCAAAACTGTCTATATAGAAGCGATAACTTGTAAAAATATATGTATGTAATTGTGTAAACAAATGATTGTTTGATGTAAATTATACATGCATTGTAGCACAATTATTATATGAGTATTACTTTGCACCGTATTATTATAAGAAGTGTGTATTTAAAAGAGGTAAAAAGTAATTATATATATAGATTTCGTATTACCTAAATACATAAAATTAGCATTAACAAACAGACTTGGGTTTAATGATTGCATTCAGTACATATTCAATTACAGTTGAATTCGTAATAATTAATTGGGTTTTTCAATTACAACTATATGTGTGTCATTGAAAGTGTTGAATTACAATTACGAATAATTGTAATTATGATTTTTCATCAGATGAAATGTGTAATTGAAAAGTTTCAATAACTATTACTCGTAATCTTAATTGAATTTTTCAATTACAATTGTACTTAATTGTGGTCAATCCAATTACAACTACAATGGATATTTTGTTCAGAAAGATAACGATTTTAAAACGTTTAAGATAAACAGAATTACATCACGTAGACAATATTCATTAATTTTTCCTAATAACTTCTAGGAATAATCTGTTTTAAATGTAACACAACATAGTTAATTACTATAACTTTTAATTTTAATTGAAAGTTTTCCAATTAAAATTTTCTATTACAATTAAATCTAAAGTAATTAAATTGAAAATGTAATTCACATCTCCCAACCCTGGTAATATACATATATTTTTTCTTATATCCCAGAAAAATTAGATGAAAACAGTTATTAAACCTCGGAATTTGATGGAGCTAGGCGTAGAGCTTTGTCTTGGTGGCTTGCATATGCTATTCAAAGTTACCTATAATCACCTGAACGCTACACAAAATATCAATGATATATATATATATATATATATATATATATATATATATATATATGCTTCTGGAAGGGGTTTTTAAGAAGCTTATTTTACTTTAAGAAAAAGAGAAATAAAAATTTTTTAAATACTTGACAGAAGCTATATATATATATATAGCTGTATATATATATATATAGCTGTATATATATATATATATATATATTTTTTTTTTTCTGAAAAATGTTTTATTAAGTTTTATAAATTCACAATATTTGTGATTTCAACAAATTTTAATTTTTTTTTTCTTTTTTTGAACAAATCGAAATATGAATACAAATATTATATCCATTTTTGTGTGTGTAAACATCTGTTATATGCTGTAATTAAAGTTTTAATGAATTTATATTGAAAATTTTTACGTTTACGTAATATAGATTTTGCGAAGCGTATGAAAAATTCGGCTCAGCCCAATATAGCACTTGGACTTGTTTAATTTAATATTGTCTTACATGTATAGAATATTTGTTTAGTATGGAAATTATTAAAACATTTTCAAAGTTATGGGAACTTTTGTGAAATTTCAAAGTATTAAATTTGTTATTTATTTATAAGATCTTAATTCTATTTCAAGGTTAAAAGAAAATAATTTAAAATGTTTTTAGTGTTTATATAGACATATATATGTAAAAATATTTGTATGTAACTTCGATACGTTTTTGATTTATTTATATTTCACATTCAATATGTTTATTGAATACTTAAAACCTTAAAATATATTATATATTTTCATATAATATCTCAACACGATTGAAAATATATAAGATTCGGTACGGCTGAATATAGCACTCTAAAATGTTTATATTATATTTACATAAGTTTTCAATTTAAAGGTATTATTTTATTACGCGATTATTAAAACGTTTAAATATTTAGCGAAATTATCATTTCAGTTATCGTACGGGTTTTTAATAAACTGCAAATAATTTATTCAACTTTGAAAGAGAAAAGGTATATTTTGATTTTCATTGGCCACGCAGCGATCATATGCGTTTGACGTACTGACATTTGCTGAGTCTTAGCACATTTAAATGTTTACAAGTTTCTCGTGGACAGACTGCCAGCAAGACTGAAGATCGGACATCGTGATCTCGATGCAAAAAATTACTTTAAGTCGAAAGGTATACTTTAAGGTGGATGTTGGACCAATATATTTATTCTTTATAAATATTATTATTATTATTACTAGGGCTAGGGCATTAGTCAAAAAATACGTTTTGCCCGATATCTCTTTAATAAATGGAAGAGACTACATTCATTTCTCCAGTAGAAAAATTCTGAAAGAATTGCTCGATTATGTGTTACAAAACCGAATTCCTTCCTTAGCTTTTATAGGGGCTTCAGAAAATATAAAACCGGTCTAAAAAATATATATATTCCATTCAACGTTTCATTTGGATTAATTTTATATTTCGCTTCATTTTTATTTAAAAATCTTTAACTTTAGTTTGATTTAATATAGAAAGAAGATTTCTGAATAGATTTTATCATAATTTTTTTACTCTATAATAAGCAAGTATTTGGTATATTTAAAACAATTATAAATAGAACTTCTTTTTCTACAGAAAATAATTTTTAAATATCTTAAATGTAACGTTTTATAACAATCTTTGCCAGGATATACCCATTCGGTTCCAGGATGAAATAAAGGATTAATATATATTTCTTTTTCAATTCACAAAACTTTATTTAATAATTCTTTTTCCAAAATTATAATTCCAAAATATTTAAGAATAAGCCAGCAATTAATTTAGACAACCGCGCAGCGTCCTGCCTGTTAAAATCTTGAATACCGACTCCTCGACCAGTAAGAAGTAGTAGGCTTTTATTGAAAAATTTCAGAGTTGTTAGTGTGTTAGTCACCACTACGCCTGGGACCTATGTCCGTTAAAATCCCTGTGAACTACAACTAATGTATCTGGGAATTATGGCTATATAATAACAGTAATAACCCTATATACTACTACTTGAGTTACGCTCGCATGTGGTTGTTAGTAAAGCTATTACAAACTTATACTATCTGTCCACACACAGAAGAGCCAAAGCTCAACTGAACTGGTAGTAATAAACACTGCGACCACAAGGTGATCTCCAGCTGCGTAGTAGTGATAACCATAAAATACATATTACAAAAACGTTATTGAAAATGTGTGTATGAGTTAAGAGTTAATTGCTGTGAAGTTCTCTTATTCTAGTATCTCTTTAAATGTTAAACTAAACGTGCTCTTGCATAAATAACAGATTTCATTCTTCACATAAAAAATATAAGTTCCAAATAAAGATTACTTCAATACAATTTAACAAAACTAAATTCATTACATTTTAATAACTTAAATTATATAAATTCAATTTTAATATAAAATTCAAATTGTAAATTTTTATATAACGAAAGCTTAGTTACAGTTTGAAATATTTCAGCGGTTTTAATTTTTTTTATTATATAGAATTCCTCCAGCAAAAAAACGAACTGAAAAGAGATGAAAAGATCATGATTTGAACATTGTGTTTTTATTGCAAGGAAGTAATTGGGGTTGAAAAACAGCTGTAGAAGTTCTTTTTTTAAACCCTTGGTTGTCATTGGTAGGTTGTTCTTTTTTTATGATTCTGGTTCATTGTTTTTGAATTACTTCTCTTAAAACTATATTTATAACATTTTTTAACTGCCAAAAAATACATTTTTTAACAGTCATAGAAGCAGTCTTTAATAACTTAAAAAAAAATATTCATTTCTATTTTGGAATGCTGAAAATGTTATATTTTAGAAAAACTTGCTCGTTTTTTTTTTTTTTTTGCTGAAACTGTAATAAGTTTTATGTCAAAATTAAAACTTGATTACTAAATATAATAAATACGGTATAAGTTACTGTGTTTTTTGTTTTAAATATCGTTTTTTCATTGTTAACAAGTTAATTACGAACACAAATAATAGAACCAATAATAAGTCCTTAAATAATGCTTACATGCCCCGAATTCAATTAATATAAATAAGTTTGATTTATTATCTATCTATCTATATATATAAAAGAAAGTGATGTTAGTTACTATTGTTATAACTCAAGAACGACTAGACCGATTTTGATGATTCTCACCAATTCGGACCGGTCACCGGCCAGAAAAGGATAATACGAAAAAAAATTCGCGAAAAATCCGCGATAAAAAAAAACTCTTTTTTGTCATAATTTCTTTGCCTTAATAATCATTAAAAATATTTTTTTTAATACAAATTATAACAATTACTGTTTCTGTTTCTATCGAAACGCTTACTTTTTTGTACAATTTGTTTTCTGGTGGTGGTGTAGAATTCTATTTCCAAACGGTAAGTTCCAAGTAAAGCTCATCATTTAGTGAGGTTGTGATATTTAAAACCATTTGTTGTATTTTTGGCATTCGTTATTAAGTGTTATTCACAATGCCGCGACCCCGGAGATCTAATATTTCGCGTCGAACACGTAATGCAAGTACTTATCGTAATATCGTCAATCAATTGAATATATATGAACGAGAAATCGCACGAGAACAACCCCGTATTAGTTTGGCCCGACTTCGTACATCACAAACGCAGGCGAGAAATGAAACGGCTCGGTTAGCAATGAGAAATCGTCGAGCAAATGTAGCAATTCAACAACTTTAAAATTTTTAATCAACGCATAAGAAGAATTGCTTCAAGTTCTGATTTGAATCAAGCAGCGTTCCATTACAACTGCAATTTCGACTACAGCTCTCATCATTCCGTTCAAAAAAAAGACATTGTCTATCCGCTAACCTTAAGATGAAGTAATAAATAAATATAAATTAAAATTTGCCTTAAATACATGCGTATATTTTTTGATTGAGCCCACATCTACATCATATTTAAATTCTTCTGTAAAAAACACTTTATAATAGGTATTCCTTAGATTTTTATTTAAAGGTCGTAAATTTCGTTAAAATATCAATTTAAATCGTTCAGTAATACAACACTAATGTTTGCTTAGGGCCAGCAACGCGGCTCGGGTCAGCTTCTACATCATATCTAAATTCTTCTGTAAAAAACACTTTATAATAGGTATTCCTTAGATTTTTATTTAAAGGTCGTAAATTTCGTTAAAATATCAATTTAAATCGTTCAGTAATACAACACTAATGTTTGCTTAGGGCCAGCAACGCGGCTCGGGTCATCGTTCAGTAATACAACACTAATGTTTGCTTAGGGCCAGCAACGCGGCTCGGGTCAGCTTCTACATCATATTTAAATTCTTCTGTAAAAAACACTTTATAATAGGTATTCCTTAGATTTTTATTTAAAGGTCGTAAATTTCGTTAAAATATCAATTTAAATCGTTCAGTAATACAACACTAATGTTTGCTTAGGGCCAGCAACGCGGCTCGGGTCAGCTAGTTAATTTTTATAAATTAGAAGTAATTTAGCTATTGTTTATACATAATCGTATGTATTTAAAAATTTTAACATGATATAAATTAGGTTATTTAATCAAAATTATATAGGGCTTTTTTTGTTCTGTAATATGTAAATATGTAAATACTTTTACATTTTACATTTTTTTTTTTAGATTTCAAACAAAATACTTGTGCTATAATGTACTATGAGATATATATATATATATATATATATATATATATATATATATATTCAAAATAAATTTGTCTCAAATGACTTCATTATATGTTCAATCAATAAATATAAAAAATAAAATTTATGTACCAATAATTATCTTTGGGCATAGTTTTGGTTTATTGGTTCTAAATTAATAAATAGGATTATAGTGAAAATAAATGAGAACAGTTTTAGATAATTTCTTTTTTTTTTTTTTTTTTTTTCTTTTTTTGAATGAGCTAATTGTTCATCCATTTGTATGTACAAAACACAAGTACAAAAATTTCTACTAATATATTTTTAAGTTATAATCAGTGTTATCGTTGAGAAGAACTCTTAATAATTTGTTCATTTGATAAACAGAAAAAATATTGTGTTTTAAGAAAAACCACTACTAAGGAAAAATTTTAGAACTTGTTCTAAAATCGTTATTTCTAGAACCAGTGTAATCAAAACCATTTCAGATTCTTTAGTAACTTACTTGGAACTAGTGGTATCGCAACCAATTCTGGCACTCATGGAATAAAACCTTATTGTGGTTCTAAATAGGTTTTAAGGAATGTTTTTTAAAGCTAGTGCTTACAAAATAATTCTATATGACTGCCAAAAACTATGACTTCAAGAAATTAGAAAAAAAAAAAACAAAACAGAGTAAGAAAATTAAATTGTCACTTAGAAAATAGCTCATTAGAATAAAAAAAATCAATCAAAATCTGGCTCTGAAACCGTTCCCTAAAGTTTTCATAGAACTAGTTCTGAATGTGATAATTTCGAACAAAAATATTGATTAAAGAATATGTTGTGAAACCGTTCCATAGAATGCGTACTGGCTGGGTAACACTGCTACGGAAATAGTTCTGGAGACGATAAATTCAAACTAAAATCTTTGGCCGTAATTCCAAAATATAACGAGTACTGGATATTTTTATGCGTTCTAGAAGTAGTTGTAGAACTAGCGCATGTTTTTCCTGTGTGAATTCAATTTTATTCTTAACAAAATAATTTATTTATAATAATTTTTATTACTGAAAAAATAAAGATTTATTCATAAAAAAAGTTAACATAAAATTCTCCTTTTTATTAATTAAAATTCTGTACTATTGTACGAGGTCTTGACATGGACTCCAATCTTTTAAATCCCCGTCAAACATATTAGGATTGACAGCATGTATTCACAGGTGTTGACCTTAATTCTGCTGGACAATTTCTTTTTCATTACTGATAATTGAGAAAAAAATACGTTCCGTCGAGGCTCTGCTATGGACCAAAGTAAAAATTTATATTAGTATATAAGTATTCATCAAATACATTTTTTAATTTTCCCAATCCGGTCCCAAAAGATTCGGCATTTGAGGCTTTAAATAGTCTTTCATAAACTTCGTCATTAGATTTAGTTTTTAACTGTTTCAGTTTATTTATAAATTCTTCGGGATTTTTTTTTACATCACCATATTGTGAACCAATCTCAACATAATTAATTTCTTCGTTGTTTCTCTTCATTTAATATATAGCCTTAAAAAGTCGCCATTTAGTTCCATTCTAAAAAAGAGGCCAAAAATGTGGCCAGGTGGTTGAAAAAAGGGCAATTGGCGACTAAGGCCACAATATTTTCAGCTATCCTAAATCAGTATTTTCTGTGTTATTTAAATTTACTTTAACTTACTTTAAAAAAATAAAATTAACTAACTATTGGAAGGAAAATTATCTTATCTTAGCGTAATCTCTCTAGAAATATAAACTTGCGTCTATGTTTTTTTAATTTATTTGATGTTAGCAATTTAATAGCATTTTTAATAAAAAGAAAATATGAGAGCTAAGGTATCCGTTGACCGATTGAAAAATGAAAAATACAGCAATATGTAAAATCATTTAGGTATAACCATAGCTAAGTTTCAGATTTTTTGTAATAGACTTATGAAAATATCAAAAATTTAAGTCTCAGGATATATGGGAGGTATGTGAATCCTTGCGTCTATTTTTTCATAAGTTCGTACATTTCTTAATAATGCTCTGTTATAACTGTATAAACATTTTCATAACTCTGGGACGACTCCTTCTATTTTGGTCAAGCCGTTATATGGTAACGACCTCACTATGCAGTGGGGTAGTGGGGAAATATTTTGGAAATAAATCTGTAATTTCTAGTCGGCTCATCCCATATATATAAAAATTGATATGGTCACAGCGTGAGTTTAGGTTTGGCAACATTATTCAACAGAGTCTTCAGAAGAGAAGATATGGGATCCCAAACTAGGATACCTCTGATATGAAAATTTTTAAAGATTTTTTTCTAAGATTTTTTATTTGCTTACGTGTGCTATTTAACTTTTATAGTTGTTTAAAATTTTTACCAATATCTACTTTTAGTTCCCAATTACGCAAAAAATATGAACGTAGTTTTTTTAAATTAACTTTTTTGTCTAAATGTCATACTCTTTTTTCAGCGAAATAGATTTTAAGAAGAGATCACGAAAAAATTTGTGCATGTAATTGTGGTTATAAAAGTTAAAATATTGAGCTTTTATGAAATACTGTTATATTCTGGACTTAAATTTAAAAAGATAACTGAATTTTTATTATTATTATTTTTTATTATATATTATATACTATTTATAAAACTTTTAATATTTTCTGGAGTACTTTCCACATGAGCTTTTAGTAAGTTTTCAATTACTTTTTTCCAAAGTCGCGAATATTTCTATGTTAATGGTTTCATTAGTTATGAATGAAATGTTTTATTTTTTTACGTGAAAAAACTTTTACAGAAGTCGAAGAAAACTTGTTAAAATAGATATATATTCGTATTAAAAGATGTGTATGTGTACAATAAAAAAAACTTTGATTAAAATAAAACTATGGACACACATAATTTTTATTTAATCAGTTCCCCATACTTTATGTGAGCATTTTGTAAACACTACAAACGGTATAACAGTATTGGTGAAAGGTATAGCATGATTATAAGTCCATCTTAAAGAGAAAAATCAGATTTTATACAATTACGCAATTTTGATCAAAATTTAAGAAAGATTCATAAGATTTAAAGACAGCAATTTTTTTTTTTTTTTTTGTAAAATGTCAAAGTCGAGATCAATAAAAAAATATATTGGCTATATACCCACATATTCGAAAAAAGGTCCTTCAAACTGGTTTCCGAATTTCTGAAGCCCCTATATATAATACAGGGACTTCGTTTTTGAAAACAAAATCGAAAAATTTTTCTGAATTTTACCGCTGAACTCAGTCGGTCCATTAGATATCGGATAAAATACATTTTTACCGATACACAAGTTCTGTATAAGCTGCGGACTTGGTTCTTATATAGATCGATTACAATTTTTTTTCTTCAATTTCGGTTTTTTAAATCAACCAAATTGGTTTATAAACAACCGGGTTATTGACAAATCTGTTTTTATATTTATTTAATGTTTGCCTCTTTTATAGATGTTGTCTTCATGGGTAGTGAAAAACAAAATCAATAAACTAAAGCATATTTGGATTTTACAACTTTGATGAACCTATGTAAGCTCTTCTTGCACAAAAAAATGGAAATTTTTTTTTAAGAATTTTTGTTCCGAAAAAATGATCCAGTCGATCCATTATTAACCGAGTTATAGATTAAAACACGTTATTATTTTGAAGCTGCTGTAAAAGGTATGGACTTCGTCCGTGCATAAATCTATCACAAATATTTTTTTTCGACATTCGGTTTTTTAAAACAGTCAAATCCATCTATAAATTTCCCCATACTTTTTTTAATTTAATATTGTCTTACATTTACAAAATATTAGTTCTACACCGAACTGATTATATCTTCTTTAAATATATGCGAAATTTTTTAAAATTCCAAATTGTTAAATTTATTATTTACTACCTTTTATTGGTGCGCTTCGCTAGGAGCTTCGATAGGAGCTGCTACTCCCCCTAGACTTATCCACCCTTTTGGAAATTTGATATAATAATTACTTATAAAACTATTTAAGACTTTCACATTAATGGTCCTTTAGATGAGGAAATTTATATATTATTTCTAAGCCCCCCTGGACTTATCCTTCCTATTTTCGTTTCATCAATGCAATGTAATAAATTCCCATGAAATTTTTATTTAATAAATTTCAAAGAAACATTTTTAATTAATTAAAAATATTTGTTTATAATATACGGCAGTGACGAAGACCATGTGCTCTTTGTAGTGAAACAAATCAGAGTCTCTGGTGAGAATCGAACCCACTGACTAGACTGACAGTCTAGCTCACTACCAAGTAGGCCATCGGGGCACCCTAATTAAAAATATATTTAACAGTTCCATAATCAAAATTTAGTTTTTGTTTGAAGATAAATTATAAAACGATTTTTCTAAGATCGAACTTAGGGCTTAAAGTCTTACAGTCACAAACCCAAACTGTATATCAACTCGATATGTTCAAATTTGCTATCTTTATTGCTTAAATAAAAAAAAAACTTAAAACACAACTCAAATCAAAATAATACTTCTTTTTATAAAAAACACATCAAAGTGTGCCTCGAAATTCTTGTCAATTTATTATTATTATTATTATTATTTTTTTTTGATAATAAAAAATTTTTCGAGACTATATGCCATATATATATATGCCATATATATGTTCAAAGACAAATGTACTTACAGGACTACGAGCTTCAAAAATTCCATTTCAAAATACAGACAAAAGTTATTTTTAATCATAACAATCACGATATATATATTTAAAGATTTTCATATAAAATGACAAACTTATATACATATACCTTTCATTTTATATGAAGGGTATAAGAAGACATATTGAGTGTTATTTAAAACATATTAAGCAATTAAATACATAATCTAACTTTCGCTTACGTACACATATATACATACATACATTTATACATATATAAATACATAAATGCATACATACATACATATATACATGTATAAAATACACTAAAAGATTTATTTAATTTTTTTCTTCACTTAAATCTTTCATTTTCAGTTATAAAAATCTCCATGGTTACATATCACTGATTGTTTGCATACTGGGCACCATAGCAAATACTCTTAATATTATTGTCCTAACACGTCGCGAAATGCGATCACCTACAAATGCCATATTGACCGGTTTGGCGGTGGCTGATTTGGCTGTAATGATTGAATATATTCCCTACACAATACACGACTACATTTTGTATGACAGAATGCCACGTGAACAACAATTAAGTTACCCATGGGCCTGTTTCATTGAATTCCACTCAATCTTTGCTCAAGTGCTGCACACCATCTCGATTTGGTTGACTGTGACTCTGGCCGTGTGGCGGTACATTGCTGTTGGTTATCCACAAAAGAATCGTCAGTGGTGTGGTATGCGAACTACCATTATAACAATAACATGTGCGTATGTAGTGTGTGTGCTGGTGGTGTCGCCCTCACTCTATTTGGTCACATCAATAGCAGAATTTTTAGAAACGTTAGATTCAAATGGCAAGACCGTTAAATCGATAGCAGTGTCACAATACGTTATTGATTATCAGCAGAGTTTAGCTGCTACAACGGAGTTGAATGTGGCTACTATAAATACAGATTGGCATAATATTACACAAACAACACCCAAAATGTTTTTAAATATTGCTAATTCATCTGCAAATACTTACACCACGGCCACTATAACAACCGTTACTTCTACCACTACAATTACTCCCCTGTTGGCTAATATTAGTAGCAGCTCTATGGAAACAGAAGTGGTACGCAACATAACCGTTTATCGTCTTTATCATAGTGCTTTAGCCTTACGTAACAAAAGCTTACAAAAAGTGACATTTCTCATCTATAGTGTATTGATTAAATTAATTCCCTGCATTGCTCTAACCATTTTATCTGTTCGCCTGATAATGGCTCTGCTTGAGGCAAAACGTCGACGCAAAATGCTCACCAGTAATGCTGCCAACGGTATGAAACCTATAGTTAATGGTAAAGTTGTTGAACAGCCGCGACCACGTAAGAATAGCAAAACTTTGGAGAAGGAGAAACAAACAGATCGTACAACAAAAATGTTGCTGGCTGTGCTGCTGTTGTTTCTTATAACAGAATTTCCACAGGGTATAATGGGATTGCTGAATACAGTATTGGGCGAAGCATTTCTAATGCAGTGCTATATGAGACTGAGTAAGTAATAAGATATTTAAGTGGTGGAAAGTTAATTTCTAGTTGTAACTAATCTTTTAGTATTGTTACACTGGTGGCGTAATACCAGATAGATCGATATATAGCGTTAGATTTTCATTAATCATAAGCGTTAGTACAAAATTAGATTAGTTTGAATCAAATTCCATATTTTTTCCTAGATTAACTTCAAACCTAGCTCAATGCATATTAGTTTTAGTCGAAGATCTTGATATAATTTCATGTTAGCTTTATTTGTACATTAGTATAAATTAAAGATTAGCTATTTAAAAACAATTATGCAGATGCAGAGAAGTTAATAAGAAGAATATAAACGTCTCTATTCCGCGTTCACTATAAGTTGGTTGCGCTTTCTGGCAGCGAGCTTTGCCACAAAGAAAATATTTGTCTTACCAAAATTTTCTCTAAAAACTACCAAAACCTACCGAAATGTATAAACATTTAAATAAACTTTTTTTCGAAAAAATATATATGAAAATTAGTGCATGCAAAACGTTCAATAATAAAAATTAAAGATTGTGGACAAATAACTCCCATAAAATTAAATTGTTTACCACATCGAAAATAAAAGTCAAAATAGATAATTTCAGTTTTTAGTACTTTTATTTAAATATGTATGATGAAGAACCAAAAACATAGCTGAAAATACTTTTTATTTTATTTTCATTGTTTATTCCTAATTTAAAATATTTATTAATCAATTTATTAATTTTTAAAAAGCAATTTTATAGAATTTTATATCTGATTGAACAAAATTAATTAAAAAAGAAAGTATTGTATTTACACAGAGAAAAAAATTTTTATATTTGAACATTTAATATTATGAATTGAACATGACTTTTTTTCCCAAACTTTTTTCATAAAAAATAAAATTTTGTTCATAGATGTTATTAAATTGTTCATAATGAAAATTTTAGCAATTTTGTAAAAAAATTTTAAAATTTTTGATTTTTTTATTAGATTTGATTGCAAATGGTAAATGAAAATAGTTATACATGAAAATAATAACAACAAATGCTTAAAATGGCAAAATTCCAAGGAAAATATGTGAAAAAAACTATGTTCAGAAATTTGCATAATTTCGCTCGCATTCTGCATCACATCATTTTGATGAAAAGCGCCTCTATTCCCATAATGTATCTAAAATTCATCAAAAACCTAAAATTTAAAAAATTTTTTACAAATTGAAAATATAAATGAAAATTTAAACAATTTATTTTAAGTGTTCTTGACTTTTGACTCATTTCAAAGAATGTAAAAAAATATTAATATTTAAGATATTATTCTTAAATACTATGAACTTAAACAAAATAAAAGTAAATCTTTATATTTATGCACAAACTTTTTTCTGTGTAATTAAAAATAAAACACATCTTTTTTACAAGAAGGTAACTAATTTTTTATATTTGTATATTCCAACTTTGAGTAATACAAAAAATTCAACACGTTATTATGATTCTTATTTAAAAACAATATATTCAAAGAAAAATTTCAAATAAATATTTTAATATTTTTATTAAAAAAAAAAAAAATCTCAAAGAAATAAAATTATTCAGCCACAAGTGTTTCGTATAAAAAAAATCGTATAATTTTTTCAATTATTTAATTTAAAAAGAATAGCGTTGCGATTGTTTCAGAAGTTTTGTCCAGCAAATAATATATCATGTGGTTTCTCTGAATTTTAAAACAAGAAAAAAATCTGTAGAGGAGAATCTAATGATAATAGTCGAGTAAATAACGCCATCAATAATCATCGAAATAAACTTATTTAAACATATTAAATAATTTTTCCAAACCTATTTGAAATTTCATTGAAATCAGAACAGCCATTTCGAAGTTCCATAATTATTTCCATTTCATTTTTTGAATCGCAAAATATATATCGTTTAAAAAACTGTAATATGAAGTATAAACATGTTGTAAGGACTTGTTCATATAGTTGCAGTGGCGATCTAAGAGCAACATATTATGATTGGAACATATAATTTCAGAAATGATTATATTATGATCACATATTGTCATACTGTGTCCAAATTTATGGTTTGTTTTTTCATGTTATGATTCTAGTTTTCCAGTAATTGAACAATCTTACTGCATAACTATTCTATTCTATTCTATTCTATTCTATTCTATTCTATTCTATTCTATTCTATTCTATTCTATTCTATTCTATTCTATTCTATTCTATTCTATTCTATTCTATTCTATTCTATTTTATTCTATTCTATTCTATTCTATTCTATTCTATTCTATTCTATTCTATTCTATTCTATTCTATTCTATACTATTCT
Organism: Protocalliphora azurea; assembly: GCA_932274085.1. Lineage (NCBI taxonomy): Eukaryota > Metazoa > Arthropoda > Insecta > Diptera > Calliphoridae > Protocalliphora > Protocalliphora azurea. The sequence continues at coordinate 94,053,080 of OW026522.1, forward strand.
ATTCTATTCTATACTATTCTATTCTATTCTATTCTATTCTATTCTATTCTATTCTATTCTATTCTATTCTATTCTATTCTATTCTATTCTATTCTATTCTATTCTATTCTGTTCTATTCTATATTATATTATTATAACATATTTTCATATTATGATTCCATTTTATCATATTATTATCCTATGTTATCATATATTTATCAAATCTTAACATATTATTTCATTTTGCCATATTATTATTCCATTTTATCATATATCAAAATAAAGCGTATTAATGAAAACTTAATATTTTTTTAAATTTTTAACGATAAAAGTGTTCATTAGCCAAAAAAAAAAAAAAACATTTACATATCTTGCATTTGAACCATATATGGTTTTTAAATAAACCCTTTAATGGGAGTTAATCAATATCTTATATTAATATACAAACTGAATGAAAGCTACAACGAAGTTGGAAAACAAACATTAAAAACAAAATATATTTAAAAACAAACAAATATTGAATTTTTCCACTGAGTTTGCGAAAAGGATAAGTATCAAATCCATGAAGTATTTTATTTTCATGGGAATGATAATCTTAATATGGTTTAAAAGCAGAGTATATTTAATACAAAAAAAAAAAAAAAAATGCAAATATTTAACGGTTGTAGAAGTAATGATATTTTTCACAATAATAAAATTTTTAAAAACATTGTTATCATGGATACAGAGATATTAAAGCTATTCTAAGAAATAATATTTGTTCAGGTCATTGATTGTTTTTGACAATTTGTTCAGAAATCTGTCATATTCTTTAATATTTTTATTCGTATCTCCTAGGTCGTAAAGATGCTCTGATAGGATTATATTAAAATTTTTATTGGAAGGAGTACAAAGGTTTCGAAAATGTTATTTGTATGTAATTATCGGTAATTTTAATTAGATGTATGAAACGCCAAGTTTAAATTATTTACCAATTATTATTTCGTTTAATTTTTATAATTTCTTTCGTTTAATTTTACTTGCATTGTATTATTAAATATTTGGAGTTTAAAACTACTACTAGGAAAGAATGTTTTAGCGATGCTACATGAGGATGGTCGCAAAGTGCGCTGTTAACATCAGCAAAACACTGTTTGGAAATCCTATAGTATTTCAAAATAAACCAAAATCAAATTATTTAATTCCAACATAAAATAGCACCACAAGACATACAATGCCTTCAGGTATTTCTCAGCAAACGGATTTTCAGGTCTGTAACAATATTCAACAACCAACACTGGTTGAAGGCAAACCAGCAGCCTATTAGAACGGAATAAGTAAGCGGAAATGGAGTTGAATAGGTCACACCCTCCGAAAAACAGACGACGATATTGCCAAGAAATACCTAGATTGGAACCCGCAGAGAATTAGAAGAGCCGGGAGACCAGCGCCTACCTGGAGGCGGCAACTGACAACAGAACTTTCGAAGTGGAGCGAAGATAAGCATCGAGCCGAAGGTCGAGATTATGGCATTTTACTTCCTCGAGGAGTGAAAGGAATATATATATTATTTTTTTAATACCTTTGATGCTACAACTCTATTACAAATAATTCCCTTGAAAATTAATTTATAGTTCCATTTTAATATTTTAATTTATGTCAATTACCTTGTATTTTAAATATGAAACATTTAATTGTAATTGGAATTAATGTGGTTGTCAGTGTTGCCATTTGGTTACATTTGTTACATTTTTCATAACTTTTCAACGTTCCACGTAATATTTTTAATTTTTTGCTTTTAAATGCATTTTCGTAACTTTTAATCCCTTCAATAAAATTAAGAGCTATGTGTAAAAATTATATCTTTGATGTAAATAGATCATGCAAATATTACCAACATTTGGATGCTTTTTGCGGCTTTCTTGAAAAACTCACCCTCTACCACATCGCTTTTGATGAAGAAAACAAAATTTGAAATATGTTCTTTTCTTGCACGTGGCAATCTTCTTAATTTCATCACCAATTAAATTACATATTTCGTTTTTTTAGTACATTATCGGTCTACAAAATTACACCAAAAAGTATATTTAGCTAAAAAAATACTATTAGTGTTAAAAACAGTATTAGAATAAAAAAGAGTATTTTTTTGAGAAGGACTCAGTATAGAAGCTTTAAGTAATGTGCGCTTGAATTGGTTAAAAACTAAATTTGTGCAAGCAAAAATTTTGTGAAGTTTTCTTCATATGAACAGATGTAAAGATAAATTATCAGTATTAAGAAAATTTCGTGTTTGTTATATAAATTAAAATATAAATCATAGTTAACCTTTGCAAGGCCCGATATTTTGGTCTGAAGGGATACAACTGCTTTATTAAAAGAATTTCCTAATTTAAAAGGTATATTCACAGGAACATTTTAGCAGCATATTCTTTCCGATAACAAAACATTAGTACTATATCCTTATTTAAGTGCCGATGACTAATGTCATTGTTCAACAATATAAAAAAGCAATACGTATCTTAAAATGCATATACATGGAGAATATCAATAAAAATGCCATTTTTCCTCTTAAAGATTTATTGAATATGATCACGCTATATGTATATCATTAAAAAGATATTTTATCGTATTTTTCAACTTTTTATTACAATTTAAATCAAAAGTAAGAGTACTATCTTTTCCAACATTATTTAAAAATCAAGTGTGCTTGCTGGTGATCTTCATTTATACCCAAATTTTTGTATTATTTTCTTCCAAATTTTCAACAGAAAATAAATACCCATTGACAATTTATTTTTTCAAATTTCGAAAATTTAACTTTTTAGGAAAAATTGTAACAATCATAACAATTATTATTTGTAATCATATCTATTGTGATCACAACAACTATATTTTTTCTCTGCGTGTACAAATGAAAAAATAATTTTAAAATATATTAATTAATAACTGCATGTGTATAACAGAAATTGTGAGACTCAAGCACAGGGAAATATTAAAAATACTCACAGAAATATACATAAAAAACAACCACAAGTGTTGCCAGGGGTAGCTTAGAAAAAGTTATAGGTTTTTGTCAAAAAATTTACAATTTTTCCTAAAAAGTTAAATTTTCGGAATTTGAAAAAATAAATGGTCAATAGGTATTTATTTTCTGTTGAAAATTTGAAAGAAAATAATAAAAATTTTGGGTATAAATCAAGATCATCAGCAGGCACACTTGATTTTTAAATAATGTTGGAAAATATTCAGTATTACTCTTAATTGTGTTTAAAGTAATGTAAAAATTATTGCGCTCTTGCTCATAATTTACGAGTTATGGGCCTTTAAAATTTTGATACATTGCCACGTACAAGAAAAGAACATAATTCAAATTTTGTTTTCTTCATCAGAAGCAATGTGCCAGGTGGTGAATTTTTTAAGAAAGTCGCAAAAACTTCCAAATGTTGGTAAATATTTGCATGATGATATAATTTTTATACATAGTCCTTAATTTTATTGAAGGGATCAAAAGTTACGAAAATTTAATTAAAATCAAAAAATTATACATTTTACGTGGAGCGTTGAAAAGTTATGAGAAATGTAACAAATGAAACCAAACGACAACACTGACAACCACATTCATTCTAATTACAATTAAATGTTTCATATTGAATATACAAGGTAATTAGCATAAACTAAAATATTAAAATGTAACTATTAATAAAATTCCAAGATAATTATTGCTTGCTAGAATTAATGCTTAACTTATAAACAATTGATTAAAGGAAAATATCATTCAACAAATAATAATTATTTTTAAATTTTATTTTTTCGCTCAAATAATAATGATTATTTTTGATTTTTATTTTTTCGCACAAATAATAATAATTTTTTCTGATTTTTATTTTTTTGCTCAACTTATAGTAATTAGTTTTGATTTTTTTTTTTTTTTTTTTTTTGTTTTTGATCAAGTTATAATGATTGCTCACAATATAAAACTTAACATGATATATGAAACTATTTCGCAATCTCTCATCGTAAATTAGATTTATTCACTAAAAGGCCAGTGTGATAATGATTTTCTCATCAAATTGTTTTGCTTTTTTTAATTTGTTTACTAAAATTTTTTACCAAAAATCAGTTCTTTCGAACTAAAAGTCACTTTTTCTTACTAAAAATCAAATTTGTTACTAGAAATCTAATTTTTTTTTATTAAAAATCGTATTTCTAACTGTAAATCAAATATTTTACTAAAAATCTATTTTTACTAAAATACTCCAATTTTTTACTAAATATCAAATTTTTTACTAAAAATTTAATTTTTTATTAGAAACCAATTTTTTAATAAAAATCAGATTTTTTGCTAAAAATCAAATGTTTAACTAAAACTAGAATTTTTTACTAAGTCAAATGTTTTACTAAATATCAAATGTAAAAATTTTTACTAAAATTAATTTTATTTACTAAAAATCAATTTTTTTTATTAAAAATCAAATTTTTTACCAAAAATCAAATTTTTTACTAAAAATCAAATATTTTACTAAAAAACAGATGTTTTACTAAAAATCATTTCTTTTTCTACGTATTTCCCTTGTGCGTATCAGCTTTTAAGCCGTTAAAAAATCTCTCTTAAGTTAGTAAATATCAGAGATCAACATTAAATCTTATCTTATTTTATCTTATCTTATCTTATCTTATCTTATCTTATCTTATCTTATCTTATCTTATCTTAACTTATCTTATCTTAACTTATCTTATCTTATCTTATCTTATCTTATCTTAACTCATCTTATCTTGTCTTATCTTATCTTATCTTATCTTATCTTAAATAATCCGCTCAATAAAAAAAATTGTCTTGCTTCAACTAATTATTAAGGAATGTGTAAACTGTTAAAAAATTCTATTAAATTAATAAATACTAGAGAACATTTTACCATCAGTTTTTGCAATACCCAGGTGATTATGATACAATTGATACGACTGGCACTGTTATTTTCAATAAAAAATTAGATTCTTAGTAAAAAATTCGATTTTTAGTAAAAAGTTTATTTTTAGTAAAAAAAAATTGATGTTTGGCAAAAAATTTAATCTTTAATAAAATAAAAAAAAATTTTAGTAAAAAATTTGATTTTTAGTAAAAAATTTAATTTTTAGTAAAGATGTATCATCATACTTCCTTCTAGTGAGTAAACCTAATTTATGGTGAAAAATCTTTTTTACTAAAAATTGCATCCACGTTAAGTTTTATATTGTGAGAAAAAAAGTAAAAATCAAAAATAATCATTATAAGTTGAGCAAAAAAAAAAAAAAAAAAAAAAAAAAAAACAATATAAATTAAAAATAATTATTAAACTAGATTTTTTAATTGAAATAATAATAAAATAAAAATAAAAATAATCATTAAAATAAATTTTTTCAATTTAAAAAAAAAAAAAATAATAAATAAATTATAAAAATCATTCTGGATATCGATAGAACCTGTTCTAAGAATTACATTTCTCAATTTATCACATTTATCCGGTCGTTCCTTGTATCTGATTTTTTTTTTTAATTTCAAGAATAATGATTATTTTCTGTCCTTGGAAAATATGTATATCATGAATTCCATGAGACATTAAATATGAAATCGCCTTTGGTCTTCCAATTTGGTTCATACTTGGCATACACACACTTTATACCACCAATAAAACATAACTGTTTTAATTTTTCAACTAATAGAAAATTTTCGGTTTTAATTCTGATGTCCAATTTCATTGATTTTGACGGCATTAGAAAGGAAACATCACAATAAAATTTTCAACGCACATTTGAAAGCGTTCTCCCCCTTCAATATTTTTTTCTTTCAGATAAACTTAAAAATTAGTTTTAGTTTTCATATGACGCAAAGTTCTAGTATTTTTAATTATTTTTTGTAAAAAAAAAATTCAAAAAAATTTAGGTCATAATATAATAACAGAAGGTATAATCATCAGAAACACTACCTTCACACGATGATTTTTAAGACGACGTTTTATTTCAACTCTCTTTTGAAGTTGCTACCAAAAATCATTTGTGTTCACATGATGATTTTTTTGTTCCATAATTTTATTTTATATTTTCTCTTTTTCCTTATAAGCAGGGTTGATTTTTCTTGTTTGTAGCAATACTACCAGTTCAAGAGAGAAAAACGAATAAAAAGTAACGAGAAAAATACCAATAAGTGTGAAGAGAAATAACAAAAAAAAAAAAAAATGATGAAAACAGAAAACGTGATTTTTCTCAATCCCTCTTTCAACTCTATCCCGCTCGTTTACAAAAAAAGAAAAAAAAAAAAACATGATTTAAAATCATGGTTTTAAATCATCGTGTGAACGTAGTGAAAGTGTGATCTCAATTTATTTTACCCTGAACTGTCAAATAATGAAAAATGTAAAAAAAATTAAAACGAGATATGAAAAAAGCTGAAAAAAGAAAAATAAAACAAAAATAATATTTTTTTTTTGTGCAAGAATTTTTTCGATGAATCAATTAGCTTCATGGGTCGATTTTACGTTCACTACCAATAACTTTGAAGGCATAGTGTATTTCTTGTTATTGACAAGTAACTACCGGGCCAGCTGGAACATTTATTTGCAGTTACAGACAACGTTCTTTTGCGAAAACTCCTTAGGAGGATATAAAAGGCATGATGGATGTTGAAGTTGTTGGTGCTGAGGTAGTAGCCGGTGGCAATGTTATGGTTTATATGCATTTGTAGTCTACACAATAATTTTTTTCGCCGATAAATTACACAAATATGTATATGTTTCAATATAAAAATGTAATTCAAATGTAAACATAAATATTTTTAGGTTTTTTATTTATGATTCTTTTATTTTTCTGTTATTTGACATAATAAGAATTAAAATTGAAAACTCTCTCTAATGATTCTTCTGTTATTCTGCTATAGTATATGTTATTTTTTGATTTATTTATAAAAAATGGAGAAAATGTGTGCTCAAATGAAAAAATATATATGAGTAATTAGAAAAGTTGTAAAATTTTAATACAGTGTTTTCACTAAAACCTTTTGATGAAGAAATTCTTCAAAAAAACATAAAAATATACAAATGCATTAACTTATCTGATGCAATTTCTAACTAAGTTCGCATTTTTGCAGAACTTAGATTTAATGTGTTTAAGCACAGTTTAAAAGTTTTTAAATCAATAAAATCGGATTTTGAAATATGTATGTTTAAAGTTGCACACTCTTTGCATAAACATAAGAAACTTAAATATTAAAAAAATAAAAATATTTTGTATGGGAAAAAGTGATGGTATTTTTTACTAAAAATTTTTAAAAATAGTAAACATTTCCGTCACAAAAAAATATAAATTTAATTATTGAACAAATAATTCACTTTCTAATATGAAACGAAACAAGTGAGAATATTATATTTTGCTTACCCGAATCTATATATCCACCATCGGAAACTTTTAAAAATTTCACCTTATATGGGAGGAGGGCAGAAAAGTGGGCAGCCCACGCTCATTTCTTGTTTCATTAGTCCTTTATATTGGTCCTTGGAATATCGTTGACGTACATTCTTATTAGTAAATGATATTGGCCAAAATCTACAAACTGAAGTTACGACGGACAACCTGTTTTCTAGTGTTTGGTCCATAACTTTTTTATTTACGAACCGATTTCAAAAAACCTTATATAAGGCAAATATTTGAGCCATATTTTGTTGTCCGCTTCGAGCCCAATCCTTTCAGCAGGCAGACGGACAGAAATCGTAAGATAGTCTTAGATTTTCACGAGGACCCAGAATATATATATATACTTTATAGGGCCTTAGATGATTATTTTAACATGTTACACACAGAATGACAAACCCAATAAATCCGCCATCATTTTTTTTGATGGTGGGTATAAAAATTAAATAAAGAAGAGGGAGAAGGTTTCCAAAAATGCATCTGAAAAATGTAGTTAGTTGCATTCTAAATACACTTTTGTAGACGATATTATTTTTGAATTATTATTTCAGTTAAATCGGATTATAACTTAAAAAGTTATGAATATTTACACCTATATAGATACTTCGTATATTTTTTACTGTTTTCTATAAAAACTATATTATTTTCATTGATTCTTCATGGAATTTGTAATATACATTTAAATATTAAGAGAGTAAATGATTATTATTTGTAAATATGTATTTTAGTAACATTTTGGTTTGATTTAGAAGAAATTAACATAAAATAAAATGTAAAAATTCTAAGACTCTATTCAATTTTTTTAGTAATTTTTTTCTTTTTATACCCATCATGAAAAAGATAGATATATTGAGTTGGTCATTCCATATGTAACATGCCGAAAAAATTGTCATAAATTATATATATATATATATATTTATTAAATTTACCTCCTCCTCGGGGGGAATTAATTAGGGGGGCGAAATTTGGCTTAAATATTTACCTTACGCAAGCTTTATTTGTTATTGAGAATGGGCAAAATCGGTTAATAAAAAAATATGTGCTAAAAAATGGAAACTCAGAGTGTACGTTGTAACTTCGTTTCATATATCTTCATGATATCTTCTAAAGAAAAGCATGAACGACAACGAAATTTTTGCACAGAGAGTTCGAGGATCGATATAAACTCGGAAAAATGATATTTCACCTCAGATATAAATGATATTTCACCTCAGATATAAGGTGAAATATCAACGAAATTTTGTACAAATAGTTCAAGGACCAATGCAAACTCGGAAACGGAAAGTGGACGCCCTTTCGAGGTGAAATTTTAAAAAGTTTCAGACGGTAGATATATAACATTCTCACTTGCTTTCTTTTTCTTATTTAAATAAATTTTTCATATTCAGCTCTTTTTATTTAAGTTCTCATAAAACTCATAAAAATATATTAAACTCTTGAAATTTCATTTCTAATCGAAATTCCTTCTCTTATTTTAATAAAACCAAACCTTGAACAGAAAAAAAATAAGTTTCCTAGAATTACAAAAAAAAAAAAAAAAAAAATAAGATGTCATTTTTATGTATATACTCGTAACCAATGGTTACATTTTGCATTCTATTAAATAAATTATATTGCTTTCAATTTGTATTTAACCGCAATAAAATCTTAAAAAAACATAATGACTGTGAATGACACTGATGCACACAAAAGATAATGAAAGAAAATAATGAAGAAGCAGTAACTCATGAATGAATGTCATTGACACACTGTGGTTCAAAACGCTTTTTTTAGAAATAATTCTTTAACGAACCGTTGGAGATAAGTTTCACATGGCCAGATACAGGGTTTTTCTGAGTTGATTTGGAGGAGTACAAGTTCCTAGCAAGTCAGGTGACTGTGGGTGGCCCTTCAAATTTAGCCATCTCGGGTATGTATTTTTTTTAAATCGCCAAAAATTCATTTGTGGTATGACAGAAAAGGAATTTTATATATAGATAGTCCTTGTAAATGTAAAAGGTTATATTAATCTGAAGTTGGAACTTTAAAGAAATGTATATTTTTCGGGTTTTTTTTCAAAAAAGTAGCACTATTTATTCATTTAGAAAATTTGTTTTTTGTTCTGGGCTATATCATTTTTTTAATGTTTGTAGAAGAACCTTAACGCAAATGAGCGAAAAGTAAATGTAGAGAAGCTTGCGGCAAAGATCTCCCGCAAACCCTATCCAAACTTTTTCAAATTTCCACACTTTTTTAAATTTGTTTGTAAAATTCTCAAACCGCAAATCTGGGATTAATAAAGAATTATGTTAATTAAATACCCCCGTCTGTTGGGAAAACACACAAAAAATATTTTCTGACTTACGGCTTTTATAAATTTTGGACATTTTGTTACAAAACGGTAGAATTTATTTTAAATTATTTAATTTTAGGACAACTTTATTTACACTATGTCAAAAATTTCAATACAATATCTCTGTTCGTTTGAATTTTATTTCAATTTAAGTATTAACATTATTTCTGAAAAATATGCTTCAAATTTTATTTTATGTTTTTCGGATATTCTTACCAGTTCAGAAGTACCAAATACTTATATAAAGCTTATATCAGAACATAAAAATAATAACAAACCTTCCGTCCTTTAGGAATTTTCAGATTTTCGTATGAAAAATACAATTATCCGTGTAATGTAAAGGTAACATAAGAAGTTAACATTGCACGGTTGCTAGGGATGTATTTACATTTTTCATAGAATATTTTTTTTTTGTTACTTATCAACTAAGTATATAGATATTGTATAAAAGTATTCCGTATCATTAGAAACAGCAGAGGACGGAGAATTATAATTAATAAAACTATATTAAATTCGATTAAATTTCTTCAGACCATGAACCGAAAATCTTAAAATTAAGATTTAATTTTTTTTAATATTCACTGTGCCGCTATAAAAAAAATCGTCTTTCAGAAAATACTTTTTGTGTGTTTTCCTAATATAAGAGGCTATTTAATTAACACAATATAGATACAGATCCCAGCTTTGCGACTTAATAAGTTTACAAACAGATTTAAAAAAATTGGGCAAAACGTTTGGATAGTGCTTGTGGGGAGACCTTTGCCCCATGCTTTTGTTTGCAGACATTTGCGTTTTCTTTAAAAATATTAAAAAAAATATATAGTACAGAAAACAAATTTTAGTACAAACAACAAATTTTGAATTGGAAAAAAAAACAAAAAAATATGAAATTTTTTAAAGTTCCAAATTCAGATTAATATAAATTTCTATCGGATTCATATATTTATATGACTCTTGAAGCAATATTATTTAGCATTTGGAGGCTAAAAAATGAGTGAAAAATTTATTTCGGCCTGAATATCTCTAAAATTAAAAGAGATAATCTACACATGTAAGCATATTTTTCGAATAGATTTACAAGGACTATCTACATATAAAATTTCTTTTCTGTGATAACATAAATGAGTTTATGAACATTTTTAAAAAAATTCATACCCGAGATGGCTAACTTTGGAGAGCCACTCACTATTCCCCTGACTCTGGAGATATAAAATTTTATTGAGATATCTCCAAAAGTGCACAAGTTACAGAATTATTTCCAAAAGAAGCATTTGGAACCACTGTGTGACATTCAAATGACATCAAGTGTCAAAATGAGAAAAGATTACGTTGTTGTCAAAATGAGTTTAATATTTTAATCAGAAGACAAATAAAAAATGTTGGAGCAAATAAGATAAAGACAAAAACCAATTTTTTAAATTTAAAATATATATACATTAAAATTTGTCTACATGCGTACTTGTCACAATTACAGGAAAAGTTTTTGTCATTTTTTATTTATTTATTTATTTGTTATTATTATTATTATTATTATTATTATTATTATTATTATTATTATTATTATATATAATTTTCTTAACTTGATATCGCGTGTATTAATGTGTTAATGCTGATGTTTATAACCCACTCTAAAGTATACCAATTGACTCAGAATTACTTTTTGAATCGGTATATATAAACTCCCATATAAACCCACTTCAGAAATCGCCCTAAAGTACATAAAATCATCTGGATGTTAGTATCAACGCATTATTCGGTATTTATATATTTTATTTCACATTTAGTAAAATTGGACAAATGTGAAATATAAGTCCCCTTCTTGACCGACTATATCTTTCTTTCTCGTTTTATTTTGGATTACATTTAGTAACATAAAACAATTTTTTTTTTTGTAACTAAATGTTCATGTATTGTCTGTTTGCCAGTTTTTAATTCGTCAAGGTCATGAAATATTTGTATATTTTATGAATTATTTTTTCCATCTTTATTCTATTTGTGGAGGTACGTAAAATATGTATTTACATAAAAAATTATACTATATATTTCTTACACTGAGCAGAAAAAATTTCGACGAATGATTCGTTGGAAATTAATGTAATTAATTGTTGCTTTATATTAAAAAAAATTCAATAAATGAGTTAATTTAATTAATTAATTCGAAGTGTAAAATATCATACAAACTACTTTGAATTTAATTGATTTGAAAATTTTTAGTAATTAAAATTCTAAAGTGTCCTAAATATTTTTTCCTATAAGAACCTTTTCTTAAACACTTAGATGTCAAATATTAGGCATTTAAAACTTACTTTTATTGGCCTTATTCAATTTAACAATATTAAACCTATAAAGTTAATGCTTGGTTGATTTTATTCCTTTAAAAGCTTTAAATTTATTTCCTTCTTTAAAACTTGGTAGTAATATAAAATTATATATTAATTGATTTTTTCCTCCTTCTTTAAATTGTAAGCAATGCTTACTTTAATTTTCTTAGGGATTTAATATTACACATTTCTTTCATTTATGTCATTGCCAACTGTTGCCTTTTCCCAATAAGCAAAAATCTTTGAAATTCAATATTTATTCACTTGTAAAATATTTAGAATTTCAAGTACACGCTGTGAGCATAGGCTTAAATTTCCTTTATTTTCAAATTTAAAACTATGTCTTTCTCCAGGAAAAAGGTTCTAATACACTCCGTTGCAGAACTATAAATACAGCCTATTATTGCGGATTTCTGGAGTTGTAGAATTCGAAGAATAATATAATAATAAAATTAGCAGTATGAAAAAGTAATTGAATCAAAAAAAAAAAAAAAATTATGAAAAATGTATAGTTATACTTTTAAATATTGGAAAAAATTATCACCGGCATCCACTTCGCCAGTGTTGCTATCATTTTTTCGCTTAATGAAAAGCACTCCGACGGACTAACATTCCTCAAATATTTTCAAATGAGTTCTGATCCAGAAATCATGCAGACAATTAAAAAATATATATTTTTGCAATATATCCATATTTTTGTCAGGTGAATAGTGTGGACTAAGTTATTTATTTTCATGAAAAATTAGTTCGTATCTGCGAAAAGTTTTTACGAAAGTTTTTTATCTAAGTACACTGGACAATCGTCATGGATGTGCAGAAATGCCACCTTAACCATTAATTCAGCATAGAAAGATCTCAAACGTATTGTAAATCTGTCTATGAATTGTATTTGAATAAAACGTCGAAAATTCAATATTATGCCAGATAAATTTAACTTAACCCGTCTGGGCCACTTTTAATAACTATGGGACGGGCTTATGAAAGGATTTTCAACATTTCCACAAAAATACATTTTGGTAGTGAAACTTCTTTGAGTTTGGGTTTTTTTGTGTGGTTGTAATGGCTTCTTTTAGTAACTTCACAAATTTCTAAGATATGTCGCAGATATAAAGGATGTTAGTCCGTCGGATTTACTCAGAAAATCAGGCATATAAAAGTGCTTTCATCCAAGATAACCAATAATTGATGCATGGAGGTCCTTAAGCGAAAAAATTTTTTTATCTAATATTTAAAGATAAAACTATACATACTTATTATTAATTTATATTCTTTATATGTTTTGCTCTTTCGGTTCTAAATATTTTAAGTTTTTAATTTTAATTAATTTAATTAGGCTAATAATTTTGACCTTAAAATACATAATAAAATTCAAAGTAGAAAAAAACTTCATAGAAATATTTATACCCCACAGCACCATAGGTGGTTGGGGTATTATGCGTTTGTGCTGATGTTTGTATCGCACCAATCGACTCAGAATCACTTTTTGAGTCGATCTAACGGTGTCCGTCCGTCTGTCTGGCTGGCTGGCTGGACGCCTAGCTGGCTGTCCATGTAAATCTTTTGCACAAAGTACAGGTCGCAATTTCGAAGATAATTTAATGAAATTTGGCACAAGGATGAAACCTTTGAAATTGGTTATGATCGGTCTATTATTTCATCTAGCCCCCCTCCCGGAATGCTTTTATAATTTTTTGCTTATTGCCAATAAATATTAATTAAAATTTTTGGAAATTTTCCTTTATCAAGTTTTGTTCGAGACTATAAAATACATGATATGAAATAAACAAGAAAATTAAAAAAAATTCCTACATTATTATAATGTTGCTTTTATAACATTTTCAAGTGATTATAAAGTATCAAGTTAAGCTTTTTATTTTGTGTTTTTTCCATTCTTATTAAGACAATATGCAAATAGTTTTCACATTAAAAAAAAAAACTTTAATTTTTACCATAAAAAAGTTGAAAACTTAGATATGTTCGTTCACAAAATAAAATGTTATACATTATATATTATATTAAAGGAAATTTTTATAGCCAGTAGTTCTGCAATAAAATGAAAAAAATACAGCTATTATGATCCATGAACTGTGATGAATAATATGCTTAAAATGATGACTGCAAAATTTTCTTTGCAGCTAATGTAAAAACTATATCAATCTATCATTTATGCATGAAAAAATTTAGTTTTAAAACTAAAAAAAAAAGAAATATTTTTCATGTTTAATTCAAATATGTTTTAAAAGTTTTAAAAAAACGTTTTGAATATATTTGAGAAACATCTGTTTGGTAAAAAAACATCCAGCTTAGTTTTAAATTATGAAAGCATTTGAAAAATACAATTGTTATATTAAAATCTTTTTGCTGAAAAAAGGCATAGTTTTAAATTTGATAGTAAAGGAAATTCAAGTCTATTCTCACACCTTGTACTTGAAATTTAAAATAGTTTTCATATGAATAAATATTCACTTTCAGAGATTTTTGCTTATTGGGCTGTCGAGTTCAAGTCATTTACAGGAAAATTCTATTGTATTGACATGAAATTGTTTCAACAGACAATAAAATTAATCGATTGTGTTTGTATAATTTTATACGCTTAGGAAAAATAAAATAAACAGAAAAATAAAAATAAGTTTTTCAATTATTCATGAAAAGTAAAAGAAATATTGACATACATTGACATTGAAGGCTTAAATTTATAAGTAAGTTATACATTTTTCATACATTTATAGAAACTCTTAATAAGTACTTAGAAAATATTAAAATAAAGTAGAATATATTCACCGAAAAAAATAAAAATGGCTTTCAAATACGAAATTGCTAATATTTAATTAAATTTTTGTTTTAATTTGCTCCAATTACCAAAATAATAATATTAATAAACTGGAAATAATTTTTATTTGGTTTAAATTTCAATTAATATTCCTAATCAAATCAATTAATATTACAATTAGAATTTTCATTTAAATCAACTAACAATTTTATTAATCCGATTTTAAAATTTATTAAATTTATTGCATAAAAAAATTTTTCCCCCAATAAAAATATGAAAATTTTAGCAAAATGTTTTATTGCACTACAAATATTTACAAAATTTGTTTTAGAAAAATATTTGTTATGTAAAATATAATATAAAGAGTATAGTGTGAAGTAATGTAATATTATATTATGTTGCACAATGTGTGTATTGTATTTTGTTCTATAATACACGTACATATTGCCAATTCCTGAGAAATGTCATCATAATAGCAGTCATCTCAGTTAGACCTTGCGATAAAGGACTGAGGTGGATGTTACAACCTACACGCAGAGAAAAAACAAAACTACAGCATTATCACTTCAATAGTATTATTTTCTCATTGTTAATTTTCTTGAATTTTAATAAATTTTAAACAAAAATATTGCTATCATGAACACAGATAGCAATATTTTTGTTTAAATTTTGTCATTTAATGTTTACACTCAATAACAATTTTAACAGGGTTGACTGCAAAAATCATATGTTTTTAAATATTTTTACCAGAAAGAAAATTTTATTAATATGAAAAATATCATTACTTCTACAACCTTTAAATATTTGCAAATATTTTTTTGTTTTAAATAAAATATTTATTTGTTTGAACACTTTTTTCTATTATTTTCAATAAAAAATGTGTAAAAAAATAATTATTTTTATTAATACGTTTTATTTTAGTATATGATAAGATGGAAAAATAATAAAACAGAATGAAATAGTAGGATGATATGATTGGATAACTACTCGTATATGATAACATGGGATAATGATATGATAAAATGGAATCATAATATGACAATGCGGTATAGTAATATAATAAGATAAAATAATTATATAATAAAATCGAATCATAATCTGATAGAATGGAATAGTGATGTAGTAAAATTGTTCAATTATATGTAAAACTAGAATCATAACATGAAAAAACAAACCATAAAATCGGACTCAATATGACAAAATATAACCATAATAATAATTGCATATAATCATTTCTATCTTCTGCTGTGATCATATGGTCACAGCAACTTACTTTTTCTCTGAGTTTAGTAAATAGCACACCAAATAAAATTTTATATAAAAGTTTGTCTGACTAAATGGTCAAAACCAATTAACTTACCCCTTTCTTATAAATTTATACTTCTTCTTAAAGAGTGGATTGAAACAATATGCACCTCTGACACAATAATGATAAATAATATCATAAAATTTAAAAAAATCTACTTACCGGATAACTAGATATATATTCACATTATCTTTGCCTATTCTATTTTCTAATAGACCATAAATAACATATTTTGTTTTAAAATGTTTTTTTTATTTTTCCTTTAAAATTTTTAAAAAGCTGTCGATTAATGCCAAAGAAATTTAAAAAAATTGGAGTCATAATTGCACTAATATTTTTTTTTATTGAATTTCATTTTAAAACAAAAAAATATTTGGCAAATTGTATGGAATATTTTTTTTTTTGTGTTGTAATAATAATTTTTTTTGCACCTCAAAATACTATAATATTATAGCCAGTATTGTCCTAATAATAAGAGACGAACTCTTTAGCTTACTTCGAAAAAAATACACGCATCGAACGCGATTTCTAAAATGCTTTTATTTTTATTTATTTTATTTTATTTCTTATTTTTTTCATAATTTTATTAGAACATTTTTATACCCTTTAAAAGAGGTGTAAAGAATATATATGAAGCCAATCGATAACTCATATATATCTAACGGCCGGAAATAATTTCAAGAATTTTCCTATTGAAAGTTATAAATGGTGGAGATATGTGTAAAAAACCGTTTTTCTTTTGAGTTTTTAAAAGTGGTTTGAAAGGCGTTTGTGAAGCCTCCCGATAACATCGATATATGAAAGATCAGAAAATTTTCCCAGAACTTTTATATTTTTGAACCGAAAAAAACCGGTTCAAAAATAGCGGAGATATTTAAAGAAACGGGTCTTCAAAACGGTTTTCGATTTTTGAAGCCCCTATATAAGTTAGGGACTTCGTTTTTGCAAAGCAAAATCGAAAAATTTTGTCTGAATTTTTCCGCTAAAGAAAGTCGGTCCATAGTTTACAGAGATATCGGCCAAAACGTAGCTCCAAGACGTAAATAAGCTATGATTTTTATACAGATCGATCAAAAAAATCTTTCTTGAACTTCGGTTTTTTAATCAAATAAATCGGTTCATAAACAACCGAGTTATTGACTAATCTGTTTTTTATTTATTTAATGTCTGCTTCCCTTATAGTTGTTGTTTCATGGGTACTGAAAAACAACAACAATAAACTAAGGCATATTTGGTTTTTTCAATTTTGATACACCTATGTAAGCTCTTCTTGTACAAAAAACATATAAAATTATCGTCATGTACTACAAATTAATAAAGTTTATGAATAAAATTTATTTTGAATAAAAAATTTTTGGTAAAAAAAGTCATGTTAAATTCATAGCATCTTTAAAAAAGTCTTAAAGTCAGCATTTTTTAAATGTATTTTCATATTTTTATTACCTTTAGGATGTGTGTGTGTTATTTAATATATTAACATTAATTTACGCTTCAAATGTCGAAAGGATTAGCTACGTACACTTGTTTAATAAGTGTAAGAAACAAAAGGTTGCTTTGGGAACATTTTGACATTTTCCCAGTAGCTGAAACTCAGATATTGCCGCACATCTCAGGGATACTAAAGTAGTTCAGCGTTGACCTTCAAGCGCGCTACACACATACAAATTATACTGTGCTAAGTTACCTTGTGTAAAATAATCAGGGAAACCTAAAAGTTGTTTTTATATTGAAGTTTGAGGAAGTTGTGATTTTCGCTTTTTAATAAAATTTATAAAATAAATTAAGGCCTCTCCACGAAAAAAATTTCCCCTTTTAAAACTAATATTACTTGGCAACCATAAACCAAATCAGTATAAAGCAACTGTAATTTTTTAATGTTAAAATACTATTCGATTTCAGCTTTGAGTGATTAGTAAGTGTAAAATAACGTCGGTGCAAGATAAAAATCGAGAAACAGTTTTGTGCAAAGTAATTAAAAATCCAAATTCCATGTATAGTAAAGTACCTCGGGATTCAGTTATATGAGAGAAGGGGTCCGTGTAGAATATGTACAAAAAAACATTTTTAAATTTCTCAAAAATTATCCAGTTTTGGAAAATTTAGCCATTAGTAGTAGTTCTAAGTGGGACATAAAGAGATGGTTGTAAAATGACTAAAAAACACCCAAAATTATTTCGAAAAGTGTTTAGGGAAGTATATAAAAAATTTTATTCAACAACACAATGATTTATTGCTATTTTAGCTAAATTTTGCCACCACTCACTATACAACAGTTGCAATTGAATTGTACAGTGCAAATATTACAAATTAGTTTCCTTTAGAAGTAGATTCTTCAAAGTGCCAGGAGATCCACCAAATTAATAAAGAGATAGCACACAGCTCCAAAGATTTTCGGAATAAGTGGTGAAAAGCCTGCTTTAATGTTGTAAAAGTGCTCTAATGTGGGGAGACAAGAAAATGGTCCGATAATTTGGGAAAGCAAATCACAGTAACATAATATTTATTTTATTTTTCATTTGTGTTCTGATTTTGTAAAACAAAAGTTCAAATTCGTTTCGAAATTTTATATTGTAAACAACAAATAAATTCAAATTTATTTGTTGTTTTCAATACAAATTATCGCAACGAATTTTCGTGTCGTTTTACAAAATCAGGTTCTTAAATATATTACAATATAAGAGCGCTATATGCCGAAGCTTTTATACACTTCACCACTTTACCAGCAAATAAAAAGAAATAGTATGCCTATTTTCATATTTATACTTAAAAAAATGCAACAATAGCTGATAAGCATTCATATATGTATATACTTTTGTATGTATATTCAAACGAACTGCATCAGTGCTGCCAGGAGACGGGAAAAAAGATGCTAAATTAAAATCTAAAAACGGCCAAAAAAGGCTAAATGTCTTAAGAAATAATCCAGAAAAAAACTAATTTTTCCTAGTTTTAAAACTTATTTTTCACCTTCTCATTAGTTTTCGACTTTTTTTTAGATATTGGAATAAATTTATAAATGAAACATAGAACGACAGCCGGCAAAATGACTCAATGAAAAATCGTTTAAAAAATTTACATATAAATTAAGATATCATACGAAAAATTACTAAATTTTTTTAAAGGATTTGTCATCATTTTAGAACCTTAATTCCTCTTTGATTAAGAATTTCCAAATTTTTAGATAAGTTTTCGCTTTTATGAGATTTTTTTTTTAATTATATCAATAAAAAGTTCTGTGGTTAATGTAGTATATTAAAATACAACTGTAATAATCGATTTAGTAAGTCCATAAAATTAGTGAAGTTATTACTGATTTGGAGAATGAGGCGCCACAGGCGAAAATTTTTGTTAAATATAAATATTCTCTGTTTTTTTTTGTATATAAATACATGAAAACGCTGGATGATTCTGTAAAAATAAAATTAGTAATAGCAAATAAAAATCAATTTTCTTCGTTGTTGAAATACTAACATTTTAGCCTTTTTAAGGCAATTTTAAGAATGAAAAAAGGCTAAAAGAAAAGCTAGAAGCTAAAATGAAAATTTTTAGGTTAAAAGCAAAACAAAATGGCTAGATTTAGCCTTAAAAAGGCTAAACTGGCGACACTGGACTGCATATACAAAAAAAAAAAAAAAAAAAAAACAACGATAATTATCATTATAATACTGCTAACTAAACTGCTTGCTTATACAAAAAACAACAATATTAATAGTCATTGTATATACAAACGAAAACTGATTCCATCTGTTATTGGAAAATTTTATCTAATCTTGTTTCCTTCCACAACTACTGTACTGTTTCCTTCCACAACAACAACACTGAAAGTCATTGCAATGCTTCTTATATATGTTTGTCTGTGTATATTTTTAATATTTTTCAAGATTTTGGCCTATAATTCGGTTGTTTATGGACCGATATGGTTAATTCAAAAATCTGAAATTTTAGAAATATATTTATGTCCTATCTATATAAAAACGAAATCCATAGCTCAAACAGGGGTTTCAAAAAGTCAAAAATGCATTTTGCCCGATATCACAGTTATTATTGGACCGATTAAGTTCATTTCTTCAGCATAAAAATTCAGAAAAAAATGTCCACATCTTTGAAAAACGAAATCCCTAGCTTATATAGAGGCTTCAGTTTAAAAAACCTTTTTTTTTAACTCCTTTACTGAATTTCAAAAGAAAAATTCTCGATCGTTTGATATTTCAACCGACAAATGGATGGATTTGCCAATAAGTCAGTTGTTTATGAACCAATTTATCTGGTTCAAAAAACCGAAATTCAAGAGAAATATTTGTGGTGGATCTATATAAGAATCAAATTCTTAGCTTATTTAGGGCTAGATATCGGTCAAAAAGATACATCTTGGTAATGTAAGTAACGGACCAACTGAGTTCATTTCTCTAGCGGAAAAATTCAGAAAAAATTTTCCAATTTTGTTTTGCAAAAACGAAGTCCATAGCTTATATAGGGGCTTGAGAAAATCGAAAAGCGGTTTGAAAAACTGATTTGTTTTTTAAATATCTCCGCTTTTTTTGAACCGTTTTTTTCGAGTTTCAATGGAAAGGTTCTGGAAAAAATTTCTGATATTTTTATATATATCATATATCTGTGTTATCGGGAGATTACACAAATGCCATTTCAACTGACGGGCGGACGGACATCGTCCTATCGATATCATTTCTTATAAGGATACAGAAAATATAAATGTATAAAATTGTTTATTTTTCGTTGCCGTCTAAATTTTCGCTAAATCTAACAATACAGACTAAATTTACTATTATTTTTATTATAAGTTTTTGTTATTATATATTACGTTAACCTAGATGACAATGACAATGTTTATTGTAAATATATATTTCAGTGTGCAAGCTTAAAAAAAATTAAATAGCTTTAAATGCAATATAATGTAGAAGAAATTAAATAAATGAATAGTCATTAAATGAGGATTGGTTGTATAAAAGTATTTTATTACATAAATTGCTGAATAAGCAATGCAATGAAGATTTCTTTTAAGGGATTTCTTTAGACCTCAAATTATATGAATCTTAGGATACTTGAATTGTAACATATCAATTATAATGTAATTTAAAACATTTAATTAAATAGCTTTTTAAGCTATGGACTTTTGCGGTATAACAGAATATACATAGCTATTTGCTTTCTAGTGCTTTAACTTAATGAACATAGTTATCGATTTTCTAAGAAAACAATTAGTTCTAGTATATTACTAATCCAGCTATGTTTAATTAAAATCGAATTACATTGTTGAATTAAAAACCTGAAAAAATAAAATATTACTAGTTTAAATATAATACATATAATTATTTATAACAGTTTTCTTTTTATATAGTATTATCCCTCTAGAGCTATAACACCAAGTATCTTCAACTTAATTCAATACGACTGCAAAATATTTTAATACATAAATATAATTATACTAGTTAAAGGATTCCCACTCGAGTTTATAAAAAAAATTAATATTAGGCGCGACCAACTGCGCCAGAATAAAACACTAACTCTTTTATATTTTTACAATTTATTTAAGGATTATTCTTTTTCTATACAGATATTTATTTGACACAATTATTCCTTTTTTATACAGATATTTATTTGACACAACTAATTAATATTACTTATCTAAACGAACGCGCAACCAAGACTGACTTCATCCCACTTATTTTCTGCCCAAGAATGTTTCATTATTCTGCTGCACCAGGCTCCAGACGCTGAGTCCGCATAAATTCGTTCCCACGTTATTCGATTCTATTTGGCAGGTACTCATATTGCAAAATACATTCCCAAGATATCTGAAACCGTTGTCAGGTATGCGCGTGTTAAAGTTGTGAAATATTTTTTATGCTGACTCTGCCAGATGCGTTTCGCTGGCAGAGTTGGCAGTGTTGTTAACTTACAATATATACTAAAAATAAAAACAACGACTTCTATAAGTCAATACAAATGTATGAACTTCTATTCATATACACATAACAGGAATTCCTCATACTTGCCTCCTAAAATATCCGATAGAACTTCCTACTTCCTCCCTTTTAGTAAGAAGCTGCATTTCTACTAAAGCGGATCAATATTTCCGTGACTTTTCGAACTTCCCTAGCAGTTATATGAAATGCAACACTATTTCCATCAAGTATCACTTGTTAGTAGACTGCTGTCAAATTTTGAGCAAGTGTCATCATTTACTTTGCGTTTAAAAGGTGTTCAAATCATACAACCTCATGTATTTTTCTAAAAATGGAAAACAGTGAATTTCGAGTGCTCATTAAACTTTATTTTTGCGAAAAAAAAACCGTCAATCAAACCAAGGAAAAGCTCGATAAATACTATGGGGACTCTGCACCATCGATTTCAATGGTAAAAAAGTTGTTTACTGACTTTCGTTGTGGTCGCACAAGTACAAATGACGCTGAATGTTCTGGAGGGCCAGTTGAGGTCAGTAATCCCGAAAATATCGAAAAAATCCACGATATGGTGTTGGCTGAACAAAGAGTAAAAGTGCATGAGATTGTTGATGCCATAGGCATTTTATATGGCAGTGTGGCTTCGATTTTAAATGATCAGCTGGGTTTAAGAAAGTTGTCTGCAAGATAAGTGCCGCGTTTGCACTCAATTGACCATTAACGTAAACGTGTGACAATTTCAATGGATTGTTTGGAGCTGTTCAATCGCAATCCGAATGAGTTTTTGTGGCGTTTTATAACTGTGGATAAAATATGGATACCAAGCAGCAGTCTAAACAATGGGTTTCTCCCGGTGAACCTGCTCCGAAGAAGGCCAAGGTAAGTTTGTCGGCCAATAAAGTGATGGCAACAGTTTTTTGGGATGCACGCGGGATAATCCACATCGATTACCTTCAAAAGGGAAAAACAATAAACGGCGAATATTATGCCAACGCATTAGACCGATTTAATGAGGATTTAAAAAGAAAACGACGCCATATAGCCAAGAAAAAAGTTCTTTTCCATCAAGATAATGCACGGGTGCACACGTGTGCAGTCTCAATGGCAAAATTCTATGAATTGGGCTATTAATTGGTACCTCATCCGCATTAATCTGCGGATTTAGCCCCTAGTGACTACTGGAAAGAGATTCAGCTCCAACGATGAAATTATTGATCAAACAAATGCCTATTTTAAGGACCTCGAAAAATCTTATTTTTTTGGAAGGGATACAAAAACTGGAGAAACGTTGGACTAAGTGTATTGACTTAAAAGGAGATTATGTTGAAAAATAAATTTTTGTTTTGCAAAAAAAAAAAAAACTGTGTTTCATTCAAAAAGTCACGGACTTATTTATCCGCTCTCGCATATCTTTCACATAAAATGAAAGGTATATATAAGTTTATGCGAAAATGTTTAAATATATATCCTTGGAATCAAATTTAAAAAGTATTCGTGATGGTTATGATTAAAAATAACTTTTGATAATATATGTCTGTCTGTCCATTTGTATGTAGAAAAATAGATTTTTTTAAAGCCCACAGTTAAATATTTACATTTATTTTTTAACACGCATGTGCCAAATAGTCTCGAAAATCTTGGTATTGAAATTCATCGAAATTCGTTTAGAAACAGCTTCAACGAAATTCGTTTTCTAAAACAGCTTCAAAAATTTTAAAATATTTTTTTGTCCAAATTTAATAATATTTTTTATTTCACATACAATAATATATAAATATTTTTCGTATTGGAAAATTGTCAAAAATACTTTGTCAAAAATACTTTTAATTTATTAAAAATGTGTCTTTGAAATTTATTAAATAAAAATTGCATTTCTGTTAGCCAGTATTCGACTCATACGCACACTATAAAACTTCTAGCTTTGTATTCTTACCCCCTATACCACATGGCATTTTGAAACTCTGAATTCAAAATATAATTTTACTTTAATTTGTGTAAAAAAATAATTTTTCAACATTATTGAATATCAAATATATTCAAGATAGTATAGAATGAGACACACTTTATATATCCCTGCGATACCTATTGAATCCGAGAGTAACTACAGAGGAACCTCTTAAAATATATAGACCTTTCCTTATAGCGGCTGTCCTATATATAAAGAATTATTGAAGAGATTGAAAGAGAAACAAAGGTAAGGAAGAGCTGGAGTTGTTGAATTATCATCTGTATGTAATACTTTTAATCTAGTAAATCCTAGGATTTCCATCATTAATGAGGTTATTCATTCCATTGTACAAATCACCCAGACGGTAAAGCACATGGTGGTACTGTTATACTAATTAATTACGACATTATGTCCTAGAGGAATTCGCGAAGAACTGTATCCAGACAATCTTGAATCTTTTTCTTGGTATTTAACTCTAAGCTCAATTTATTGCTCACCACGAATTTCAATGACTAAAGAAAATTTTTAAGAATTCTTTATTACACTAGGAGATCGTTTTTCGGCATGTGTCGACTACAATGCGAAACACATTTGTTGGAATTCCAGATTGATGAATCCCATAGGTAGACAGCTACATAAAGTTGTAGTTGATCGTAAAAATGGCTTGGAATTTGTGTCCCCTAAACAACCAACTTACTGGAAGGCTAATCCCAGAAAGATTCCTGATCGCATTGAGTTGGCTATAACTAAAAATGGTAATAAAAATATCAAATGATGTATCTTCTGATCGTTCTTCAATAACAATAACTTATTAAGTTGGAACTACTATATCAAAATTTCCCATGAATACTACATATAGTACAAATTGGTTGAAATATAAAAAAAAAAAATACATCAGTAGTCATATCCACACGGACCTTTTTTGGAGTGTAAAGAAGATATAAATAAATGCGTCAATGACTTTACATCACTACTTACTTCAGCTCAGCAACATTCTATTCTTAGAAAATGCAAAACGCACATTTCAGACACTGATATTGAAAAACTTCTTAAAAAAAAAGAAAATGCAAAAGACAATAGCAACAAACTAGATCATCTGCTGCAAAGCTGAAGCTATCTATAGTAAGTAGAAAACTAAAAAAGCCCTTCGAGTAGAACGCCAAAATAAAAATTACATTGAAAGTTTAATGACTTATAAGCAAAAAAATTTTTTGATAGAGGCACAAAGTCCTTTAAGGAATGCTTTTGTTTGTTATTTAGGCTCAGCCTTTCAAGAAAATCCCCAAATGATTGATTTTGTATTGAAAGAGACACTTGGCACTACATTTAACTATGATGACATAATTGTTGCTAACCCAGAGGATGTTAATGCAATCATCAAAGAAAATATGACTTAATAACACTATCAATGATTAAAAACCTACCCAAAGTGGCAATAATTGTGCTATCTGTAAAATTTAATGCAATCTTGAAACTAGTAATATTTCCAAAAATTTGTAAAACTTTCCAAAGCTAGGAAAAGATTTAACTTTACCATATTCTTATAGACTTATGAGTCTTGATTTTTGTTTTTCGAAAGTATTCAAAAAAGTATTCAAAGTAAAGAAATAAATAAATAAATAATATGCCATTCTTAATCGATAGAAATATCGTCCCAGTTCATCAGTTTGGTTTTCGTTAAAAAATTAATCCTTGAACAAGTTAATCGTCTAACTGGAGATATAAGGAAACCTTTTGAGTTGCAGAAATATTGTTCAGCTATTTTTGTAGATGTCGCGCAAGCTTTCGACATGGCACAAAGGTTTAAAATATAAAATTAAATGTTTACTCACCCATAGATTTCTGGAGTCTCATCTATCCGATCGTCTATTTGGAGCAAATTATTGACAGAAGAATTAGAGATAAAAGAAGGTGTTTCAAATGGGAAGTGTTCTTGAACTTACACTCTATTTAATTCTGACTTGCCTACATGCAATATACTGACTATATCTATATTTGTTGATGATACAGCAATAATAAGTTATCACGAAAACCCACACATAGTACCTAGTCAACTACATATTTACCTCCGATGTGTGGAGACATGGTTAGAAAACCAGCGAATACGGGTAAATGAATTAAAAAGGAATAAGAGGAGTAAACTGTCCGCCTGTCTCACTTAATGATATAAGTATATCACAATCAGATCGCGTCACATATCTTGGTATTCACGTGGATAGGCGACTTACTTGGTGTCTTCATATAGAAAACAAGAGACTTCATATGAAATTGAAAGCAAAGTCATCCTGCATAAAACCATATTAAAACCAATTTGGACTTATGACATCCAATTATGGGGTACAGCCAGTAATACCACAAAATTAAGTGAAAAATATATCCGAACACCTCAAAACCATACAAACCCATTCGCTAGGCTCCTGGTTGAAGTCCAAACTTAACCAAGGCTCCGTAGAGCCAACCTACCACCCGAATAATGAGAGGCCTGTTTAACATTCTAGCTCTTCGTAGAGATTAAATAGCTTTAATTTTAGTTTTTAAGTTTTAAATACTTACAGTGAGGCTAACTAAAGGAAAATTCAGTAAATAAATGGAAAGTAAATAAAAACACATATAGTGTTATAAATTAATTTTTATAACGTTCACATATATAAGGAGTACATCTAATTATTTTTCAACAAAACTTCTATAGATATAGATAGTCCAAGCCATGGCTCGAATTCTCGTAGAATCCATTTGAATTTTGTTTTAATGTTGGCATATTTTTTATGAAAAATAATTGCGTCAACTAAACCTGCGGTTTTTCTTAAAATATTATTACTTAACTGTAATTGTGTTTTGATTTTTAAATATAGATAATAATGAAATTGTGTCTCAGAGCACTAAAATAAAAAATTCTGAAAATTTTAAAATAGCTAACTCAGGTCTAAAATATCTAATTCTGAGTCATTTTTCTCGAAAAATTGTTAATAAAAAAGTTAAAATGAATTTACAATTTTGCATATCTCTTCATTATTCATGGTCTGAACAACCTCCCAAAGTTCTACGACCAAGGAGTTACACATTTCCAATGACATGGTTAACATAAGTTTAAAAATATTAAGTATATTTCCAAAAATGTTGAAAAAAGGTATGTAAAAATATACACATGACCTTTATGAAAGTGTAGAAAGTTTAGTTTAATACAACAGAAAAATTATGAAAACAAAGTATATGGGAAAAAATCACAAACATTATAAAATGTGATAGAATTTTTTTTCGGATTGACACAGCTTTCAATGAACAAACACCAATAATGCAATATTTAAATTCATTGCCGTGAATCCGTTTCGCGAGGGGCCCAAAATTTTAAGTTAAAAATTTTTAAAAATTCTGAAAATTTCAAATTTCAATTATTTACATTGTAATTGCAAACATTCATAAATCCCACATGCAAAAAACTGACCATATTAACATTACTAGCTGAGTCACATGCAAAGTTAAATTCTCTAAAATAATTTTTACATAATTTTTTAAATAATAAAAAACATATCAGGTGCAAATTAAAAAAAAAAAAAAAAAAAAAAAAAATACGGAAGTGTTATATATGGTTGGCCCGAATATTTATACCCTTCATGAAATCTATATTGCATAAATATACAAATTCGTATTCAGAATACAAATTCATTAAAACTTTAATTATGTTATATTACATTCTTGTTGATTTTACAAATATTTTATATACGTAATTAAAGAAATTTTAAATAATGCATGCATAATCATATTATTTTTTATCAAAATTCTTTCTTTAATCTGATAGTATACTTCACATTTCTAAATAGGCCTTAATCATGAAACTTGTAATATAAAGAGTTGTTATATAAAGTGTCTTGAAAATATGGCTCATGACGATCGCTCATACCATCTTTGTTAAAGAGCCGAATAAAAAAGAGATATATAAAATTTAAAATTCCCTTTCAATTTCCAGCCAAAAATTTTGTTTCGAAACAGATATCTAAAATTTAGCTATTTTGAATTGGAATTAGCTACTTTAAAATTTTAAGAATTCTTAACTTTGGGGCTATGAGTCCGAGCTCTGAGAAAAATATTAAATAATTTTGTATAAGGATAAGAAAAATATTTTAGTTGCAAAAGTGAAAATTATTTAATAGCTTCTCTTAAGTATTTCTAAAATGTATATTTCTCTTTTACTTAAAAGTAAAAAAAACTTCTAGAAAACTCTTCCCTAAATAGATCCCAGAAGCTCCTAGCTCTAAGACACAAATCCACCAAACATACTATACCAATTTATTATCTGTATTTAAAATCCTAAAACACGATTAAACTAAAGTGAAAATTTTTAAGAAAAAATATCTCAAATACTCAGTTTTACGTGTCATATTTATTTTTTCACAAAAAATATGCTTGTATCAAAAAAAAAAAAAAAATCAAATGGATTCCGCGAGTATACGAACCATGGCTTGAAAATTTCTTTTAGTATTTTTATTGCTTATATAAAAAGCCTAAAATGCAACTTAAAGCTAAATAATACATCAACATGCCAAGAAATTCTTTCTTTTTTAATAATGAAAATTTTTATATTTTTTAAGAAAAAGAGAAAGCTACGTGGAGCTCTGGGCCACAGTGGGGAAAAACACAAAAGTTTTGGTAATAAATCTGTATCTCTTAAACTACTGGCCGGATCGATGCTTTCAGAAAAATTATCTAGTAGTCACTCTGTGATAACACGAGATAAGCTACAGGATGTCAAAGTGGACTACCACGAGTATGCAAAAGTTTCAAAAAATCGTAACCTAAAAATCAAGTCCGATTTCAAGAATTTTCATATTTCTGTAAAGTACTTGGCAAGATAAAGAAAAAATCAGCTTAAAAATGATTTTGAAACCAATACGCAAAACAAACACATTTTTATGTATTTTGACAATATCAGTGAAATAAAAAATAAAATTATAAAAATGAGGAAATCAAAAAATATTAAATTCAACATTTGAAGATATTTTCTTACAGCTTTTCCTAATAACGATTAAAATTTATGTATCATTCAGACAATAAATGTAATCTAACTCATAAAATAACCATACGTAAGTAGTATTGTTTTATTATCTCATATCCATATTATCCTGTGAGTTAATTTTCATCCTCCGTAAAAATTCGTTGCAAAAACGATTTGGTTTCAGACGTGCTAAGACTCCTTACGACGTCTCTTGGCTTTTTCTCCTGTGGCACCTAGTTTCATTGCTTTTAGATGAATCCAGTGCTTTAACATGCCTTGAAACTGTTGTTTGATTTACACACAACAATTCGGCGTATACTTCTTGCAGACTTGGAAACTTTGTGCCAATCTCCAATTCTTCATTTTCAAAAATGTTTAGCTGGCCGGAACGCTCCTTATTATGCACATCGAAATAATCAATTTTAGATATCAAAACCACATCTAACACAAGCAAGTTGTTGTCAACTGGAACTAATGTTAAATTTCAATAACGATTTGATTTCTCTTTTAAGGTCGATTTGGTAATTTATAAAACGTGAAGGAAGCGTCAAAGGATCAGCATTTTTTTATTGCTTTCTTTTTATATGAATGTATACTAAGATACACTATTATTTATGCATCATCTTTATAAAATACCAACATTACACTTCATATACCATATTCTTTCATGAATCGTATACCGAATTTACGAAAAAATTTGTGGGTTATTTTTTTTTTTCGCAATTTAATTGTAAAACATGCAACATTTAAAAATATAAGTTTTTATTAAAAATTCTAGTGATTCAAAAATAAATATTGTTTAAATATCTACTAAAAACTAAATATTATTTTTATTGTTTTACTTAAAAACACTATTAAGCCATATGAAAATATTCAATTATTCAAATTCATAAATAATAAAAATATTCTAATAAGAAAAAAAAAATAATTTTTTTCAATAAAAAATTTACGAATTTGAATATTTGATTTCACAAATTCAGTGATAGGTCCGATTTCAGTAAAAAATATAATTGATATTATAAATTTAGTATTAGAATATGAAATTTTATTTTTTCTATGTATGTGCTGAGATATCAATGTATTACTTGGACTATGAACTTCAACAAATCCATTTCGACATACATATATTCTCAAAAGTTATTTTTAATAATAGCAATCAGGAATATTATTCAATTTAAGGCCTTGGATATATATTTAAAGAATTTCGTTTAAAATGACAAACTTATATATACCCTTCATTTTATGTGAGAGGCATAATAATAAATCACAAAAATAATACTTTTTTTTAAAGCAAAACTCCGTCTACTTTTCAAAACTTACAAGATATTACAAGATTATAAAAATAGATTTATTTACCAATTGAACGATATATAATATGTGTATATAAGTCGTTTTGAGAACTGGCAACTCAAGTCAACTCTCACTAAATTCACTATTTTATATTTTACTGTACATATCTGAGTATACGTAGCAAACAACTGTACCGGCGTGTGTTATTTGTGTATCGAGATAATATTCGTAATTATCGATTAAATTTATCAAATATTGTTTATTTTCGAAAAATTGCCAAACATTGGTTTGTAAAGGTTTTTAAATAATTTTTGCAGGAATGAAAGGCTAGTATATATTAAATAATAGTATAGTATAATTTATTATATAATAGTGTTAGTTTAAATCTATTTTAGGAATAAATGTCGTCAAAAAATTAAAAAAAAAAAATGAAAAAACTCGCATGGCATTTTTTTATTAATCGATAAAAATGAGTTTTTTCCAGAATTCATTTTTTCGGCCAATGCTGGGTGTGGGGTGCAAGTCTAAATAAATTTGAAACTTCTTTATTAACCATTTATTTTTTTTAATAAAAAAAGAAAAAAACTTCGAGAAAGAAGTAAGAAGATTAGTACTATATTTTTGTAAAAAATAGCAATTTACATACTAATTTCAGAGTGCTGATTTTGAACATTAGACACGGCTAGACTAATTGAGATAGTCAAACAAATTTTGCAGCAAATGTTTTTAAAAAATTTTTCTCTCACTCATCTTAGGACTTAGTCCTGAAAGACGAAATAAAGTCGACTTAAGTGAGTAACTTTAAAAACTAATAATTTTTTTTATTAAATTTTATTTACAACCAAATAATTATTTATTAAAAAATATTTTAGCCATAATTTTTTCTATGTATGTGGCATGTAGTGTCGAAAATCTTGGCATTGAAATTCAGCGGAATGAGTTTAAAACGGCGGAGTTATAACAATAGCAAAAAATTTTCCAATTTTCTCTTTGCCCAAATTTAATAATATTTTCTATTTCACATACAATAACATATAAATGTTTTTCTACTGAAAAATTGCGAGACTGGACTCTTTATAAACGTCCGTTTTTCCTAAAAAAACACAAAATTTTTCATTATTAAAAAAAAATATTTGACAAGAATTTCTAGGCACATTTTTTCAAGAGTTCGAAAAATGGTTTCTTATTTTATCTACAAATAAAAATTAAAATTTCAAAATGCCAGTTTATGGAACTGTCAAATATATTTTCAGTTAATTAAAATTTTTTCTTCGAAATTTATTTTATAAAAATTACAGTTTTATTCGCCATGATTCGAATTCTTACTCCCTAGGCCACGTGCTACTTTGAAATTTTACTTTAATTTGTGCAACCTTGTTGAATTTTAAATATGTTCAACATGTAGAATTGTAAGTTGATTTTCATTTTATTCACATATATGAGATGTACAAATTATTGTTTTCAGTAAAATTTCTATAGGTATAGATAGTCTATTGGAAGTGTCCTAGATTACAAATTTTAACCCATGGTTCGTATCCTCGTAGAATCGATTTGAATTTTGTCTTAATATATGCATATTTTTTATGAAAAAATAAGTTTGACAAGTTAATTTAAGTATGTAAGATGTTCTTTCTTAAAAAAATTACCTAAAACACACTGTAATTGTGTTTTAGGTCATGTTTGATGGAAGTGTGTCTTAGAGCCCCAAAGTTAAAAATTCTTAAAAAGTCTAAAAATTTTAAAATAGCCAATTCAAGTTTAGTATATCTACTTCTAATTTATTTTTATGGAAAAAAAGTTGTTGGTAGAAAACTGCAGAGGATTTTACAATTCTGCATATCTCTTATTTATTCAACTCTATTCTATTTTACAAAGTATATTCTCATTACATTTCTTATATGCATATTC
This sequence comes from Protocalliphora azurea, assembly GCA_932274085.1. Lineage (NCBI taxonomy): Eukaryota > Metazoa > Arthropoda > Insecta > Diptera > Calliphoridae > Protocalliphora > Protocalliphora azurea. Next base: position 94,085,261 of record OW026522.1, read on the forward strand.
TTTTCATTCATATTAATAATGTTGAAACACTTTAATGACCTTGGTATAAGTAACCTTGAAATGTAGACTGACAGTCACGTTTAAATATCGTCTATAAGGCGTATGATTTGCTTAAATTTAAAATACCAATTATATAAATATATAAATAAAATATTCACTGGAACGTATACATATCAAAGGTATCTTAAAAATGCAATTTTATATAAGGAATATAAAGAAATTATAATATTCATGTATTAAATATTTACAAAAAAAAAAAAAAAAAAAAAAAAAAAAAATTCAGGCATACGCAACGTGGTGTAAATACACATAATAAGATACATATGAATGTGCTTCAGCATTTATATTTTGAATTTATAATTGAATATTAAATTCATTAAAATTTTTATTTTTGTAAAGGCATTACTTTAAAAAATTGGCTATTTTTAAAACTTTTTATAATATTAAAATGTCAAAATCATTCGTATATACATATTTATATTAGTCTGCTCTAAAAAAAAAAATCGACTTTGGAATTCGGATTATTCTTTTTTATGTAAAAATATAGTGTGCGAAATATTGGAGTGATCGGAAGTCGCTTACGTATGCCGCATCGACTCTAAAGTTTTCAGAACCGTAATATAGATATAATTATTCATCAAACAAGATAAAAAAAACTTGAAATCGGTTAGAAAATATTAAAGTTTTGGTAATTCCCGAGCATGTTTTCGATCACTTGTGTAAGCAACTTATAATTTTTTTTTTCAGAAATGTTGAAATGAAATATAACTTTAAGTCAAATATGAATCATAATTACTGAAAAATTGGTTTTGAATCCTACAGAATAAAATAATTTATTAAAAACATTGATTTAATTTTTTTTTCTTAAATTTTGTTAAACAGAATTCAAAAAACTTAGGAATGAAATATGTATGGTGTTTTGTAGGTGACGTGACACCATAGAAAGTATATATAAAAATAATTAGTTTTATATCTATTAGACCTTAGATTTAAATATTGCATATTTCGGCAAAAATTATTTTTTTGTGGTTTTTGTATTGGGGAGTAAATGTTTTTGGACTAGCATATACAATAATAAAAATTAAAACATAACAAGGTAACATAGATCGTAGAAAATCAGTGTTGCCAGGAGGTGAGAAAAAAGAGGCTAAATTGTACTTTAAAAAAGGTCAGAAAAGGCTAAGTGATCCAATAAATATTGCCAGAAAAAAGCTAATATTTTCATATAAATAACCTTGATTTTTTTTTTGCGAATTAGTACACAAAAATTCTTAAATGAATGATTCTATAAAAAATTAGTAAAAGCAAATCAGAAATTATTTTCTTCTTTGTTGAAATATTAAAATTTTGATAATAAAAAAGGCTAGAAAAAAGCTAGAAGCTAGAACAAAAATGTTGAGGATAAAATAAAAAAAGGCTTAAAAAGTTTAAACTGGCAACACTGTAGAAAATATATATGTTGAAAATTTTAACGGATTTTTTAAAATAAAATCTGTAAGTGCATGCTCATAATGTATATAAATCCCATTACCTATCGGAATTGTAGGAGCATTTTTTGGAGTTTGTTTGAGTGTTCTAACATCTTTTGGAAGTGATACCCCTATGTTTCTTAGAATTTCTAAAAGCTTATTCATACAATTTCTAATGGACCAGATGTTTAATTTGTCTTTTACAGTTTTAAATTTGTTCAAAGGCTCCAGCATATCATCAAATATTTCATCTTCTTTAGCGAAAAAAATAGTATTTGGTAAACGTACATCTGAAAATTCTTCAGATTCGCCTATAAGACTCTAAGTAAGAACTGGTGTCGAGAACATTTAGCGATTCGGTTATTTGTTGATACATTACATTTCGTTTTCTAGGGTCGAAATTTCCTACTATTTTTGCAGCTTCTCTCTTACTAGCTTGTCGTATCGCGTGAGAATTAATTTATGTTCGACTTTTGTTAATTATATTTTCTAACAGGAAAAATTATGTTGTTATTGCTCTTATTTCTTTGACATAATATAGACAAGATATCTTCAATTTATTGCGTAACTAATTATCACCTATCTGAAAAAAAATCTATATTTTCTTAATAAAATATACGTTGATTACTTTCGTCTAAGTGAGAAGAAGAAGATATTATTCATGGTAGATATCTTCCAAATGTTTATAGTTTACGTGCGGGGAAAATAGTACTTTATTCAAAACAAATGACACTTTTAACAAATAAGTTTATGAGTACTCTTGGAAAATATTCCTTTCTGTTGTGAGAAAGCACAGCAGAAGATATATATTACGAAAATTTTTTGAAGCAGTCTATAAATGACAACTGACATTAGTAACTCTTTGTAAATGAACATAATTTCACAAGCAAATTATTTTTCCAGGGCAGCTTAAACATTACTTTTATTATTTTCCATGTGTTTAATAAAAGTAAATACAATTTATTGTTAACCACAGTATTTTAACTCATTACTGCTGTGCGTTACTGTTTTTGGTGTGGTTAAATCTTTTTTTCCTTTAGGATTTACATTAAAAATAAAAAAATAAAAATTTTGTTTAATATAGCGAATAATAAGTATTAAATTAAATCAACATCAGTGTATGTAAATAAATATGTTATTTACTTTTCATTAAACCACAATAAAATACAGTCTTGTTAAGTAGACAAATATGTATTATGAACGATTATAAAAAAGGTTCTATTGGGGTTATTTCGCTAGGGCCATGTAATGCTAAAAGTAAGGTGCTCTTTTGACCTTGAACTTTGAATTATTATTACAATATTCTTCACTTAAATATGAAGGTTACATATAAATTTCTTATTATTATTATTTTATACCCTTCACATAAAATGAAAGATATATATATATTTGTCATTTTATACGAAAGTCTTTAAATATATATCCAGGGCCTCAAATTGAAAAATATTCGTAATCGTTTTGATTAAAAATAACTTCTGAAAATATATGACCGTCCATCTGTATGTTGAAATGGAGTTTTTGAAGCTCATAGTCCAATAAATACACTTCTCTTTCAATATATATGCGGCATATAGTCTCGAAAATCTTGGTATTGAAATGCAGCGAAATCCGTTTAGGAATGGCGGAATTATAAGCGATTTTCTAGAACAGCCTCAAATTTTTTTTCAATTTAATAATATTTTCTATTTCAAATAAAATAATATATAAATGTTTTCTATTTGAAAGTTGTGGGTTTGAATAGTCAAGCGAAAGTTTTCTTGACTACAAACCGTTTAGCCTGAGTTCGAGTCCCCAGGCCTCCTTAAAAATTTCAGTTTTTCCTAAAAAAAAATATTAAAATTTTCATTATTAAAAAAAGAAATTAATTTGACTAGAATTTCTTGGCATGTTGATGTATTCTTTCTAAAAAGGTATTATTTAGCTTTGAGGTGCGTTCTAGGCTTTTTATAAAAGCAATAAAGATATTAAAACTCTACACATCGTTATGGTGTACTGCTTGGGTTTGTGACTGAACAGCTGTAGGCTTTTAGTTCGATCCCTGGCTAAGTCTTTTTATACTTAAGCTTAAAACAAAACCAAACATTTTGAAATGTCATATAAGGAACTGTCAAAATATCTTTTTATATGTATACTTAAAAAAATTCTCTTTTAAATTTATTAAACAAAAAATACCTCTTGTATTCGGCAGAATTCGAACCCATAAGCACACTTAAAAACTAATAGCTTTACCCTCCAAGCCACATGCTAAGCTGAAATTCCATAACAATACTTTTGTTTTATGCTAGGAACACAATTGCGTCGTATAAACGTATAATACTATGTAGGTAGGTTGTCAAATTAGAAATTAGACATTCTAAATGGAGAGTACACAATAGCCGGCGTATACGTTGAACCGTAGGTATGTCGTACGTTCAATAGATTTAGTTCTATTTTTTACGAAGGCTACGACCGTATTTGTCATTTGAAAAATATATTCAAAATATAATTTTGTAAATTAATTTTTATACCGTTTACATATATAAGGGGTATATATAATTGTTTTTCAACAAAACTGCCATGGGTGTAGATAGTCTAGTGGAAGCCATTGTTCGTATCCTCGTAGAACCCATTGTATTTTGTCTTAATATGGGCATATTTTTTGTGAAAAAATAAGTTTGACAAGTAAATCTGATTATGTGAGATGTTTTTTTTTTCTTAAAAAATTATCACTTAAGTTTAATTGTGTTTTAGGTTTTTAAATATAGATAATAATATGGTATAGTATGTTTGGTGGATTTGTGTCTTAGAAACAGTGGCTTCTAGGATATGTTTTAGGAGGAGTTTGTAAGAAGCTTAATTTACTTTTAAGTAAAAGAGAAATACAAATTTTAGAAATACTAGACAGAAGCTATCAAGTAATTTTCATTTTCGTTTCACTAAAAAGTTTTTCTAATCATCAAACAAAATTATTTAATATTTTTTCTCAGGGCTCGAAGATATAAGCTCAAAGCTAAAAATTCTGAAAACTTTAAAATGTGTAATTCAAGTTCAAAATAACTAATTACTGGGTAATTGTTTCGAAACAAATTGTTGTTAGGAAACTGCAAAAGGATTTTAAAATTTTGTATAACTTTTCTTTATTCGGTTCTTCAGCATGGATAATCTAAGCGATCTTCATAAATCATATGTCCAAGAAAACTATTTTCAGGGAATCTTTATATTACAAGTTTCCAATATCATTCTTTAGAATTTCTTTCAGAAAAATGATTTATTAAGATTTCTTTTATATGTAGCATTTAATATATTCACCATATTTGTAAATTTAACAAGAATGCTATAATATAATTAAAGTTTTAATAAACTTATATTCTGAATTTGCATATTTATGTAATATACTATAGATATATAGGGGTATAGAAGATTTGGCTCAGTCGAATATAACACTTATATTTGTTTTTAGCTCAAAGTTTACTTCTTTTGGAATATTGTCATTGAATACCTCAAAGTTTGCTTAGCAATTAATACCTTGATTTCCTAACAAAAAATTACATTTGCGAACAGCCAAAAAATGACAGCTGTGGCTTTTTTTGATTATTAATCATTGAACCCCTATAAAGAAAATAAAACTTAAAAATTTACTTTTACCTCAAAGTACACAGAATACCTTGATATCCTAACAAACGAATATTAATACCTTTTCCGCTTTTTTCAACCCCATAAATTCATATCTCACTAAAGTCAGTTTTTACAAATAAATGATTATTTTAGCGCCCTCTAGTGGCATTTGTATTAGCTCAAAATCAGTTTCACTTATCTTTTTTTATTGTGCATGCTACTACCTTTTAACAAAATTAGTTTCAATCCATTCAGATTTTTTTTACTTTTCCAATAAAATGCGCCTTTTCGTTTTAAAACAATTTTAGTAATTATGTTTTTTAGCTAAATTTTGATAATATTTTAATAATGTTGAAGTAAATTGCCCAGAGCCACACTGATCCTTCGGCGCGAGAATCACGTGCTCATGGAGTTCTAAGCTGTCTCTAAATTTACACTACTTTTCGAGATAAACAGTAATACTGAAAATTAATTAAGTTGCATCACATTACAGTATATTTCGAGAACAAATTTTATGACTTGATTTTATAGAATACCAAGAAATCAAAAGTATGTTCGTTTGCAATGATTTTTTACTAGTTTTACTATTTTCGCAAGCATTTTCCTCGAAAAGCGTTTTCGTGCACATAAAAGTAGTAAAACTAGTAAAAAATTTTATTTTAAAATTCCCATTAAATTTTATTTTGAATAAGAATAATTACAAAATAGGAGGGCGGTCAATAAGTCTATAACTTTTCGAACATCCCCCAAAGTTATATAAAATGCAATACTATTTCCATCAAGTACCACCTGTTAGTAGACTACTGTCAAATTTTGAGCAAGTGTCGTAATTTACTTTGCGTAAAAAATAGGATTTTTCGAGGTCCTTAAAATAGGCATTTGTTTGGTCAATAATTTCATCGTTGGAGCTGAATCTCTTTCCACCGAGCCACTTCTATAGGTTTGGAAATAGAAAGTATTTACTAGGGGCTAAATCCGGAGAACATGGCGGATGAGGTACCAATTCGTAGCCCAATTCATAGACTTTTGCCATTGAGACTGCACACGTGTGTACCCGTGCATTATCTTGATGAAGAAGAACTTTTTTCTTGGTTATATGGGATCTTTTTCATTTAAATCCTCATTAAATCGGTCTAATAAGTTGGCATAATATTCGCCGTTTATTGTTTTTCTCTTTTGAAGGTAATCGATATGGATCCATCACCTTATTGTCCGACAAAATTACCTTGGCCTTCTTCCGAGCAGGTTCACCGGGAGAAACCCATTGTTTAGACTGCTGCTTTGACTTCGGAGTACAGTAATAGATCCATATTTCATCCACAGTTACGAAACGCCGAAAAAGCTCATTCGGATTACGATTGAACAACTTCAAACAATCTTTTGAAGTTGTCACACGTTTATGTTTATGGCCAATTGAGAGCAAACGCGGCACCTATCTTGCAGACAACTTTCCTAAACCCAGCTGATCATTTAAAATCGAAGCCACACTGTCATATGAAATGCCTATGGCATCAACAATCTCACGCACTTTTACTCTTCGGTCAGCCAACACCATATCGTGGATTTTTTCGATATTTTCGGGATTACTGACCTCAACTGGCCGTCCAGAATGTTCAGCGTCATTTGTACTTGTGCGACCACAACGAAAGTCAGTAAACCACTTTTTTACCATTGAAATCGATGGTGCAGAGTCGCCATAGTATTTATCGAGCTTTTCCTTGGTTTGATTGGCGGTCTTTTTTCGCAAAAATAATTTTAATGAGCACTCGAAATTCACTTTTTTCCATTTTTAGAAAAATACACGAGTTTGTATGTTTTGAACAGCTGTTAAATGCAAAGTAAATGACGACACTTGGTCAAAATTTTACAGTAGTCTATTAACAGGTGGTACTTGATGGGAATTGTGTTGCATTTCATATGACTACGAGGGGAGTTCGAAAAGTCACTGACTTATTGATCCGCCATCGGATGTTAATTTTTCTAATTATGTTTTTGTTGAACCTGTTGTCAGTTTTGAATGAAGTACTTTTGATTTGTTCTTGTATAAAACTTATGTATATAAAATTATATTGTGATTCTTTAAATCATTTTCAGAAAGGGCCTTTTTATGGGAGCCGTAATCACTAATCGTTTTGAGATCTACACGTTAAAGTAATTTAGGGAATGTTCCTGTGTGAAGCACCAATACTAGATTAATACAAAAAAAAAAAAAAAAAAAAAAAAAAAAATATGTGGTTACAAAAGGTTTTATTTGTGTTGAATTCTGCCACATTTTAGAGATTTATATTAGCCGAACCTTATTCTGGAAAGACATTGTTTGGAAGCTAGATGAAATAATACGCAAATTTTGAAAAATAGGTATATTTTAAGATAGTTAAAATTGTTTAAAATTTGCGCATTATTTCATCTAGATTCCAAACAATGTCTTTCCAGAATAAGGTATATATATATAATAAAAACGTTATTCTTTTTTCCAATAATTGCAATCTTACCTATCCTTAAATAAAAGAAATTTTATAAAGAAATATGTGAAAAATTATGTACAAGTGAATATTTAGAGAATGTGCCAAACGGTATCGAAATTCTATGGAAAATGAAAATTTTTGATACGATAAATTTTGACAAAACCATTGATATTTGTTATTAGTATTTTACTTTTTTAATCACTTATGTATTAATCTTGATTAAGAAAACAAAATTTAAATAAATTAAACATTAAAATTCCTGAAGAATACTAAAGTATTTTACCAGTTTTAATTTTATTTTATTATTTATTTATTTATTATTGTCAAAATTTTCTAATCGTTTTCAAAAATTTATGTAGACCTGTGAGCTACTGAAATTTTATTCAGCTCATATTTGTCTATATTTTACTTTTCTAGAAACTTTTCTTTCATATGATAAATACAAGATTAAATAATTTTTTTTTTTTTTTTGTTGTGAAACTAATTTTTTTTTTTTTGCTATTTTCCGTTTTCTCATATTTTCAAGTAAAAGTTTGTTTTTGGGAACTTATTTTGAATTTCTCTTTTTTACTAGTTTTGATAGAATTTCAAACGAACAAACCTTATAATTCAGATTATCTGCAAGTCATGTTCCCATCATTTTTTAATCTACTCAAAAATTTTGGAGATGCAATGCAAGCTCGATATTCGCGATTACCCATAATCGCGACGGCCCGGTTATCGTGACGGCTTAATTTTTAAAATTGCAGGTTCTATAATTTTTTTAAATTTGATACAATGTCTTTAACCAAAAAAAAATAAATCCGCGTCTTTTGGTATATTAACCTTCATGGATGATTTTGATCTTCAATTTTGTCAGTTTATTCATGTCATTTGTTATGTAAATACATCTCTTAATTTGGGAAAGTTAAACATATTTTAAAGGCAACGATTTCTCAAAAATTGGACATTTTAAGAAAATTTTAAAGTTGATTAAGTCTTCGGTTTGCAGCATTATAAAGCAAGAAAATTCATTAAAAAAGTTCGTACGTATAACAAACAATGTCTTTCCACCTGCACCTTAAAGAAAGCAGAGTACCCAAGTATGGAAAAACTGCTTTATAAATGGTTTGTAAAACAAAGTGAGAAAAATGTTCCAATATCAGGAGCGATTTTACAATCAAAAGCCAGTCATTTATATTCCAAATTTATCGAATTTATTCAATCCCAGTGAAGGATAGTTGAGGAAATTTATGCGTCGACATGGAACTAGATTTGAAAGAGTTTAAGAATTACATTGACTCTTCACCAAATCTACAATGTCGACGAATCCGGTTTACATTGTAGGATGCTTTCAAATAATACTGTTGTCACATGTAATGAGCGAATAACTTTTTGCCCTGTTCAAATGGGATTGGCACAGACAAACTGAAATTGTTGGTTGTTAGAAAATTGAAAAACCCACGCAGCTTTAAATGCTTTTTTCAATAATCCTGTAATACATAACTCCAATAATAACACCTGGGTGACATCATTTATATTAAAGGACTAGTTCCATCACCAATTTCTTCCCCACGTAAGTTAGTTTTCACCAATTAGTAAAAGTAAGTTGTTCATAAGTAAAAATTATTTGGGTCCGAGTATTTTTGGCTTCAAAAGATCTGCTGTAAAAAGCGGTTTCGCTTTTAGATAATGCGACGTGTCACCCACTTGAGGAACTAAATAGTGATGATGCTTTAATTATAGTAATGAATCTACCACCCAATTGTACTGCTCAAACCAAAAAACTTCAATCTCTCCAACGATGAAATTATTGACCAAACAAATTACTATTTTAAGGACCTCGTAAAATCCTATTTTTTGGAAGGAATACAAAAACTGGACAAACATTGGTCTAAGTATATTAAGTTAAGAGGAGATTATAAATAAATTTTTGTTTTGCAAAATAAGCCGTTTTAATTTTAAAATTACATAAGATTTTTCAATAAAATTTTTGTTATCTTATCGCAAATATTTAGTTTTCGTGACCGGTCTGGTTTTTAATCAGTCGCGAAAATATAAAAATTTAAAATTTATAATTTTATGCAATTTTTTGAAGAAAATTTTTATAAACTTTTTAAAATATTTTATTTTTTACATTTTTTTTTAATACTTCCGAAGTCATTGAGTGGGTTAAAAAATTATTAATTTTCAAGTAATTTAAATTAAAATTTTTGTATTTTATTAATACGAATATCCGTCTTGAGATATGCGAGATAACGGTTTATTTCGGATACTAAAGTCAATACAAAAAAGTGATATGAAAACTTGGAACTCAATGATCACGTGTGTACAAAAAAATTTTTTTGTTGACTTGTTGTTATATGGAAGTTTGTAATAATGCTACACCGTACCTCGTTTCTTTATATCAACCTTAAACTATAGGATCACTTCGTCTTTGAAATTCTGCTCTGCGTGCAAATATTCTATTAAAAACCGAAAAATTTTAAAAATCGGTAATTTTAGGTTTTATTTAGAAAATAATTAGAAGTACAAGTTACTAAAAGTCAGTTTTAATATGTTTTAAAAATTTTGAAATAAAAATAGTTTGATTCGGTGTTTTTTTACGTTTCTTTGTTTTGGCAATTTTTATACCCTACACAATACATTGGGGCCAATCGCAAAAATTTTGGTAATAATTCTGTATATCCTGTACCATTAGGCGGATAGAATTGAAGTGTGTAGAGAACAACTTAAACTTTCAGAAAAATCATCTTGTAGTCACCCTGTAAAAATAAGAGATAAGCTACAAGAGGTCAAAGTTAATCACTTCGGGTATGAAAAAATTTTAAAAAATCGTAACTTCCATAGTCCGATTTAACAACTTTTCTAAAGAAATTGATGAGGTGAAGAAAAAATATGCTTACACACCTATAACATCCTTTATGGGTAAAAAGATATTTGCGATTGAATTTTCAAATTTCGATTTTTTGCCTTGACTTTTATTGGTTTTTCTCAAATAATTTGCGTAAATTCGGAAATTTATTCAAAAATATAACAATATTTTCCATACATTCAAATCTAATGTGTTGAAAATTTTTTCAAATTATTTCAGTTCGTCATACCATTGTGAAAAACAGCAATTTTTCGTACTCAATTTAAATTGAGATAATTCAAAAAAGTGCTCAGTACACTGTTTTGAAATATATTGGAAATCTTTTGATATTTAAAAAAATATATTCGCTCTTACCTTACGAAAAATTTGGTTTGAGAAAAACCAATAAAAGTAAAGAGATATCATAAGTGAGTAAGCATAGTTTTTTTCACTTCATCGAGTTATTTCTTTTCTCAATCTCTTCAATATCTTTTATATCTTTGAAAGCGGACTTGATTTGTCGAAGCTACGATTTTTGGAAAGTTGTTCATAATCGAGGTGGTCAACTTTGACATATTGTAGCTTACCTTGTGTCTACGAGATAATTTTTCTAAAAGCTTAGATCCTACTCTAAAACTCGTCTATACATTTCAATTTAATTCGTTCAGTAGTTTAGAAGATATAAATTTATTACCATAATTTGTGCTATCAGCTCCACTTTGCATCACTGTAGCTGGCAGTATATAATGTGTTTGTGCTGATGTGTGTAACATGCAAAAATATTGGTCTAGGGCCAACCTTAATGTATACCAATCAGCTTAGAATCAGTTTCTAATCGATTTAGCCATGTCAGTCCCTCTGTTCGTCCATGTAAACCTTGTAATCAAACTAAAGGTTGCAATTTTAAAATTTAATGATATTTGGTATACGGGTCTTTTTTGAGCCAGGAACGAAACCTATTGAAATTATTATTTCACCTAGCCTCCACGCAAATGTCCTTCCGGAATGGGGATTTAATAATCATAAATCTTAAATATAGCAATATTTTAATGAAAATCGTCACGTATAAGTTTTATTTAGTTACAAATCTTTAAGTCAAATTTCGTAAAGTTCGATAATTATTTTAAAGGAAATAACTCCGAAAATTACCCTAAAGTATTTCAGTAATATAATAAACTCTATAAGTAAGTTTCGTAGAAATATACACGCTTAATAGAAGTATCAGTACATAATTGGCCTCAAGTCCTATATAATACCTCCCCCAATTTTTATGCACATACATATTGGTGTAGGGCTTAAACGAATATATTTTTTTTATTTTTTTTATATTTCTTTTGATGCTTTTTTCTTCGTTTTAGCATTTTTTTCATTTTCGATTTTTTTTTCACCGTCGTATTCCTTTCCTCTCCCTCCAACGAAGTAGGAATTGCAGCAAGAAAAATTGTTGTGTGTGAACCCCGACTAAGCCTCTATACAAAATGATTAACGTTAATAATCATACACAAAAATGTACACAAAAACCTCCTGAGGGGTTAAATGAATTGCTGTACTAATGATGATATGTTTATTATTTCTTCATTATTTCAATAAGGATATTGGAACAGCACTTTTATTCCTTCCTTCCTTCATTCATTTTGTTTCAACTATCTACTGATTATATTTATTGATTCATTCACTTCTTCATTAAATTTAATGTGTTTAGGGACTTTTTACAAGTTAAACTATACTTCAGTATAATTATTATTCAAGTATTTGCTTCTACTTATCTATATCTTCATCCTTTTGTACTTCACAGGTGATCTAATGGACATATTGGCACTCATCAATTCAAGCATTAATTTTATACTCTATTGTTCGATGAGCAGACAATTTCGTACAACATTTACACTTCTGTTTCGCCCTAAATTCTTGGACAAATGGCTGCCAGTCGCCCAAGATGATGAGACAATGGCTGGAGGTAGAGGTGGTGCTGGTGGTCTAGCAGCTGGTAATAGTCAACGTCATGGTGGTGGTAGCGGTTGTGGAGGACGTACTAATGGCATGCAACGTGATATGATTAGTAAAAGTGTCTTGGGCGAACAAAATTTCAATACCACAACACAAGTAACGAATGTGTAGCAAAAACAACAATTCAAACAACAAAGATATAAAACAGCAACATCAAAACCACCACCGCTCCCACCAACAGCCACAACAATTCCAGAGGTTACAGAAGCTGAAGAAGCAGTAGTAGGTGATGGAAACCAAGAGAATGATAATATATTTGCTAAAGGCGTTACCGGTGCAACTAATAGTGAAGAAGGTATTTGTCATTTAGATATTAAGCTTAACAATAAGAATAGCGATTTCAAAAATAAGTGTCAAACACATTATAAGGATAATTACAGTAAAGATAATGAAAAACACGAATACTTTGAGTCTTTCATTAGTGCTACAGCTGTTGATGGTAGTCATGATTGTCATGAACCAGTATTAGAAGCAGCAACTGAAATGAAAGGTTTACAGAGTACAAGCAACAATAATAACAAACAAAAATGGTTGAAGGCAGGAACAAAAATAAATAAAACAGAAACATTAGCAACACCAACAGCAACAACAACATCTACACCGTCATTATTAAATAGTATATTGTGTAGTTTAAATTTAAGACAAAATCAACATCAGCAACATCATCATCACCAACAGCTGCAACATCAATATTCATTAAATCCTTGTGATAAATCAAAAATTATTACGACCAATTCTGTACTGCAACCATCTTTAGTTGTTGCTGTAGTCAGACGAGATTCCACAATAGATCATGAAATTTATATGCCCCAAAAACAAAACTCACAAGGGAATGTAAATGATAATGATGATAATGCTGCTATTGCTTATAATGATGACGATAAGGACAATGTTAATGACTAAAAATATAACGATGATGTTGCAATATTGAAACATCAAAGTTTACATGTAGCAACAGCAACAACAACACTATAATTGCCATTACAATTGTTGTCAAATAGTGTATGTGTATGGGTGTGCGTGTGTGTCACTCATAATTTTGTTAAGTGTCTTAAAATTTTCTAAAGTATTTGTACAACACATTCAAACACATTTCCTAATTCTTTCAGTTGAAAGTGTGTAAAGATTATTAGGATATTGAAAATAAAACATATTAAGTTACTATATGTACATAAATATATCTAGTTTGTTTTTAATTACCCTAGATTAACTAGTAAAGGGATTGCTAAGTTGATTGTAGAAAATTTTGAATTTGTGAAGAAAATTACGTATAGTTTTTTAATTTAAATTATGTTTTTAAATAAGAATTATTTGTAAAAATAACTAAGTTATCTGCACAGAGTTATGATAATAATCAGAAAGTTGTATAACAAAAAGTTGTTAAAGCATCTCGCATGTAATGCTTAAATGATTAAATTATTATCGATTATCGCATAGTTATGTCTAAGAAATATTGAGCTAAAAAATTAAGTAAAACCATCTAAGGAAAAAAGCGAAAATTCGCATATGCTGCTCTGTTTATATTTTGCCAAGAATTACTTTGAAAACAAAATTTTTAATTTTTTCAAATCATATTCTTTTACTTCAATGAATCAATAGATTTTGGATAGTCTCACCTGTATGTGATCGAGAAGCTACAAAATAGAATTTAAAGCCTTGGAACATATATCAGAGTTGTACGGAATTTTTGGTCGTTTACAGGTGATATATTTTTTAGTTTGAAAAAACAAAGGCAATGAACGCTTATTTTGATACCTGAAAATGTGTGGTATGACGGAAATCACTTTGTATAATAATGCCCAAAAAATAAAGAAGATTATATGAAGTGTACAAAAATTGCAATATATTTTCAATCATATTTTTGATTTATTTTTATTTTTTTAACGATAGTAAACTAAGATAAAAATATGTCAATTCTAAATGTGGTCCTTTTTTAAATTATCTATTAATTAAAATTAATTTATAAATTTTTATATTTTAGCTTTTTAAAAATTTCCAAATTACAATGAAGATAAATCCTATTGGAAGATAGCAATGGTATAAAATTATATTCTACGAATATAACTCTTAAAATCCAAAAGTACACAGAAAAAATTAAAAATGAAATTTAATTACGAAATTTCTTATGTCAATAAAATGTTTTTTAATTTTGTTCCAATCACCAATTGATAACATTAGTTAAATAAAGTAAAATTGATTTGTTTGTTGAATTTTTTTACGTACATTTGTTTTTGTTTATTCAACAACAAAACTACATTTATAAAAAATTACTTTGTCTCTCTCTTAATCGCCATACATAAAAAATATAAAGCAAAGCTTTCATTCACTTACCATCTTATATAAATTTTATGTAAACATATGTGATTTATTTTGCAACAACGGCAACACCAACAGAGAGAGAGAGTTTAAAAAATCAGGGCTTTGGCGACTTTAGTCCAATTTTGCCCCTTTTTCTGGCCACTTTTTTAGCCCTTTTTTTAAATAGAACTAAATGGCGACTTTTTAAGACTATGTGATAAATGACGAAATCAAAATTTGTATGAAATATCTTTAAATATAATTCCAGTGAAGAAATTAATTAATAATTTCGAGATTGTTTCACAGTATTGCGAAGAATTTATAACTGAACATGACCTGTTAGCAACTGAAGCTAATGATAAAGTTTATGAACAACTATTTAAAACATCAAATGCCGAATCTTTTTAAACCAGAGTGAGAAAATTAAAAAATAGATTTGTTGAATATTTATATCTTAATTTATTCCCATACAAAGATCGTCAAAAAGTTCTCCTAGGTTTTTGAATTTCGGTACAAACCAAAGTTTGAGTAATGATTCATATACCTCCCACATGTTCTAAAATTATGTATATATATATACAAATATATATATATATATATATATATATATATATATATATATATATAAATATAAATATAAATATAAATATAAATATGAATATAAATATAAATATAAATATAAATATAATATATATATATATATATATATATATATATATATATATATATATATATATTATTGGTCCTCGTGAAAATCAAAGACGTTCTAGCTATGTCCGCCAGTGTGTGGTTCTATATAAATAAATAAAGATATATATATATATAATACAGATATATATATTTATTTAATTATTTAGACACACATAGCGGACATAGCTAGAATTTATATATATATTTATATATATATATATATATATATATATATATGTCCGCTATATGTGTCTAAATAATTAAATAAATATATATATCTGTATTATATATATCTTTATTTATTTATATAGAACCACACACTGGCGGACATAGCTAGAACGTCTTTGATTTTCACGAGGACCAATAATATATATATATATATATATATTTATATATACTTTATAGGGTTTTGAATTATTACACACGCAATGACAAACGCAATACACCCTCGTATTTTTTAATGGTATAAAAAAGTGTTTTAAAATATTTGTGGACTTGAGAACTTTAAAGTTTGAAGTACTGCTATTCGCAAATGGTTTAATAATGACATATTATTATTTTTTTTTAACTTCGATTTTATTACTTAACTTATTTTGAATTAAATGACTTTTAAGTAGCAAAATTTTACTTTGAAAGCGTGTATTTTATACCAAAAATTTACTCAATATTCGAATTATCTTAATAAAAGAACTTGCAACTGTATGAGTTACCAAGTTTTTAACATTAGAAGTGTACTAGAAGTGTACTGAAAATATACTTTAAATAAGTACTTAATACAGAACTGTTAAGTTATGACAAATAACATAAAAATGACTTAGCTGAACTAAAATGCTAACAAGTGAGACGCCAGTAAGCCAAAAATTTTGCCGGCGGCTTGATTTGTTACAAAATAATCGGCTAAGCGGCTAGCCATCAGCCACACCGCTACGTCTTGCTTCTCTGTTTTTATATTGTAAAAGGTAATACAATAACTTAAAAATGCTTTTCCTTAAACAAATATTGAACAAATGGCTTTACGCAAAACATCAGGATGTGATTTCCTTTTTGGGGTTATTTTAACTATGGTTGTTGTTGCTTTTGTTGTTGTTATTATGCAAAATATAACATTATTATAAATAATTATAATTAAAGTTCAGATTTTTTTAATAAATATGTATATTCAATTGTTAAATTTAGCCTTTTTGTACTATAAAAAAAACAAAATTAATTAATTAAAATGTTATATAAATAGTTAAAAATAACACATTTGAAATTGTTAAAAATACATTATTATTATTATTATTATTATTATTATTATTTAATTTAGTAATACAACAGAGCTTAGCATTAAAATTTAATTAATATAAAAGAAAAATAACAAAATTTTTAATAAATAAATAAATAATTTAAACTATAAATTTTATAAAAAAAAAAGAATCACAACAAAAATATTTATCTCTTTAATGCGAAAATAGGAGAACCCCTAAAAATATGCTAGTTTTTATTTGGCAACGTGTATCGTGATGATGTGTAAATTTTGTATTATTTATAAAAGAAATATGTTTAAGTGTATTTTGAATTGGTGCTAGTTAATTCAATGTATAAATTTTTAAATGGATTTTGAGAAAATTGTAGTAGTTCCTTTTGTTATTAAGTCAAAATTAAAAAAAAAAAAAAAATAAATAAAACCAATTAGTAGAAGTCAAATTAATAACATTAGTTTCTTGCTGTAGTGTGTGTATGAAAATGAAAATGTTTTATAAAATACAAGAAAAAAATCCTTAAATTTTAGAGTAACAAAATTTGCAAAAAGTTTCTTAAATTTTATGCTTTCATCTTCATTCAACTGATTTTCCTTTTTTATTTATAAAAATAGTTTTTTTATTTTTACCATTTGAAATTAGCATTCAGTTTAAATAACAAGGTGTAATTAGCTCATTGAATGAATGGTTAAATAAAAAACAGTTATTACTAATCGCTATAATAGCGTTCTATCATTGCTTCTGAGCAAAGGGCAATGACCAAAATGTAGGACAGATGGAAATAGAAATTGGAAAAAAAGAAAATATATATATATATATATAGAAATAAAAGAAATAAAGAAAGTGAAATTGAAATCACACAAAAAAAAAAAAAAAAAGAAGAGAAAGAAAGCTATAGTCGGTCAAGACCGTCTATATGATAACCTACACCATTGTGTACGAGCATAAAAATTCTGGAAGGGGACTTATATTACACCTGTGGCCAATTTTACTAAATGTAAAACAAAATATACAAATACGGAATAATGCGATGATACTAATATCTAGAAGATTTTATGCACTTTAGGGCGATTCCTAGAAGTGGGTTTATATGGGAGCTATGATAAATTATGCACCGATTCTCATAAAATTTGGCAATTTTATTTCTACATACATAAAACTTATTTGTGTCGAATATTAACTTGATGCTAACATTCGTATGGGATTTATGCATGCTAAAGTGATTTTCGGAATAGGTGTTTATAAAATTTGCACCGAATTCTAGTAAAATATTCTTATTTTTAAGGCGTTTTTGTGTATTTAAACTCTATTCCGTGGGGAAATTTGTATAGGGGCTGTATGAAACAATGGATCACAACCAATTTCAATAGGCTTCGTACTTCTATCATAAAAGTGCCAAATTTAATTGAATTATCTTTAATATTGCGACCCATACTTTGTGCACAAGGTTTACGTGGACAGCAGCCAGATGGACGGATATAGTTATATCGATTTAAAAAATGATTTTGAGTCGAGTTGGGTGTTAAATAACTTTTTTTTATGGGTTACATACATCAGCATATACGTATAATACCACCTATGGAGGTGAAGGGTATAAAAATGAGCAGCATATTGTAATAAAATTTAAATGGTAAAACAAAAAAAAAATATTTAACGTGAATAGTATTTATAGTAATTTCTTAAAGATGTTCAAATTTTGGTTGGCTTTCATTATAAATATATAATTTAAAATTTAGAGTAAATTTAAAAGAAAGAAATATATTTGACCTTAATTAATTTATAGTTGAAGAAATATATTTTGTATATACAGGAAATGGTTTCTTTAAGCAAACATTTCATTTTCTTTTGGACTAGTCTTAGGAGTGAGTTTAAAAATACTCGAAACTCAATTGAAAGGCAACAAATTTGTTTATGTAAATTTATCTTTATATTCGAAAGACTTTTGGAAAATATTAAAGTTTATAAATGTTTTAATAGTTTAACAAAAGTCTTCCTCTGTAATGAGAAATGAGAGATTTTGAATTTTTCCACGAAAAAATTTAACCTTGCGATTTTTGTAATAAAATGAGACATTTAAAGCTCAACTAAAACTTTATCTGAATTAATTGCAATAGGAAGAAAACAAAAATTTTCGAACACACGATTAACCTCAAAATCTCAATCTCCTCAAATTCGGTATTCAAGCTATCAATGTCAACACAAAATTAAAGTTCTGTAAAATTTTTCAATTTTGTTGTAGTTTACTTTTTATCGGGGTCAAAGTTCACTCTGAAAATTTTGATGAACTTCAAATTTTCTATTAACGTAGTAAGTGTGTATATCAAATTTTATCAAAATCGTAGGTGGAAAGTTAAAAAATTGCGATTTTTTTCTAAGATTTTAGTTTTCTGGCAATATATTCTCTTTAAAGATAAAATAAAATATATGTTATTATGATTTGCCTTTATAAAATTATCGAACAATTTTCTTATCACCACTCATTAGTTTTTGTACAGTACTTTTGATCAGACACATCGGCACTTACTCTGAAAAACTTGGTAATATTGTGTTATCAATTTGGTCTTTTTAATGATTTTTTCATCGGCACTCAATATCTCCCATGTTGGCGGATCTCCAGGTACTTTGAAGGATTTACTTCTTTAGAAACAAAATCTATATTATTTGCATTGAACAATTCGATTGTGCCTTTTGTATAGTGAGTGGTGGGTAAATTTAATTAATATAACACATAATCATTGTGTTGTTAAATAGAGGTTTTTGTGGACCTCTCATAAAACTTTTCGATAAAAATTTTTGTGTTTATTGGTCCAGTTAAAATCATGTTTTTGTATCTCAAATAGTACAGCTACTAACAGACAGCTTAATTTCCCAAAAATTTCAAAAAAATGTTTTGTGTGCATATTTTACACAATACCCTTTTCTATGTCGACGCATTACCCATATAACTTAATTTGTTGAATCACTTACATGCCGAGATATTATATACCTTGAGTGTAGATTTTCAAGTGTTTTGTACAAAATTGTTTCTAGAAGCTTTTTCGTATTTACTAATCTCTTAAAAATAAAAAACAAATTTTGCTAAAAATATAAAAGAAAAATAACAAAATTTTGGGATAAATAAATAAATAATTTAAACTATAAATTTTATAAAAATAAAAGAATCACAACATCAAAAATATTTAACTGTTTAAATGCGTAAATAAGAGAACCCCTAAAAATATGTTAGTTTTTCTTTGGCAACATGTATCGTGATGATGTGTAAATTTTGTATTATTTATAAAAGAAATATGTTTAAGTGTATTTTGAATTGGTGCTAGTTAATTCAATGTATAAATTTTTATATGGATTTTGAGAAAATGTTATTGAGTTTCATCATACCATTTGAAGTGTGTATTTTTACAACATCCACTATTTACTCGATTTGCAAACCCAGATTTTCTTTAATATGCTAATGTAATGGTTGATTAAGTTATTTACAATGTTCACATATTCTATTGCTTTTACTTGGACATCACACTTTTGATCTGTTTTGTAAAAGTTTCTTACATTTTTTAAAATCATTGGTGATTAAACCAATTGGAAATACAATTATTTGTAATATTTTCAGAAAAATTGCAAAATATTTGACCATATTACCCCAATTTAATTTTTACGTTAAGAAGAGATTTGAAAAAAGCACTATGTGCCAATTTTCTAAAAAAGTACTAATTCTCACAAACAAAACGAGAAATTAAGTTATAGTCGGTCAAGACCAACTATATGATATCCTACACCATTGTGTAAGAACATAAAAATTCGGGAATGGGGTTTATATTATACCTGTGGTAAATTTTACTAAATGTAAAATAAAATGTACAAATACGGAATAATGCGTTGATACTAACATCTAGATGATACTATGCACTTGGTAAAATATGGATCGATTCTCATAAAATTTGGCAATGTTTTTTCTACTTATATAAATCCTATTTGTGTAGGATTTATGCACGTTAAAGTGATTTTCGGAAGAGGGTTTTATATGGAAGCTGTGGTCAATTGTGGATCGATCTTCATAAAATTAGGCATTTTTAGGTGTTTAAATTATTTAAATTCAATTTATGTGGAGGCTCGGTGAAATAGTGCATCGATCACAATCAATTCCAATTGATTTCGTCCTTGTATCATAAAAGACCTGGTGCCAAATTTCATTGAATTATCATTAAAATTGCGACCCGTACTTTGTGCACAAGATTTACATGGACGGCCAACTCAGCCGTCCACCCAGCCAGACGGACAGTCGAATGGACATCGTTAGATCGATTGAAAGAGTGATTCTGAGTTGATTGGTATACTTTAAGTTGGGTGTTGGATAACTTTTTCTATGTGTTACAAACATCACCACAAACGCATAATACCCCAACCACCTAGGGTGGTGTTGGATATAAAAAAATTATAATTTATTTATTTTTTTTATATCTCATCAAATTTAAGTAATTTCTAGATTTGAAATAAAAAATATGTGTAAATTTGAGCAAAAAATATATACATTCGAAAGATCATATTTAGAAAATAATAACGATTTGAATTGGAAAATATACTGTAGTATTTGAAAAAAAAAAAACTTCTACGTTCTTTATAGAAAAATGAATTTTTTCGGACAATTTTTTCCCGAAACAATTTAAAATTATATTTTTTATTAATATTTGCTTTAAATTCTCTGACTTTAGCGTTCTCTCGCAGCCACAAAAGTAATTATTCCTAAAAAATTCTCTTAAAATTATATGAATTATATTTGACTAATTCACAATTTCGTTATTGTGTTATTTGTTAAAATATTATGTGAAGAAAAATAACACTTTTAAAAAAGTAATGCACCTTGTGAATAAATGTATAAATAAAACAAGTCCGTATCGCCTTAAATAGCCCGAATTACTAAATTAAACAAAAACTTATACGGCAACGGAAAATGAGCAACAATTTTATTTATTTTTTATGTCTTGTTTTACTTCAAACTTTTTTCAATTTCATTTACAAAATTCATATAAATTTTTAAAAAATATGGTAACATTTGTTGAGAAAGAATAAAAGCAACAAAATCTCGAAGAGAATTTAAAATAAAAATTATTTTTTGACCGAGCCGCATGGCGCATTTTTCATATAAATTTGTGTGGTAATTCCGGACTCGGCTTGTTGTGTTTATATATTGTGTTATTTTCAAATGAATTAAAATATATTATTATTATTATTATTTTTATTATTACTATTATTATTACTATTATTTATTTATTTTTTTTGTTTAAGTTAGGTTTTTAGTGAACACTTTTGAAGAAAATCTTATTTTTTTTTTAAATTCTGATTTTTATATGTTGCACCATCCACCTTAAAGTATACCAATAGACTCAGAATCACTTCCTGAGTTGATTAAGCGATGTCTGTCCAACTGGAAGGTTTTCTGTATGTCCATATATAACTTGTGCACAAATTAAATTTTATGAAATTCGAAACATATGACTATTCTGGTATAACGACACAGCCTATTGAAATTGGTTGTTATCGGTTCAGTATTTCACCTAGCCCTCGTGCAAATATTTCCTCGAAATAGGGTTTTTATACTGATCATAAATTTATTATTATGTTACTATTTCAATAAAATTTGGTACAAATAAGTTTTATATAAGAGTGAATCAGAATACCAAATTTCATGGATCCATAATTAAGCATAGCTCACATATAAGATCCGAAAATCACTTAAATTCTCATAAATACCACATAAATAACAATATCAAGGAAATATTTGACACAAGTATTATGATACCAAGCAGTGTTGCCAGGAGGTGAGAAAAAAATATGCTAAATTGTATTTAAAAAAATCAGAAAAGGCTAAATTACCCCAAAAAATAATTGAAGGAAAAAGTTAATATTTTTGTATTAAAAAACTTATTATTATTATTACTATTATTATTTTGTCATTAATTTTTGATATTTCTTTTAAGATATTGTAATAGATTTATAAAAAAAAAACATAGAACCGCTATTAGCAAAATGACCTAATGAAATTTCATCCACAAAATATCCATGCAAATTCCGACTATATTTCATATGAAAATGTTTTGAAGTGATTTGTCATTTTTGAATTATAATTAATTTTTAATTAATAAATTTCAAACTTTTCGGTGATGTTTCGTTTTCATAAGTTTTTTTTTAAATTATATTTATTTTTATATTATCTTAGTTTCTATGGTTAATGGCGTATTAAAAAATAATGATAATAAATAATTAAGTAAGAAGATCATATAATGAGTTAAATTGTATTTAACTTTTTTTATAAAATATAAATTATCTCTTAAATGGATGATTCTGTAAAAACAAAATTAAAAAAAGCAAATAAGAATATGAAATTATTTTCATCTAGCCTTTTTAAAGCAATTTACGAATAAAAAAATTTGAGGTTAAAAGAAAAATAAAAAGGCTAGATTTAGCCTTTGGTTTTTGGTGAAAACTTGGATTTTTAGTGAATAATCAGTTTTTACTGAATTTGAATTTTTGGTGAATAGCAGGATTTTAATTGAAAAATTTAATTTCGGAATTTTTGTGAAAAACCCATTTTTTTGTAAAAATTTAAATTTTTAGTAAAAATTTCAATGTTTGTTAAAAATTTGAATTTTTGGTGAAAATTTAAATTTCTGGTGAAAATTTGAATTTTAGATGAAAATTTGAATTTTGTATAAAAATGTAGAATAAAAAGTTAATCTTTTGTAAGAAATCAACAAAATTTTTAGCAAAATAATTTTTAACAGAATTAATAAATATATGTCTCACAATGTTATAATGTTATTTTTTTAAATTTCCACATAAATTAAAAAAAAAGCTAAATAATGCGTTATTTAAATAATATATACCAAAATAACTCAAATAACATATTTTTTGAATTGTGCGTAATTGGTATTTTTTCTAAAAATATATATTTCATCACAATATGTTTTTATTTAGACTTTTATTTATGGGACAAAGCAATTTTTGTGTGTTCAAATCTTAACAGATCCAAGTACGTTTTTTTCCTGTACATATGAAATTTAGTGTTTAAGTTCAGTCATATTTTCCTTTATAAAACACGTCATTTAGTAGACGAAGTTTTTGCTAGGTTATGTTCATATTTTTAAAAGTTTAATTTAGTTTTATAAAAGAGTTTCACATTTGACCATCCGTTAGAATAAGATAATAAAATGTATATAATTAAAACAAAATATTTGTTTCGGTCAAACCCATAGGCACCTAATAGACCTTTGTTCTCAATTCCACTACACAAAATCCAAATAAAAAATATTATGTATTTAAATAAATAAACCAAAATAAAAGCAAACATAAATTATAATAATAAATAGCCAGAAAAAATGCTATATTTATATACTGGAAAAATAGCAAACGACTGATAAGCAAAATAATATAACAAAAAATAATTGTGTCTAATGTTTAAATGGTTTTGACAATACCTTTTAATGCCCTTCACATAAAATGAATAGTATATATAAGTTTGTTATTTCATACGAAATTCTTTAAATATATGTATATCAATGACCACCAATTGAAAAATATTCGTGACTGTTATGATTAAAAATAACTTTCGTCTGTCCACCTGGATGTCCAATTGAACAATATTCGTGACTGTTGTAATTAAAAATAATTTTCTCTGTCCGCCTGTATGTTGAAATGAATTTCTTGAAGCCCATTATCTAATAAATACATTTCTCTTTCAACACATATGTGGCATACCGTCTCGAAAATTTTGATATTAAAATTCAGTGGAATCCGTTTAGAAATAGCGGAGTTATAAATGATTTTCTAGAACAGTCTCAAAGTTATTTCCATTTTTTTTTTACTTAAATTGAATATTATTTTATGTTTCACATACAATAATATATAAATATGTTTCTATTGAAAAGTTGTGAGATTGAATAGTATAGCAAATCAGTTGTAGACTAAAAGCCGTTGAGCCTACAAAAAAAAAAAATTAATTTTACAAGGATTTCTAGGCACGTTTTGACGTTTTTTTTAATAAAAAATCTATTATTTTGATTTAAGTTGCGTTCTAAGGCTTTTATATAAGCAGCAAAGATAGTAAGTTTCAATATATCTATATGGTATACCGCCTGGGTTTGTGACTAAAAGATTTTAGGTCCTGATTTCGATCCTTGATCAAGACTTCGAAAAATTGTTTTATAACTTATCTTTAAACAAAAATTAAAATTT
Source organism: Protocalliphora azurea (assembly GCA_932274085.1). Taxonomy (NCBI): domain Eukaryota; kingdom Metazoa; phylum Arthropoda; class Insecta; order Diptera; family Calliphoridae; genus Protocalliphora; species Protocalliphora azurea. Next base: position 94,110,084 of record OW026522.1, read on the forward strand.
TGAAATGTCAGATTAATGAACTGACAAATATATTTTTAATTAATTATAAATGTTTTTTTGAAATTTATTTAATAAAAATTACATTTCTATTCGTCAGGTTTCGAACCGATACGAATACATTAAAACTTCCAGCTTTTAATTTTTATCCCCTAGGCTATATGGCATTCTGAAATCCTGAATTAAAAAAAAAAATAGTTTTACTTTAACTTGTTCTCTGGGCATAGATAGTCTAGTGGAAGTGCTAAAGATAACAAATCTTCAAGCCATGGTTCGTATTCTCGTAGAATCCATGGGCATATTTTTTGTAAAAAGTAAGACTAAATCTGAGTATATAAGATGTTCTTCTTAAAATATTATCTCTTAACTATAATTATGTTTTAGCTTTTTAAATTTAGATAATAAGGTGACATATTATGACTGGTTTTATTGTGTCTTAGAGCCACAAAGGTAAAAATTTTTAAAATTTTAAAAAAGCTGATCCAGGCTTAAAATATCTAATTTTTTGGTATCATTTTTGAAAAAAAAAATTGTTTGTAGAAAACTGAAGCTCTGTTGTCAAAAAAGTAATTCTAAGGATGTGTTAGTAAAAAATTCATTATGGTCTAAGCGATCCTTACTAAGGAATTTTGGTAACTCTTTATGTTACAAATTTTCTATGTTATGGTTAACACCAGTTTACAAATATTAAGTATATTTCCTGCTTAAAGCAAAAATGTTGATAAGAGATAATTCATACATATTCGATTTATATCTTATCAACATTTTTGCTCGATAATTCTATGAAAAAAAATTATCGATTGTCTTTTGATTTTTATAAAATTTTGCACGCAAATAATTTAGGGATATCTATATGGACTTCAGTTTTAGGTTTCGTGAAATTTCTAAAGAGATATTATTACATTTTTTCACTTCCTAAAAAAAACCTAAAAAATCTCAGAAGTATATAACAATATTTCTGGGAACAATTTGTGGAATTCAATAATATAAACGGAGTCTGAATTGTGAATACATCAGCTTCAATATTAATGCATCTGCATTATATTATATTATATTATATTATATTATATTATATTATATTATATTATATTATATTATATTATATTATATTATATTATATTATATTATATTATATTATAATATATTATATTATATTATATTGTATTATATTATATTATATTATATTATATTATATTATATTATATTATATTATATTATATTATATTATATTATATTATATTATATTATATTATATTATATTATATTATATTATAAACGGCAGAAATTTGTGTAGAAAAAGTCAAATTTCAAAAAATTTCCCAGTCTGTTCATACAAATTTCAAACTTTTGAAAGCGTTTCCTTTTTGAGACGCACACATCTACTATATGCACAATTTGGCTTTTTCTAACATTTTTCTTATAAATATTCCTTTTTTCTGGTATTATTTTCAAAATGTGAATTTTTTAAATAAAATATGTATTTTATTTAAAAAATGTATTAGGTTACTTTTTAAAAAATTATTAAAAATAGTAAACCTATATATACTAGATAAATTAATATTGCAATTTATAGTAAACAAAACATTTTTCAATGCACTGAAAGAAAAATTAAAATGAAATGAATTCGTACTTGCCAAAAATGTATCTATAATTTACATTTTTATTTTGAAAATATTTTTTTTTTTTTTAGCGACAAGGATATTTTGAAAATGCTGACTGAATTACCCAAAAACAAGACGATAGCTTTTTATACACTTTTAAAATTTTACAAGTCCGTCAATAAATTAAAGATATGAGAATATTTGAATTTGTAAACTTTCTCTATTTTGTTAATTTTTATACAAATTTAAATATTTTTTTCAAGAAAATAAGAAAGAATTCCTTTTTTGTATCAAAAACATCAAACATGTTCTTTGAAAAGTTTTAGTATACGTAGTATAATATTTTAATGTAAAGATTCCATATTTTCTGAATATGTTAAAAAATCAAAAATTTTAAATATCATAATTAACAAAAAATTCAATTGCATTAAAATGTACTTTTTAAAAATCTTACTTATTTTTTAAATATTCGTATTAAGGTCGACATAAGGTAAATTAAAAGGTAATTAAACGCCTCTTAAATCATTAAAATTGACAAAGCCTTCCCAGAGATATTGATACTTAAAGTTACACACTTTTGAAATTTTTTTGGTTCATTTTTTTATTTTTTTTTTTTTGTGATAGTAAAAAAGCGAAATAAAATTGCGAGTTTTCGCAATTTCGTGAAACTGAAACTGATAAATGGCTTGATGAAGTTTGCGTATAAAAATTGTTATAGAAATTCTTTTATAGAATTTTCGATATATATATTTATGAAATATAGATTTTGTGAAGGATACAAAAGATTCGGCCCAGCCGAATATAACACTTCCACTTATTTGTTTCTATTTTTTTTTCTTCTACTAAAGAAAATTTGTTTATTTAAGCTAAACATGAACAGGTCATAAAAAACAAGAAAATATTTCCTAAATATATACATGTGTTTTATAAAAAAAAAAAACTAAGTGGAATTTTTGTTGAAAAACACTTTAACTGAAACCATAAAAATATATTTTGCTAAAAAGTTTTTAACAACATCATAACATTTAAACCTAAAAGTGTGCAAATTTTTGTCCACTCTAAATGCAAAAGTGTCAAAGTATGCACATGTGGTGAAAACAATTTATAATTGAACTTTTGTGGTCATTACAAAGAATGTTTTTTTTTTATTTAATTAAAACCATCAGACAAACGACCAATGACTGTAGGTTGGCTTGATGTGTATGTAGTGATTATAAAGGAAAATGACCACAATAAATTAGTAGCATTTACTGGTCAAATTATCACGCGTACAACTGCAAAGTACAAAAATTACTTAAGAGTAAATGCTCTTTGTTTTTTTTTCATTTAATTAATTATATTATTATGATAGGTAAATTTCAATACTTGTTATCGTGTTAATATTTTTCTTTATATTTACTTATTATTATTATTTTTTTTTTTTCATTACACATAAACGATTTAATTTAATTTGGTGTCTTTTTTGTATGTATTTTGGATCTTAATGGGATTTTAATACTTAATTTTGTTTTGGCTTTAACGAGATGTACTTAATATGAAAGACAAACATTTGTATAATTATTTTTATATAAATTGTATTTTTTTAATTTATGGTAGAAAGGTCGTAATCTGGGCAACATTAAACAGGCACGAAAAAAATTGAAATATGCGCTTAAAAAGCATGAAAAAGTACGCATAGAAATATGCATAAAAAATTGACAAGTTCGTGTTTTATTTTTATATAAGTATGCATAAATATACATTGTCCCACTTTAAAATTCTGAGTTTTAAATACAAAAAAAAAAGAAAAAAAAAATTATAAAATATAAAATATACGTAAATAGAATTTGATAGTCATATTAGATACTATGATTTTTACAATTACCTACGAAATATTTAAAAAATTTTCAAAATATAGATTAATTAATCAAACTTCAAAAGATCAATAAAGAAATAGCGTTTTTGTTAACAAAATTAGTTATGCAAAGTCTTCACAAATATGAATATTCTGTAAAATACTTACGAAATATGCAAAAGCTTACCTTTCAAGCGAAAAGCTTAAAAACCTTGGCTTGGTCATAATATTTAAAGTGTGCTGAACTTTTGGTTTTAAAAAGTATTTATTAAAACGCATATGTTTCTAACTGACATAAAAATAGCAAAAAATTAGCAGGAACAGCAGAAGACTGGCGTTTTGTACGGCACTCATAAAATGCAAGCTCTAAGATATAAATATATTAGGGTTGTGCAACAAAACTTGCTGATGCTACCAACTAAAATGAAAGTTTACTTCATTTTTAAATAACATCTTATAAAATTTTTGAACTAAACTAAATTTTTACTCTATTTATGATAATATTTCTGAATATTTTTTTCCTGGTATTATTAATTATAAAGCCGCTATATCATTTTGGAAGCGTTTTAAAGGCACATTTAATCGTATAATAGAAACTAAGCCTATAATATATATAACATGTATGTACTGTACAAAATGTAATTCTCTTTTAGTTTTTTTTTGTTAATTACAATTTTATTTGATTTTTTCTTTCACATACGTAAAAATTTAACTATTTTAATTACCAACTCTTTTTTTTTGTTGATGAAGGTACTTAGGCCGTTTTCAAAATAAATGGCTCACATATACACTTAACTTTTGTGTTTTGAGAGATCAGTGAACAAAATATTTCAAAAATTTTGAAACATGAGAAAAAAGTTTTGAACAAATTTCTTAAAAAAAGTGTGTAAACGAAAAGTTTTTACATTTTAAAATGTAAATATTTCTTTCCTTGTTAGCAATATGATATAGATCGGATCGCACTTTTCTGAATCTGAAGTTTGGAATCCTGAATCAACCGACTTCAAGTTGAAACAAAAGTTACTTAAGTAATGACAATTTTGGCAAATGATACATCAGAGAAAAGACAATGTCATTGTCTATCAAAAGAAAATAAAAAAAAAACAATACTAAATAATATAAAGAACGATGTTCCGACTAGATTTGGCAACGAAAAGTGATTCGGTAAAGTGGTTCAGATTAAAAACTGTAAAATATACTGCATATATGTGTCATAAAAAGTTAGGATTGAACCCAGTTAAAAAACTTTACAATAATTGTCGTAATAGTGTCAAAAAACAGAATGAGTAAATTGTAAAAAGATTGTAAATATTTAAAAAAGTTCTTATAAAATTCTGCAAAACAAATATGTTTTTTTGTTTTCTGAATTTTTAAAATTTTTATATTCCTTCCGTTACTTATAACTTTAAAGAAAAACAACAAGCATATTTGTATTCTTTAGAGTCGCTATATATATTTAAAAATCTTCATTTGAAAATGTAAAAAAATTTCATTTACATGCTTAAAATTATTATATTTTATATTGATATCTAAAAAGAAATGCATATATTTTTATGCAAAGAAGAATAATCGAAAAATTTTATTTTCTCAATTAAATATTAGTTATTTTCAGATGATTCTTAAATCTATAAAACTAGAATTTGAGGGACTCATTTGAAATATATTTATCAATTTTGTTAATGAATGCATTTCTTAAATTTCTCTGTTTGTTTTAAAAAGTTTTATTCTCAAATTTTTAACATTTGAGAAAAAGTTCAATTTTAACAAACCCATCCACGAAAATTGAACCTTTTCATATCCACCATCATTTCGAGTGAAATATATCGAAATAATCACCAAAGACATCAAAAAGTGTATATATTCTGGATCATCGTGAAAACTGAAGACAATCTAACGATGATCAAAGTCTGTTTTCAACGAAATTTAGCCCAAATATTTGTCTTATATTAGGTTTGTTTGGTATTAAAATGAGCAAAATCGGTTCATAAGTAAAAAATTATGGACCAAACACTTCAAAAAAAGAGTTTCAGAAGTAACTCCAGTTTATACTTTTTGGCCGAAATCTTTCACAAAAAAGCATGTAAGTCAACGAAATTTTGTTCAAAGAGTTCAAGGCCAAATGTAAACTTGGAAACCAAGAAAGGGTATACTCCTCCCTCTTTACCGCCCACCTCTCATAAAAGGTAAAATTTTAAAAATGTTGTATTCGTCTTGGCCGAATATACTTGTTTAAAACTAATAGTATTTGATAACATAAATCGTTACAAAATAAGTGTCATTTTTTAGCAAAACGCAATTAGTTCTTAACTCTAAGAGATCAGTAAAATATCGTCGGAACAAGAAAAAAAGATCGAGAAAAAATTTTGTACAAAATAAATACACTCTCAAAATATAGTAATGAACATCGGGATGTAAAGGTTTCAATAAATTCAATTATGTGGGATATGTAGTAAATTTTATCTGTCTATTTATAGCTGTACTATCCGAGACACAAAAAGATTATTGTTAAAGGACTAACAAATAAAGAGGTAAAGGAAGTAACGAAGTGAATCTTTCGAATTTCCTTATAAACTGATGAAAATATCAGTAGAGAGGACCAAATAGATAACAAAAGTCTGCCACTATTTTAAGAATAAGTGCTAAAGACTATTCTAATGTTGACAAAAGTGATGTACAAAAACGAATGAGTGGTGATAAGATAATGGTCTGAAAAATTTGTGGAGGCAAATTACAATAACATAATTTTAATTTTATCTTTAATGTAAATATATTGTAATTTAATTAAATAACGTTTTAGTTCAGATTTAAATGTCGGTTCTCATTTTAAGACAAAAATTGCATAAGTTAAATTTTTTGATGGACAGGACTTATCATTCTCAAATTAAGACCAAATTTTCGTATTAAAAAACATATAATATATAACTTGGTCTGGATGTTCTGTTTTTCATTTGGAAATAGGAATACGTCACTATTTTTAAGGTATCTTGTCAAAAAACAGAACGTTTCCACCAAATGGAGATCGATTCATAAGTGAATTAATTTCTCAAATGGATGAAATTAAAATTTGGTTTACTTTCGACCACTTTTTGAATTCCTTGAAAATTTTTCTCAATCTCAAGGAATTTAATCAATGAAGTGAATTTGTATTAACTTTAAATAAAAACTGCTTTATATTTGAATTTAGGTAAATTTTTTCAACAACCCACCTAAAATATTTGCAGGGACCCCTTGTGGGTCACAGACCCCCATTTGAGAACCGTTGAATTAGAGGATGAATTTTCATCCATTTACTTTTTTGAAATGAACACATAAAATATGTTATAATATGCAATATATTTCGTTGTAAAGAAAAAACTGAGATCAAGTTGTGAAATAAACCGGAAAATAAATTTAGAATTTTTGAATAAATCGTTACTTATTTATGCTCTTAAGATTTACAAAAAAATTTTAAAATGTAAAATATGCTTGAAATTTCAAAAGCTACATCGTTACGATTCTCTAAATACAAAGTACAAATTTGGCGATTTTCTCGTTTTCCGGGGCTGTACATTAGGGGTATAAATTTTTTGCGACAAAAAGTTTACATGGTATATGTTATTATAGTGATATCAGAAAATATTTTTTTAAATTATTTTGGGCCAAAAACCTTCCGCACTGAATGCAGTTTCTAAAATCTTTCAGGAACTTATTGTTCGAAAATTTTAAACGATCGCGAAAACGCATATCTTATTTCATAGTAATTTTCCATGCTACGTCATGTAAATTTTAATATTTTCAAAAATTGCAAAAGTTGCAAAAAGTTATACTTGATTTTTTGCTCTTTAGTTTATTCTAATTGATCCACTTTTTATCATCTTTTTGTGGTGCTGAAGCAGGATTTCAGATATCAAAAATTCCCTTTAGACGTTAATTAGATTCAGTTCGTTTGACACCCAATCTCTATGTATTTAGATGAAGCCATGTGCACTTCTTGCATTTGTCAAGAGCAAAGCCTCCTCTTCCTCATCTTAAAACTTTTTCGGCTGTCTGGGATACTTATAAGCGTGCTCATTGAAGTCATCGAATTAAAATCCCACTCAGGACATGTTTTCTGAGCTAAATTAGAATCCCTACAAAGTTCTACCAAAATATGATGGCTTTCCGCAACTCTTTTCGTTAAGAAATCATAATGAATAAAAAATTTATTTTTCTTTGTTTCAAAACTCTCTATATTCAAAGCCAAACAAATTTTATTTTCGCAAAAAGTATTTTTATCAAGATGCAAATTTTACTAAAAAACGTAATTTTCACCACAATGTCGACTTTTACAAAAAAAGTTCTGTACTATACTATAATCAATACTATATCTAAGAGCAACATATTATGATTGGAACATATTTTCACAGCTATAAATAGATATGATTATAAATATATGTGATTATAATAACAATTATACAAAGACGAGTTTTAACGAAAAATCGGTTAAAAAGTTCTCCACAAAAAAAAAAAAAAAAAATTAAATAATAAAAAAAAAAAAAAATAAATAAAAGAGTATTAGAATGTCCCGAAAAAAATGCTTCTTTGTGATTTTTATATAGGAAAGCACTCAAAAGATGTGAAGTTTTTATTATTTTTTCCTTTTCGTTTTTCCAAGCGTCATATTTTTCGACCAGAAAGGGCCAGGAGTCTAAAAATTCATTATTTAAGAAACACTTCCAATAGGCAATGGGTGTAGTAAGTTTCATTGAAATCTAAGATATCAAACCCTTAAATTGCTGTTTATGTCTATTTTGATATGGAATCACTCATATAGATATTTTTGTTAAAAAAATTTTAATTTAAAAGTAAATTATTTATATTTTTACACCCTACACCACCAAAGGTAGTTGGGGCATTATGCGTTTGTGCTCATGTTTCTAACGCACAGAATCACTTCTGAGTCGTCTTAGCGATGTCCGTGGCTGTCCATGTAAACAAAGTATGATTCGCAATTTTAAAGATATCTTTGTGAAATTTGGCACGAATTATTATTTTGGTATAATGACGGAGTCTATTGAAATTTCATCTTACCTCCATACAAACGTTCTTCAGGAATAGGGGTTTGACGATTATAACTGCTTTAAATATAGCAATATTTTAATGAAAGTCGGTTTAAAAAAGTTTTGTATAAGTATCAATCTTTGTGCCAAATATTATAAAGATCAGTCTATAATAGACCATAACTCCCATATAAACCATAGAGTTAGTACAAATTAATATTCGACACAAATAAGTTTCATAATAATATAAATAACAGTGGTAAATTTTATACGGATCATCTCGGGTATCATCTTAAAATGCATAAATTCATGTAAATGTTTGTATTAACGTAATATTCTGTATTGGCATACTTTATTTTATATTTAGTAAATATATCCACAATTGGACACAGGTCTAATATAAAAGCCCTTCACGAATTTTGATGCACACACACGCAGAGAAAAATATGGTTGTGGTGACTATATTCTAAGAGCAACATATTGTGATTGAAATAAATGTTTACAGTTAAAAATTAGAACGATTATAAATAATAATTTTTTTGATTTTATTTTATCATATTTTTGTCCGGCTTTATCTTTTAATGATTCGATTTTATAATATTATGAAATTATTTGTTTTATGTTATTTGTATTATGATTTGATTTTATCATATTATAATCCCATTTTATCATATGATTAATTTATTTTTATCAATTATAATTCCCCTAAATCATTTCGTCGTAATATAATCCCATTTTATCATATTATGACCAAGAGCTATATGTTTCCTCTGATAAATTTATTAAAAAAGAACACAAAGTAGTAATTTACTCTTATTAATTTTTTAGTAAGTTTATTGCATATTTTACAAAATTACTAATTTCTCACATATAAATATTTACACGGGAACTTATTTGGAAATGTAAGGCACACAGTTCCATTCTAACTATTTAAGGTTAACCGAAAAATAAATAAATACACCATATAAATATGGTGTATTTAATACTTTAATATGAATATAAAGAGATATGAATGCAAATGCAATTAGTGGAATTATGTTATTAATTATTTGGATTTTTTAAAGTAGTGTAAAATGTCACTTGAAAGTTTTAAGCTTTCACCCTTTTTTATTTGAATTTATTTAGTTTATTTTTAAAAATATTCACTAGTTTATTCGCTAACATTTATTAAGAACATAAACAATTATAATTCAGAAATAATTTGTTTGGTCTTAAACTTAAAGCAAGGACTCTATTTTTGAGAAAAACATAACATGAGTTGTAAAAACAAAATATTGCTTAAAAGCAAATAAAAATATTGGAAACATTTAATAATTGTAGAAATAATTAAATTTTTGCATGTTTATAAAATTTTGTTTCTAGTATAAGTTTTCCCCAAATATAATATTTTTGTTGACAATCATATTTAAATTTTGATTGAGGTTAACCATTAAATTACTAAATTTAAACAGAAACGTTTTGATCATGAACGCAGTCTTATTAAAATCTATGAAAAATAACTATAAAAATATAATATTGTTGTCGTGAGCAATTATGTTTTTTTCTCTGTGTGTGCATAATGGTGTAGGGTATCATATAGTCGGGCAAGTCCGACTATATCTTTCTTATTTTATGTAAGTGTGGTAGTAATTCTAATTTTATTTTAGTAAATATATTTTTAAATTACTAACATGAAATTTGTAAATTTTGTCCTTTTTGTATATTTAATGCTAGTTGCAAAATGTTTTGCTAGATTAAAAGAAGTACACTTAAGCATTATAACAAAATTAAATTACTGACTTTAGTGATTATATATGTAATAGTTATAGTAAATATAAATACATATGTATATTTATTTAATAAAAAGAAAAATAAATAGAAAATAAACCACCAACAAAATAACATAAACGAAAAAATGTGGCAACGAATCCATATAAACAGGCACACACATACATATGTATATACCAATTCATTTACTAGAATTCTCTTATATTTATACACATTATCTCTCAAAACTTTCACTTATTTTTGTTTACTACATACAATATGCTAGTGTATAATTTTATATGTAAGTGTGTGTGTGTGTTATTAATATTTATAAATACTTACTACAACTTATATATTTATATCAATTAAATCTTTTGTTTTATTTTTATTTTTTCGTATATAAAAAATTTAATTTTAGCTTATTTAATTACTTTATTAGTTTATTTAATGGAAAAAAATTTAATGGAGAAAAACTAAATTAATTCCAAAAAGAATATATATATATATATATATATATATATATATATATATATATATATATATATATATATATAAGAAAGGAAAAACAAAACACATTCTTATAAAAGAAGAAAAGAAAAAAGACACATATTTGTAAAGAGCCCCACAAATATGTTAGTCAGTTTTTTCTTTTATATTCCATTATCGTTGTTGTCTCCATATCTTTTGTTTATTATATAGTAACATATTTAGTAAAATAACTTAATAATTGCACTCTTTAATTCTCAAAACTTTTCCTTACTTAATTATTAATTATATGATTAGTATGGAAATGAGAAGGCAAACATTGTTTTTGCTTTCAATGAAGAAGAATTTGGAAGAGCTATCCGTCTTTTATGAAATTGAAAACCAATGAATTTATTTTTGTAATGTTTTCTTTTATATGATTTAATAGATAGAAAAATTAATAAAAATTAATTAAGAATTGCACTTTATGAAATTGAATCATTGAATTCATTTTTGTATAATAATGTGTATTTAGTTATGTTTAAGTACATACAAACAATTAAATAGGTAGAATATTTTTTTTTGTTTTTTTTTTTTTTTTGTATTTCTATTTGTGATGAAATTTAAAAGTGATGACTTGGATAAGGGAGTGCAATTTTCCGGACTTTTCATTTTCCGGGAAAGTGAGATAAAATTTTCGACATCCTGAATTATATTTAATAGTTATCGTTAATCGGTCTAAGTTGAATATTTGAGATACATATATAGGATGTGAATGAAAAATCTGATCTATTGATTAATCAGTCCTCTTTTCTCTCTTAGCATACATGCGTGTTGTTAAATATCAGTTGTATCTTTTCTAAATTTCTCATGTTATAATTTTATTTTGAAATTTCTTTGGAAATGGCTTAAAAGCGGAAGAAACTCTGGGGTAACAACTCCAGATACAAAAAATTTAATTCTAGTAATAGATTTTAAGTTTTATCTGACCTGGAAGATGACGGCAGCTCGAGTGTTAACATTGAAGAACATACTCCCAATTGTTGTGGATAGCTGTCATAACTTAACAGCAGTAATGAAACATTTAGGAAAAAATTGCAAGTAAAAAAAATGTCAATTGGCATTAAGATAATTCCAAATGTATTGTCTGAGTATGAAGATATTAATAAAATACTTAAATTGGAGCAGAAGCAGTTTTCTACGCACCCAGTAAGGGATAATAAAAATTTTAAATTCATGCTGTTTGGTTTGTCGAAAATTATATTAAATCTCTTATAGATGAATTTAAGTTTAGCTTTAACATAGAACTTGCTAATATTAAAGAAGTTCAAACAGCTCGGTCAAATGACGCTTTATACATGCTGGAATTTGATAGGGCAAATTACTAAACGTGAAGTAGCAAATAAAATATATTTATGATGTCATAGTTCATTGGAGAAATCCCCTTCGTAGATCTAGGGACCAACATATGTTCAAAGTATACAATGTATGGAGATGGCTCAGCAAACTGCTATAGAGGTTCAGATTGCCTGGGATGTAGTGGAAGCCAGCTAAATAAAACTTCCACAAACGGTGTCGTGATATATAAATATTTTAACTGTATGAAAAGGTATTTAAAAAACATAAATCATCGTGCAGACAGTGTGGGTCTGTCCCTCAAGAAAGGAGTATATTGGGATCAGAACCAAAGTCTATCTCTGGAAAAGTTTCATATGCTACAGTAGTAAGTACAAGTCGTCGTGTTGATGACAATAATGATATTTCTAATCAAAAAATTTTAGAGATTTATTTCGAAGCCATTGATGTATTGGAAAAATGCAAAACCATGTATAACAAACTGAGAGTGCTTGGTAACATGCTTCGTCATGTCATATAATCAAACAATATGTTGGCTTGAGGTTATGCATTGGAATGTCCAAGGTATAACAAATTCTTCATCCATATTGGAATTAGAACATTTTTTAAATGAACAACAAGTAGACCTTATTTCGAACGTAACGTTCTTAAAATCAAATCATAAATTTAAAATTGCCAAGGATCGAATAACACAAGGTGGTATCAAAATGTCTATTCCTCATGAAAGAATCTCAGAAAATGTTTCATTACTAATTAAAATAAAAAATTTGATTAACGTCTGCATATTGATGATTTTGATATTATCACTTCAGTCAGGACAGAGTTCTTTATATTTTGACTATTTTAATATCCATTTTGTAAGCTGGGGATACATACAAAATAATTCAGCAGGTGAAAACCTTTATAACCACCAGCTTAATTCGCAATACTATGTACATTCCTTCGGTTCATTCACTACATTAAGCCAGAACGCTATAAGAAGATAGTCATCCGTTGTAAATATTTTGCTAACGAATTCAATTTTGCAAATTTTACAAATTTACACTTTGCCAAAAAAGCTGAAATCCGACCATGTTCCAATAATATGCAAAATATTTGGTACCATTAAAGAACACACAGTTGAAATCCGTCTTTACAGCAAAGCGAACTGGAATGTGATAAAGAAGTTTATAGATGATAAAATAAAGAACAATAACTTACAAACAGCAGTCTTAACTGAAACAAACAAAATCAAAATTTACCTCTATTTTTAAAGAATCCTCAAATCTAATTCCCAAAGGCAAAAACAGGTTTGGCAAAGGAAGTTTTCTAAATTAAGTTTATACTTATTTAATATTGAGTATCTTAAAACAGCTGACTTTGTTTATTAATTATCATATCAATAAAGACAAAAACAACAGATGGCATCAGTTTTTGAGAAAGTTGCCAGCAGGCAATAAAAATTTTTGGATACTGAACAAATCTATTAAAGGTAAATAAAAAATGTTAGACAGTTTAACAATATATGGCGCTGTTATACTTAATGGTTATCAAAAAGCTAATATTATTGCAGATATTTTTGAAAAAGTTCATAACACAACGGGCAATCTAACATCATCTATTGATCGTAAGGTCCAGAAATATAGTGAATGGTTACACAAACAAACTGTTTTCGACAGTATTCAACAACATAAAATATGTCAAATTGAAGTGAAGTCTTTTACAAAGACATTAAAAAATGCAAAAGCTCAAGGTCTAGATGGCAATAATGCAAAAATATTTAACTGGTGTTTTAAAAATGGATATTTACCAAAAAGATTTAAAACTGCAAAAGTTATACCAATCGAAAAGCAAGAAAAATATGTTAATAGTATTTTACAAAATGAACAACTTGGCTTCAGGAAAGAGCGTTCGACTAACCACCAGGTAAAAATAATTATTAATCTTATTCAGCACAACAAACATAACAGAAAAAGTACTGGATGTCAAAAAAGCACTTGACTTTATAAGCTTAGCACGTTTTGTTACCCTATCTATTTGAAAAAAATAATAAAAAGTTTTTTAAATGAAGGATCTTTTTTTATGAATATTGACGACGTGTATTCTACTGATCGTAAAATTTAAGCCGGTGTACCGCAGGGCTCCGTCTTGTCACCAACTTCATATTCAATATATATATAGCTGATTTAAAATTATTAAAAAACCATACGTCAGCGTTGTATGCAGATGATATTGCGCTCATAATAATTGGTAAAGTCTCAAATGCAACCGTTAAAAATTTGGAAAAATCTTTATTGCAAACTAAGAAATTCTTTTGAAATAGATTCATATCCCCTTTTAATAAATCGCCAAATCGAATACTTAGTAGAACACTTTCAATTCAGGGAACTGAAACACCTTTTCTAGATTCTGTTAAGTACTCTGGTATTACACTTGATAAAAAGTTGACCTTTAAACAGCATATATTATAAACCTGTACAAAAGAATTTAAATGTGGCAGAGTCCTATCTCCCTTATTAAATCGTAAGTTAACTTTAAATCATAAAAACAAAATATTACTTTACAAAATGTGTATTAGACCGGTAATGATCTATAGATGCCAAATATGGACAACAAAATGTACAAAAACTTATTTAAAAAAATTGGAAATAATACAAAATAAAAATTTTAAAAATATATATAATTTACACGAAGGTACTCTACAATTCATTTACAAAGGAAATATGAAAAATACTTGTTTGCAACGGTTACCAGTAAATTAATACAAAGCTTTGAAGATCGTAACAGATATACAAACTACGTTTTAATAAGAAATTTGCGTAGTTAGTTCTTTTCCATCTTCAGATCTAAAAAAGACAAAAGGGCTATCATAAGAATTTCTTGAACATTTTCTTAGAAAAAAGGTTTTTTCTATCATTTTTCCTTAACTTGTAAATAATTTAATTATAAATGTATATATAATTGTTTAATTTTTTTTTTAACTTGCTGCAATAATATTTAGTAATGCCTCAAACATTGTAAATATATAAAGATATTTTTACATTTTGAAATTGTTAATGATGATAGAGAAATTAAAAACAAAAAAAAAAAAAAAAAATTCAGTGACTTCCAAAACCGTTCACAAAAATACAACACTATAGATTTTGTTTTTGCAATTTATTACAACATATGGTTTTTATTATTACAAAAAGAAGAAGAAAAAAGGAAAAATAATACGCAAAAAATAATAATAATTTGCGTAAATTTATTGTGAAAACATTCCTGTAGTTATTTCAGTATTTAGCATTAAAACGTTAAGCCGTAATAAATAGATTTTATGAACCAAATTCACTTTTACTGATAACAATTAAAAATAGCAGCTAACAAATGTTTTTTCCGAAACCCTCCGGAGTGATTCAAAAGAAACTGTATTTGAGGAAACCTGGTTAGCATTATATATATATATATCTATATCTATATATATATAATGTGGGATTTGTCGATTAATTTCTCCTTAAATGAGACACACACACATGGTTCTTGATCACTGTAATATTCTAAGTTACTGCAAGAGTATAATTACCGCACTGTTGAAGTTATGACAAACTATTGTACGAAAAAATAATTTTAACACTTGTGAATTCCGTTTCTTATTAACGAAGAAAATTTTGTTTTCATAAAATTCTAACGGGCTATATATATAAAACGTTGTTTCAGTTTTTTTATATGTATTTTCTTATATTAATATGTAATAAGAAATACAAACGAACAAATACCTGTTACTTTGATTACGCGTCTATTATCAAATCCAAGTTTTTTGATATACCCTTAGCTGATAACTACTCTTATAAAACTTCAAATGTTGAAATCCTAATGGGATGTGATATTTACCCCAAAATCATTAAAGATGGTATCCGCTGGGACCATCATAGGTGACTTATTGCTCAACGTACCATATTAAGATGGATAATATCTGGACAATTAATTCTATCTACCACTTCGACTTTAACCCCGTATCTTCATATCTCAATACCCTTGACCTCAACAAAAAGTTAACCAAATTCTGGGAGCTGTAAGAGGCTCCCGAAATCCCTGCAGAAACAATAGAAGACATTTTCTGTGAAAACCTATTCAAAGCTACAACCTATAGAAATTGAAAATGGTCGGTTAGTCTTCCCTTTAAATCAAAATATACTGACAATATACCACTAGGCTGCTCCTGCAATTCGGCATTATCTCTATTTCTTCGAGATGAGAGCGGACTTATTAAAAAACCCCAACTGAAATATGATTACGATAAAGTAATACAAGAATACTCCCTACTCAATCATATGAAGTTGGTAATCGCAGATTAATCTGCACTCCTTAACTTGTCATATTATTTACCCCATCATTCTGTGCTCAAACCCGAAAGCACAACTACGAAACTACGTGTTGTTTTCAACGCATCGAATCCTACTTCATCTGGCGCAAGTCCAAATGACGTTTTATACCCCGGTCCAGTTCTACAACAAGATTTAACTCTTCTTGGCGTTTTTACATAGGGAAAATGTATCGTCAAATACTTGTTAGTCCTCATCATAGCCCATATCAAAGGATTTTATTTCGAAAATCATCCGATAAAGGACTCCAAGATTATAAATTAAAAGCCATCTCATTTGGTGTTAATTATGCCCCATATATCGCTCTGAGATCTCAACTCGAACTCGCTGAATACTGTCGTTATGATTACCCCGAAGTTTCAGCAATTCTACAAGCAGGTTCTTATGACCTATCCATGACCCTAAAATTAAGAGACAATCTTATAAATATCTTAAACTCTGCTGAATTCCCCTTCGTAAATAGATCTCGAATGATAACTTCCTACTAAAAGGCCTTAAACCCGAAAATTTACGTTCTTGTGATATGTTGAAACTCGAAAATACCACCACAACTAAAACCCATTGGAATGCAGGTCTGTATTATTTCTAGTTTGACTCCATAAAACAGCTTTTCAGAAATAACATCACAAAGCGAACTGTGTTATCGGACATTGGACGATTATCATTATTGCAAAAATGATAATGCAACAAATTTGGAACTAAACGACTTTTGCGACGCTTCTGAGAAGGCATATGCTACAACCCTTATTTTCGAACTATGAGCGAAAACGGTCATGTATCTTCTCACTTACTTCTTGCGAAAACTAAAGTTTCTCCTGTCAAATTCCTTACTCTCCCCCGAAAAGAATTATGCGGAGCCGAGCTCTTAGCAAAATTGTTTGCATAATTTCAGTCTCATATTCAATTCGAAAATTGTAGTCTACATCTTTGGACAAATTCAACAATCGTGTTGGCATGGCTACAAAATCACCCTTCGCATTGGACCACTTTCGTCTCCAATAGAGTCACATCTATAATGGATAAAGTTGGAAAAGGAAAAGTTGGAAAAAGACAACCCAGCCGATCTCGGATCCCGAGGACTTACCGCCAAGGAATTGGTATGTAACGACTTATGGTGGTATAGACCAAAGTGGCTCAAGCAGCTTAGTAACGAATGGCCTTCAATATCTACAGTTATTGAAACTAATGAAGAAGTAAGGCTAGTAAAAACATATTTAAATCAACACTCAGAAGATATTTTATTAAGTTTTTTCAGAAGTTACATTTGCCTGAATATAATCTTCTATGTAGCGGTCAAGAAACTCCCAGAAAAAGTTCTTTATTAACTTTTTACCCATTTATGGATGCTGATTGCGTAACGAGAATCAATGGAATGCTCTCAAGATTCGAAATGCTTTCATATGATGAACGGTACCCTAAAATTTTACGTTACTCTGGTCGTTTTACCCGTCTGTATTTAGAAATGCTACATAAATAACATTTCATATAGAAAACTCCCTTTTAATACGTCTAGTACAATTGGAATTATGGGTACCGAAACACAAAAATTTAATAAAAACCGTCACAATCAACTGTAAAATATGTGTTCTGCATAAGTACAAATAGAGTCAGCAGCTCATGTCATGTCTCCTTCCAGAAAGAACGCTTCTCTGTCGGCCCTTTACAAACACCGGCCTTGATTTCGCTGGCCCAATCAACATAAAACATTTGCCGTAGATTCGAAATAACTAAAGGCTACGTCCTAGTGTTTGTATGTTTCATAACGAAATCAATTCATTTGGAGGCAACAACGAAATATCAACCCCCAAGCATTCTCACGATTTTTCTCTCGTCGAAGTGCCCCATCTGCTCTATTCTCAGATAATGGAACTGCATTTGTTGGCGCTACAAACGTCTTACTTAAAAATGAAGAAAATATCATATGGGTGGACTCTGGAAGGTAGGGTAAAAAGCGTTAAATTACATCTTAAAAAAATAACGCATGCTCAGTTTTTTACCTTTGAGGAATTAACAACCATGCTTTCAAAAATTTATGCATGTCTTAACTCAATGGGTGAAAACCCCAATGAAATTTGTGCTCTCACACCAGAAAATTTTTTCATTGGCTCCCCGTTATTATGCCCCCCTGAATCAGAATTTTCAGGCCAGCTACTTAGCTATGTAAACAGATGGCAAAAACTAAATATACTGTACCATCACTTTGCCTGTCGGTGGAAAGAAAAGTATCTGAAAGCATTGCATAAGCGAAACAAGTGGAAATATTTTGTCGTAAATGATCTCGTCATTATCAGAAAAGATAATTTTCCCCCAAACAAATGGCGCCTTGGTCGTATACTGAAAGAATCTCTCGGACAAGATAATAAAGTCAGAGTCACAGAAGTTCGCACCTCAACAGGCAACATAACAAGGCCAATAACTAAATTAATTCTCCCCCTTTTTCTAGTAATGAACCTGTCTAATAAACATTTTTAAATACTTACAGAATTACGTCAGCAGACAATCCCTCATTGCCATTATCAACCTGACTGTCGACTATATAAAAGGAATCTTCCATTGAGGACATACCAAAATTTTACCAACATGGCTAAATTTCATCCAGGCTAAATGTCGTCAAAAAATATAAATACCGCCAAAACTGTTTGGTCCATAATCACTTGTTACATAGATGTCGTAGCTCTGAAAGATATTGTTGAGGCAGTAAAACACACCATACCCTTCTACATCAACGTCAAACCGTTAGGCAAAGAAGAAACAATAATAATATCAGCCAAGAAGTGAACCTCATGCATTCAGCTATTTTGCGCCCAACTGTTATTATATGTCTCCAGTTAGGCGAAGATTGTAGTAACATTCGTGGCATTCTAAACCTGTCCTCAGGAATAGCAAGATTGTTGAATTTTTACCGTCTCGTTATCGTCTTGCTATCAACAGATCAGGTACTCGTTGTACTTGTAAAATTACTTTTAAACCTCATTTTGTTGAGGGCTCCGTATTCGTTATAAATGCTATGATGATAAAAGATTTACCACAGTCTCCCCGTTCTGCTGATCTTGATCTTGAAAATCGGAGATTCATACAAAAACCTCCGTTTGGCAGATCCAGCATTCTACAAATCTTGCGACATAAACATTATCCTAGGAGCAGATATATATCCCCACATCATTAAATCAATCACTAATGCACCAACTCTGACCGCTCCGATGGCCCAAGACACCGTTTTAGGCTGGACGTTGATTGACAAAATTCGCCTTTAAACATCACATTTATTATTAAAAATTTATACCAACCCTTGATTTGAAAAATTTATATTTTTTATATTTGTATTTAAATTTATGAAATATTCCTTACGTTTTCACTATCATACTATTTTTGTAAAATTATGAATTTTTAATTTTTTATATTTTTAATATTTTGCTTTATTATCATTTTTATATTGTATTATTATTATTATTTTTCATCTTTGTATTTATCTTTAGGGATATTGTATATAATTATTTGTTCTACTTTTCGCAACTTTATTTATTACTTAAAAACCGTATGTTTCTTTTATTTATGATTTTTTGCTTTTTATTCCAATTTGTTCTAAAATCCTTTTTTTTGGAAAATTATTATTTATTGTTATAAATATTGGAATTTCCCACGGGATGTTTATGTGAAGTACATAATTTAAATTTAATATCATTAACTTATTATATTATTATTTAAGTTGCCCGTAATCTAATTGCCCACACTATATTAGAAATCGGTATGTTTTTTTGGTTGTTTTTCTTATGCTAACCTCTTGTTATTTGATCTCATTCACATTTTTCATTATCCAATTCGCTGTGATTTATTATTTTTTATTTCATTTTTATTGTTTTTCTTAACTATGATTGTTATTATAGAAAAACAATTAGTTAGTTGTGCAGTATCCAGCAAACGTAACACAAGAAGCAAACAAACCGAATTTAAAATAAAGTGTTATCTTTTATAGAATAACAACAACATAAACTTTTTATTTTTACAATTTTTGGGCCCATTTAATAATCTATGTATTTGTTTGTGGTTAATTTTGAAAGTTACTCCGTGAAATCTGAGTTAAATCGTACAAGTAAAATATTTGTATTTGCTATTTATTCCCCATATAAACAATATATATCTGAAACCTCAAATATATATATATATATATATATATATTTCAGATCGGTTTCATAAAGGTGAACTTAAAAAGAGAATTCTCCATATCTTCATTAATGTCAAAAATCTTACATATGGTTATTTTTTCCATATGAAGAAAAACAATTCTTAAGTTCATTTTTCGACTTAACAAAAAAATAAAATAAAATAAATTATTATACGAAAATAAATTCATTAGCTTTCAATTTTATAAAAAACAAATTCCTCTTCATCAAAAACAAAAACAATTTTTCATATTATATTATATTTCCATATTAATAGACATTTTATATAAATTTTTATAAACCTAAATAAAATTTTTATAATAATAACACTGGTCATAATAATAACACTGGCAAAAAAATCCTCCTCTAAAAACGAAAAATTATACTATATGGATTTAAATGTACTAGTCTCGAATCTGCTTTTAGTTATTTTTATTTTTTTACATCAGGTCTGGATTTTTTTTATGATAAATAGCTTATTTTATTCACTTTATCTAAAAGCTGGTAATACTACCAGATTTTAGATAAAGGATTAAAATAAAAACTACACATTTCATAAAAGAAATTTTCGGGAAAAAAATTCTTCAATTTTACATGAAAAATTATTTTTCACGACACTAATTTCTGAATAAGTCCGAAAATGGTGGGCAGATAAGAAATAGAATTAGAAATAGAATCTTTTAGTGTTATAATTGTCTAAGTCGGACAACCCGTTCTCGAGTTTTCGTAAAATATTCTCGTATATTCGCCTTATTAAGGGCGAGATTTTAGACATGCCCATAAAGAAAAAGTTCACGACCTGATGGAGAAAAATTGAAAGCAGATTCGTGTTTATTAGGTCAAATTTTAGAGGACGAGAACATTTTTTTTTTTTGCCAACCAGTACAATTAATTTTCCGCTATGTACGTATATAAAAATAATAGTAAATTTACTGTTTCAAATTTATTTTTTAAAAATATTAAAAGAAAAGTTAATTAAATATTTATTATAGAAACGAAAAAATAAATAAAACATTTACTTTCTTTTCTAGTATTAAGTATATTTATTAATATAGTAGTTAAGCCTTAATAAATATAATAATAAAATCAAACAATTTTGATATAAAGTTAAAAATTACAAATACAAATGAATATAATAAAGAAAACTGTGATTGCAAATAATAAAAGAAAATTAATATTTCCAATAAAGAAAAAACTGTTTTTCTTTCTGTTTTTATTTTAGTAACATAATACGATACCTTTTTTTAAGTCTTATTTTCATAGAAAGTGCTTATATGTGATAGTAGCTACACTAGTACAGCATTCATATTTTGTATAAGGTCTTAGCTTTTTCACATCAGAAATATTGATGCAGGGAAGAATATTTATGTCTAAATATCTCTAAGTTTGTTTGAGCAAATTTGGTTAGAAAAAAAGTTATAAGCCCAGCAAAAAAAAAAAAAACTGAAAAAGAGCTGAAAATGTCTTGACTTTAACATTGTGTTGTCATTGGAAGGAAGTAAATAGTGCTGAAAAAAGTTGCAGAAATTCTTTTTTTTTTAACACATGGTTGTCATTTGGAAGGATATTTTATTAAAACTACTGTGACGACCAAAATTCATTAATATTTGTTTTTGGGTCATATGGTAAAATAATTTATGTATTATTGCTTATTTTATATATAATAACTTTAATTTAAAAACAGCGCCACCTATTATTCAGAAATGTATCATAATACTAAGAATTACAACTGTATATAAACAGCTGTAAGATTAATTATATGTTAGTATGTATGTTTGTATGTACGTATGTATGTATGTATGTATGTATGTATGAATGTATGTATGTATGTATATACGTATGTATGTATGTATATGCTTACATGAGTAATCGACACTATAAAAAGAGTGTAAAAGAAGGTAGTTTGTGGCTGTCGGCAAAATAAGGAATTATTTATTCTGGAAGGGGGTTTTATCTCCGTCAGAATAAAATAAAGTCTATTTTGAGATTGTGGTTTTACCCACAATCCCAAAAAACTATATTGCCCTTTAGCCAATATGGTTTGTTAAAATTTTATTTTACAGTTTGTGAAATAGTACAATATTCAGTATTTTTACCCTCAATCTATAGCGAATAAATAATAAAGCTTATTAAAATTGTATTTGTCTGGTTGCTGAATAGTGAAGGTTTCAGTGATTTTAACTTCGATCTAAGTATTCAACGAACTGTTCATTACTACAGACGGCTTAGTAAATATCGATGCGGGAAATGTACGGTGTTTTTATTCGTCGTTGTAATTGTTATAGTAGCGTTTATGTACAGTAATAAATACGATTTGTAACGTGTTTTGAAAAAAAGAGAAATTGTGTCATTACACATGATAAAAATACTTTTTAATTAGTGAAATTTTGTTTTTTTAGAAATTATTCAGCTTTTTTCCCTGATAAAAATACATTTATTTTCACTTTTTGGAAGTAATTTTTATTAGCTTCCAAAAATGTGTAAAATATGTACTTAGTTCTACTTTTGCAGTGGTGAGAAAGGTCTATTTTGGAAGTACTTGCTCGTTTTATTGCTGGGTGGTTTACAAATGAAGCATTGGCACAAAATGGTGAAACTCAAAAATATTCTTTAATTTTTTTACCTTCCGTGAAGAGCATTGTCAAAGCACAGTAGATTACATGCCTACAAGGTACAATTAATCTAATAAAAAATATAACTATATATTACATTAGTTATAATTCAGTTTAAAGAAATCACAAGTTAAGAGTTAATAAGATAAATTATAAGATCTTACAAAATTTATAGTAAAATGAAATTAATACAAAATAATATCTACATTTTAAATCTCTCCAAATAGAAATAAAAACGAAGATTTCTTAGTGAACTTTAGCTAGCAATAGGAGATATATCATCACGTGAAAATTCTTGAAAATTTCTTAAATTGTTTAAAAGGTTTTTCAAAATTACGCTTCCCATTTGCACAATCTGGAAATTCTTATCATAAAGGACCTGGTCATATAAACAGATGAGTGTTTTGGCCATATAAAATTATTTGTTCTAGAAGACCTCCCAACGTTAGATTTTTTAACAAATATGTTAGATTTTTTAACAAATATGTTGGCTTATTTATCATAACAATTATATAAAATTGAAGTAGTAGTCGCAAGTTTATAAAAGTTTAAACCTAATACACTTATTATAGAAACAGAAATATATTCCCTATATTTAATATTACAAACGTATCTAACAACACGATTAAAGCATAGTCTTAGTTTGTTTAAATTTTGTTGAGATGTGCCAGAAAATATGTATCTCAAGTCCATAAAGAAATACAGGAAGACATAATTCTTCTAATTCTTCATAATTCTTTTTTTAATATCCATAGAAAGATATATACCAAGGCAATAGGTTTTTCTTAAAATAAATTAAATTCTTGAACTTACAAAATTAAGAGGAAAGTTATAATTCAGTTTTGTGCCCATATATATATATATTAGATCTTATAATGGTTCATTAAAAGCACATTCAGTAAAATGGAACTATGAAAAAATACATGACTTTTGTCCTTGAGGGATTTATGTATAAATAACTCGATTCAGACTATTCCAAAATACACTTCAAATCATTATTTACATTGATTTCAATGAAGTTGACCCTATTTCCTAAATCATCCGCAAGTAATTGAATGTCATCCGCATGTGTATAGCATTTGCAGAATTTTATGATATTGTACAAATCATTCAAGTACATCGCAAATAAAAGAGGTTCTACTATTGAACGTTACGGTACCCCCTAAAAACTTTTATAATTGAAGATCTTTTGTTTCCAAAATCAGCACACTGGAATCTTTCATTCATATAAGAGCCAATTAAGCGGCAAGAAGAGGAATAAAAATTATAGCTACTCTGAAGTTGGCAACAGAAAATTATGTGATAAATAGAGTCAAGTGCCTTACTAAAATCTATAGCAATTAACAAAGAATTCATACCTCATACCATACGAATATTTTCCGATATCTCTAACACTAGACCCGTAGTGTTCTAACCACTCCTAAAATCAGTTTGAAATGTATTTAGCATATTTCTAGAGTCTATACGTTCCAGCATTTGTTTTTTCAATAATACTTCTAAAACCTTGGAACATGCATTCAAAATACTAATTGAGCAATAATCTGAATGTGTAAGAGGTACTTAAATTTTCGGTATTGAAATTACTCTACCAACTTTCCAAAATTTCAAAAAGACAAAACGCGTTATTATTAAATTTAAAGGAAAAGTAAAATATTGAGATATAAAAGGATATACGATTATTATAAATTGGAATACAATCAGGACCAACAGAATTATCTTTAATGTTTATCATCGGATATATTTAAATTATTTGTATGCATATGATCTATTTTCAGGAAAATTTTAATATGTGGACTGAGTAAAATAATGATTACATTTTAATGAATTTTATTGTATTGCGTTTTTGGTCCAAAATAGGTTCAAGTACCAAATTTAATAAATTTACCTTTAAAATTGCGACCTACATATTAATAGAAATTAAGTGTACGCTAAGAAAAAGATTAAAATGCGCAAAGTATTTTTACGCCATTTCTGATGTCCGAAGTTATTCTGGCACATTTTGTATTTAGAGAATACAAGATAAAAATGTTCCAGTTAATATGAAAATCTTTCATAAGGTGAATCAAAAAAAAAATAAAGGTTCTTTTTTCGGATTCTTTTCATATTTCTAACTAAGAAACAGTATGAAAAGTTGCTATTGCAATAAAGGTCTTTTTAAACATAAACAAAATATGTCATTGAATTTTTAATATAATAAATAAAATATAATCCTTTAGTAGTTATACCGAAACGGTTTTTTCCTTTTTTTTAATTCGAACTTGTTCGAAAATTATTCGATATTTTCGAAACATATTTTCTTTCATATACAAATATTTCTATACGAGGATAAATGAAATGAATTTAACATCAATAATGATATATTTACACAGAGATTGGATTTTAATATCAAAAAAAAAAAAATCATTTTATTTTTTTCAATTGAGAAACAATCTTTGGTGTTCAAAAATAATAAAAATTCATCATTTTATTTTTATTTTTTTATTTTCATCAATAGTTTTATTTTTTTTATTTTGATCGAAATAGAAGATAAAAAATCCTTTGTGATATTATCACAAAAGTTCAAAATTATTTACAACTTTTTTCGTCGGATGCAAAAAATCTAAAACAACAACTATTTCATTGAATAAAAAACTATATAACATGTATTCACCATAATACACATGATATAAATAAAAGTTCCCACCCTATTTTTTTTTTACTTTTAAGCCAATCATTTGATATTTGTTCGTTTGTAAATAAACAACAAAGCCTTGCCATAAAAATAAAAGGTGAAAACAATTTTAGGAATATTTTGTTATCATGTGTGACTTAGATATTGCAAATAAAAACTTAGGCACATCTGCGTTTTTGCTGAAGTATCTAGTGTTACAGCAGTAATTGAGTATTTTAAAAAATCCATTTAATAAATAATTTCAAACTAAAAATATTTGCATTAAAAGAATGAATAAAAATTTCTCTATAAATTATGTTAGCTTGAATATTACTGTTATATCGATATATTTGTGGATAACAGTACTTTTGTAAACAGACTCAGAAAAAATAACAAACTTTTAGAAGTTATCATTTAATAGATTAATATATTGATTTGTTCTGATTGGTTTACAAAGAACAGATATATAAAAGTTTATAAAACAGAACTTTGAATCTTTATATCTCTTAAACTAAAAGTTGCTCAGCTAAATTTTATATAGCACTAACTTAAGAACAACAAGTTTGAAAGATATAGTCGGTCAAGTTCGACAATATGATCATTTAATAGGGATCATTTAATAGACCAAAGTTCAATTGTGTATCAATCATGTAGTAAGTGTAAAAAAAAATATTCGAATAGAGAATATTAGTTTGATACTATATTTATATGAACATATACACTTCTGAGTGATTCCCGAAAGTGGGCCGTATATGGGACCTGTGATAAATTACGAGGCGTTCTTTGTAAAATTTAGCACTATCATTTGCACATATATGAAACTTATTTGTATCGAATATTAAATTTATATTAATATTTTATGGCATTTAACCACTATTCCGTGAGCATATTTGTATATGGGCTAGGTGAAGTAATGGACCGATCATAACCGATTTCAATAGGCTTAGTCTTTGAGCTTAAATAATTATTCATGCCAAATTTAATCAAAATATTTTAAAAATAGCAACCTGTACTTGTGATGGTAGCGTTATTGACATATGCACTTTTATCACAAATTATAAATTCATGCTTTTAAATGGCCTATTTATTAAATTCTATAAAACTAGTTTTTTTTTAAATTTGTGATAATTTATTACTTCCCACTCGATCAATTGTTTTTTTTGAGCAATTAATTTTCTGCTTCTCAATTTTACATCGCTAATTATCTCAATGAGTATATACATTTCGTTCATGCTTCTAGGTCTTTTCTCAATGAATGCTATGAAAATTTATATTCATTGAGTAAATCAGAGAGAAAAAAAGAAGAAAAAGATATCGATAGGCACATGCTTTTAAAACATAATCAAGGCATTGATTCAGAACTGAGACGTCAAAAGGTTTAAACAAATCAGTCCTCGTGATAATTTTCCACTTATTTAAATCACATAATAATTTTCAGATAATAAAAGTGTCTTTTTAAAGTGACAAAAAATAAATTTCTATACACCAAATACATATAAACTATTTTTTTTGTGGAAAGCTGGTACTTAAATTTAACGTTTATAAATTTTGGAAGCCCAGTAATTTTGAATTCCCACATATGTCTACTAACTTAAAAAAATAATCCGGTTTTCGTCCGTCCGCTTTAGTTTCAGTTATTCAAAATATAATATTAACACGTTCTATAATATTCGTACTGGTAAGTTACAAACAAAAAGGCTAACCTTGACCATGAATCACACCCCATCCGGCTAGTCCTAGTCTACTAAAGAAAGTGTGGTTTTATAGTTATGCCTACCAACATTTAATTTGATTTATTAACAGCTATAGCTAAAACGAGATACCATTAGTTACTTTGTTCAAGATGTTTATGTGACAGCCAGTCAGCCAGACCGACATCATTAAATTGACTTAGAAAGCGGTTCTGATACTAATTGTTTGCTATACTTAAAGTTGGGTATTGGACCAATATTTTTGTGCGTTACAAACATCAGTACAAATGAATAATACCCCAACCGCATATGATGGTGCAGGCTATAAAAGGCTCTACTAAAATTAAGAAGGTTTGTTAAAATCTGACATATACTTATAATTTTAATCATTTTGTAGATTTTTTTTAATGTACCTTATTTAGATTTCAATAAAACCAAAATGGATAAGACACCAAGAATGCTGATGAAGTGTATAGCGGCACAGAAAATACGTATTCCATTCTGCTGATGTCTAGTTATAGTCCACAAACTCTGCTTTGGTACTGCCAAACAGGCAATTTATGATTGCAAACTTGTTTATGGTTCTTCGAACTAGATACTAGAACCACATCCATAACAACGTTTATAGCAATTTACGATTGCAAACTTGTTTAGACCTGAACATAACAAAAAAAAAAATAATAATAAATAAATAACAAACACGGATTTTTTATACATTTTTACCATAGCACGATTTGAGACAATAAAATTAGTCTTGGCTTAAATGTCTTATGATTATCATGGCGACAAAATGTGAGAGGGCGCTACCTTATTATTTTTATATTATCACAGAATATATAAAAAGTTCAAAGAAATAAAATAATAGCCCTAAAAGAAAAATAACACGAAAGTGATTCGAAATGGTATTACTTAGAAGAAAAATTTTATTTTCGCAATAATCATATTCGTTTTGTTGAAATTTCTCCCATCGGGAGAGATTGTGCATTACAAGCGATATATCTAAGCTATAAGAAATCAATACGCCTGGCCAAAGATCGAACTCACGATCTAAAATCTTTGAACAACATTTAAAAAATTACCATACTTCTGTAATCCACATCAATATGACTCAAATATAAATTAAAAATGACATGATATAGTTGATGATGCCGAATACAATCGTTATCAGTTTTTTAATATTTCATTAAAAAATTTTATCAACAAAGTATGCATAGAATTTTGTAAAATTTTTTGATCTACTTTTAATACTTGACAATCAAAAAATCTTTTTTAAATGATATTAGTGGACAGGAAATTACTAATTGCGTTATGCTAGTTAAAAATCAAAAATTTGCAAATAATTTAAAAAATTACATTTTAAGTCCGATATCAAAAATAAATGCACATATGTAACATACAAAAATGTATACAAAATTCAAATTAAAAGAGAATCGATATGCCTTATAATAGTGAACTTAATCTTAATCATAACTCAGCTTTAACCTAAATATAGAGTATAGAGTAAAAAACCAAGTGTATATAGATTTTTATATTTTATTTTAATTGCATTTAATACGCTGATATATTTTTCACATCGAACTACAAAAAAACCCTTTAAATAAAAATTTGCAAATATTAATTATAAATGTTTCAATAAATGTTTCAATGACAAAAATACACACCCAAAAATATTAAAAGCTGCATTAAATTCAAACGCGTAATTTTTTGAGTGCCCCTTGATTCCGATACATGCTATAATACCTGCAGATTGGTATATATTTTCTCCGATTTCAGTTAGCGCCTTGAGTGTGCCTCGACGATTTATAAAATATTAAAGACACCGCTATCTCGGGTCATAAATACCTTTTATGCAAATTGCTTAATTGAAACCTATTTTCCGCTTAACTAGAACAGAATAGGTGTACTTACTACAAAAAAAAAATTTAAAAAATGTTAACATTAAGTACGAAAAATTTCATATCGATTTTAAAGTGTTATAACGCGATACTTTAGCTTCATTGAAATTATGCTGTGAGTGTACCTCGCGAAAAAGGTACCTCTTAGAGCCATACACGTTTTTTCTCTCCAAGTTTGGGCACCCCCTTATAGCGCTGCTATTAAGGGCACATTAATGAGATGTATCTCAAACGATTCATAATTACAAGAGCAATTAATGCCAATTATTTATTTTGCAATACTCGAAATGGCGAAAATTTTCTAATCGAAAAATTGAAATTTTGATTTCTCCATTTGCCCACAATATAATTCAACACTCGTCATTGACACATTGATTAAACACAAGTTGGCATATTTTTACAAGTGTTTGTGGTTTACGTTAACAAATTGGATTCATATGCTAAAATCCACGATTACGGGAATCAAAAGAAAGAAAAAGAACTTGTTATTTTCACTTTTTTGGATGTTTTAAATTTGAATGCTTACCGGCAACACGTGAAATCATTTCAAGTCCTGAATTTTTGTTGGTTTACTCCACCAAGTGGTGTTAACAAAATTTCATTAAAGGTTAATTTAAAGAATCTAAATTAATATATATATATATATATATATTATATATATATATATATATACATATATATATATATATATATATATATATATGTATATTTGAGGTTAAGAGTCGGTTTTTTAAAGCTAAACATAAAAAGAGAATTCCCCATATACATATACCACTAATTTTATGTGAAGAATATATATAAGTGAAGAATATATATAAGTTTTTTTTTGAAAATAATTAGCGCTTTTTCCATTTCTGCGCTAAAAAGTTTAGCAGTAGTTTCAAATAATTATCTTGCTTATAAGAATAAGGTTGAGATTTCAATTACCCCGATCTTTTTGTAAAAATAACATCTAACTTATTTTACTTGTAATTTTTCAGAATATGTTATAATATGTAATGCTTTTGTGCTTTTATTTATAATTTAAGTTTATAAGTTTTATTTCAAAATATTTTAATTAATAATGTCTATATCCAAATACAGCAATTCATCAAATAAACATTCCATAAATAAGAAATATTAATAAATTAATTATAATTTTGTTACATATATAATTTAAAATAAATACATTTTTGTAAAAAATACAACATACATATGGGCCATTATAAAATATTTTTGATTGTAGGCCTTCAAGTTTGCGGTTCAAGATAGGTTTTTTAAATACCTATATATATATATATATATATATATATATATATAAATATAAATATAAATATAAATAAATAGATATTTAAAAAACCGACCTTTATCCGCAAACTTGAAGGCCTAAAATCAAAAATATTTTATAATTATATATATATATATATATATATATATATATAAGAAACCGACCTTAAACCTCAATTGTTTTTTCTTTCATTTAAATTTTTTTCATGTAATTATGCTAGCAACACTTGACGGAGTAAAGAAGCAAAAACGTAATGGTTCCATATAGTACTGCTGAGCACTCAAAATAAAAAATAAAAAAAAGTGTTTGAAAATAATAAGTTTTTTTTTCTTTTGATTCCTGTAATTTAATATCTATTTTGAAAATTAAACTCTAAATATGAATTTATTATGAATAAGACCGTAAATATTTAGTAGAGAATACCTAGTTTATATATTCTTTATCTTTTTGCGGTTTAATAGAGATTAGGTTAGCAAATAATTTTATATCAAAGTCAACTCAGCAAAGCGGTTAAAACATGTATAATTTGGTAGAAATTATAATAGTTTTGATCCCAAAACAATAACATCAATATAAAATTTCACCACATTTGGTGCATGTACTTTTTACGATCATGAAAAATTAATACTGCATTATTTTATGCCTTTCAATACTGTACAAAGGCCCTGCTATGTATATATATATATATATATATATATATATATATATATATTATGAGTATGTGATATATTTTTTCTGTTTAATTATATTTTACCTTTTTATAGAGATAATATGATGGCATAATATGTTTTATGGCTTTTTATCTTAGACCCACAGGCTTCAAGGATTTTTTTAGAGAGGAGTTTGGAATAAACTTAAATTTTAGAATTTTTTGACAAAAGTTATCAAATAATTTAATTTTTACAACTAAAAATTTTCTTAATTCTTAAGCAAAATTATTTAATTTTTTTTCCCGAAGTTAAAAATTCTAAAAGTTTTGAAATAGTTAATTCAAGTTCAAAATAGCTGATTTCTGTTTATCTGTTTCGAAACGATTGTTGGTATGAAACTAAAAAAAAGATGGTTTGAGCCACCTTCATAAGTCATATGTCAAAGAAATTAGTTTCCGGGAACCCTTTGTATTACTAGTACCTATTGTCAAGGTTAACGCCTATTTAAAAATATGAATTATAATTCCAGATTAAAGTTTATGTTTTTTATGTTTTGAATTTATATATTAATGCAATATAGATTTCGTGAAGTGTATAAAAGATTGGGCCCAGACGAACATAACACATCTTCTTTCTTACATTTATTTGTAATGCTCCTTCGATTTTATTGTGTAAAATAACAAAAAAAAAAAAAAAAAAAAAAAACTCTGTTCACGCAGTAATCCATACTATGTTGACTATTTCGGCACATCAACGAGATATTGCACAAAATACACACAATTACAACAGGTATCAACATTTTTTTCAAAATTTGTATTCCGCTGAGAAGCGCACTTGACTACCCTGTGTTTAACTGGTAAATGTCCGCAGATCAATAAGCAGTGTGGAGAAGTTATCCACAAAATCACATTAGTGCATATAAAGTCGAATCAGATCAAAAAGTATAAAAGGGTGAACAAAATGTGTAGAAGAATGGGAAAAAGTTAAGTAATTTTAAGTTCATTTTCTAAGTTTTTGAATTTTGTTACACCAATAGTGATTATAAAATGAAACCTATGGCGCTAAAGTCTTGCACTTGTCTTGTGAGTTCAGACCTGTAGTTCGTTTATTTAAAGTAGTATTAAAGTCAGATTCAGCCAGGTTAACAATTTTTGATAATGTCCCATATATTATTTTAATAACTATTTTTGTAACAAAGGAGATTTGTTAAACATTAATTAAATTAATATTACAAAAGCTAAAAAAAAGCAATTAAAAATATAAAAAAATCTCAACAAGTATATTTTAATTTATATTTATTTTTGTTTTTAACAAATTTCATATACATTCATAATTAAAATTATTTGTACAGTGAATATAATTAAAATGGAATACAAAGAAAGCTATAAAATATTTGTATATAAAAATAGAAAACCAAAAAACTAAACAATTTAAATGAATTTATTTAATTTTAATAACAGCTACAAATAAATAAATTATATACTGTAAAAAAAGAGAACAAAATATATGAAATATTTAAATAAATATTGCTAAAAAAAATAATAAACTTTTTTGTTTTATTTATATGGATTTATAATTTATTAACTTTTCCCTATATTATTTTAAAACACCCTAATGTATGCTTTACTAAATTATAAGTACAAATAACAAAACAAACATTCCTATCGTATTAGTAATATGAGTTGTAATGTAATAATAATCATACGTGTAGTATGACTGATGCAGAAAATATTGAAAACAAACGTACCTAGCGTATTAGTAATACCAGTGGTAATGTCATATTAATCATACGTCTAGTATGACTGATGCAGAAAATATTGATTTTTAAAGGATTTTTTTCTTTTCTAATAACGTAAAATATTCATATATAAATTTTAACATTTATTTGCCAAACTGCAAATTACTCTAAGTAAGTATATTCAAAGATTTTAGATTTTATATTTCATATTTGTCTTAGCAAACTTAAACCGTATTTTTATCATTATAGTTTAAAATAGTTTACCACAGAATTCATCATTACAAAATATCTTTAGAAAAGTTTTAGTAAAATCTGATGAACGTTATAAAAATTTTCTCATAAAAATCATTATCAAAAGATAAAGGATGTAAGTCACTAAAAGAAGAGTACATTTTACTTAGATTAGATTTCCGTCAAGAAATTATATGCAACATTTTTGTGGTCACAAAATTTTAATATAGTTTAAGTGTTATTAGAAAATGTGGCATAAGTACGTTTACATTTTTGAAAGTGTGTAATCTGTTAGCCAAATAGAAAGGAAATAATTCAAAGAACTAAAGGCAATGACCATAAAATACAACAGGAAGTTTCTGTGAGAGAAAAAAACCTTATTCAGTTGTCAAAAACCTAATTCATGAAAATACAAAATACATGTAGTCACATATATTTTACTTCCTGGCTTTGAAAAAATTAGTGAATTTTTTGAAAATTTAGTCTGAACTGCCTCCCACATAAACTTCTAGTTGTATTCTATAGCAATGACTGTTGAGCTTAAGTAATTTGAGCACTTTGCTGGTTTTGCTGAGTTTGTATCCCCAGAATTCCTTGCAACTTTCTGTTTTTCCTAAAAAAGTGTGAAAATATTCATTGCTAAAAAAAACTTAATTTGACAGGAATTCAAAGCAGGTTAAAGCATTCTCAATAAAAAACATAATAATATTTACGTTTGAATTAAATTTTTGACTTTTATATAGACAGTAGAGATAATAAAATTTAACACATCGATGTGATATACCGCTTGGGTTTGTGACTGAAGGATTGTAATTCTTGAGTTCTATCCCTAAAAAAATCAAAATCTCTGAAATATCAAGTAAGAAGCTGTCAAAATATCACTTTATAGACCTAAAAAAATTCTCCTTAAAATTTATTAAATAAAAATTCTTCCTAGATTCACCAGCATTTGAATACATAAGCACACTTAAAAACTCTTAGCTTCGAATTCTTACCCCCAATGCCATAAAATAATTTCAAATATATTATTTACAAAATATTTCTATTTACTTTGTTAATAGTGTTCACATATATACAGGGTATATATAATTGTTTTTCAACAGAATTTCTATAGGTATAAATAGTCTAGAGAAAGTGTCCTATATTACAAATATTTAAGCCATGGTTAGTATCCTCGTAGAATACAATTAAGTTTTTTGGTAAATGGAATCTGTAATTTATTTTATGTAATATTTTTACGTAATATTTTATTTTTGAAAAATATTAATTGTGTGCAATTCCACTTATTTTTATACAATTTATATAAAATGAGAGGTATATACAATTTTGTCATTTTATACAGAAGACTTTAAATATATATCCACAGCCTCAATTTGAATAAAATTCATGATACTTATGATTAAAAATAAATTTTGAGTATATGTGTCTGTCTGTTCATTCATTTGTCTGGAGGTCTGCATATTGAAATGATTTTGCTGAAGCCCACAGTCCAATAAATATATTTCTTTTTCAACATATATGTGGCATGTAAACGGTTTTCTGGAACAGCCTCAAATTTTGTTTGCCAAAATTTAATAATATTTTCTATTTTACATACAGTAATATATAAATCTTTTTTTATTGGAAAGTTGTGAGATTGAATAGTCTAGCGAAAGTGTTATAGGCTACATACCATCAAGTCTGACTTCATATCCCCTTGTAAGGGTCCCCCATACAAGGTTCTCTTTTACCTAAAGAAATATAAAAATTTTCATTATAAAAAGATAGTGATTTGAAAAGAATTTCTAGATACGTTTTGATGTGTTTTTAATAAAAAGTTATTATGTAGATTGAGTACCATTTTAAGTTTTTTATAAAAGCAATTAAAGCAGTATATTGAAATATAAATGTGGTATACCTCTTAGATTTGTGACTGAAATACTTTATGTATTGAGTTCGATTTTTGGCCAATACTTCGGGAAATTGTTTTACAATTTATCTCCAAACAAAAACTAAAATCCTGAAATGTCAGATTAATTAATAGCCAAATATATTTACGAAAATATATATACGAGCAGTTTAAAATTGGCAACTTTGGATTCTTACCTCCTAGGCCATATGGTATTTTGAAATTCTGAATTTAAAAATAGTATTACTTTAATTTTTTTAAAAAAATAATTATTCAACTTTAGCTGTATTTTGTCAACGTTGACTATTAGCAAAAAAAAAAAAAAAAAAAAAAAAAAAAACGACATTAATCCATTTAAGAATATATAAGATATCTTTTTCAAAAAAGAAAATTATTGTTAGAAAACTGAAAACGAATTTATAATTTTGAGTGTCTCTTCTTTATTCTACTCTCCAACACGGATGGTCTGAGCGATCTTCCTAAGTCATATGTCCAAGGAGTATTTGGGAACATATTATGTTATAAATATCCGATGTCATGGTTAACACCAGTTTACAAATATTAGGTATATTTCCAGATTAAAGCCAAAATTTTGATAAGAGATAATTCCAATATGTTTAAATATTTATGAAATATAGTTGTTGTAAAGGGTATAAAATAATCGGCCTAGCCAAATATAACAGTTCCACTTGTTTTTTATTACTCATTAGATTATTTTTCACTATGAGTATTTGTTCTAATCGTGTGCAAAAATAATTACGTTTTATCTATATATATATTTTAATAGAATATGATTAGTCGATAATAGCGATTAATTGAATATATTTTGAACCGTCATCGCTATTATGGAAAATTTCGATTAAAAGCAAATCCTAATAAGTCTACGCTTGATTGTAGGTATATATGGATATTTTATTAAATTGTAATTAAAATCAAACTGTGCCTCAGTTCTGATGGCACATGGCACACAATATTAACAACTTAACGATAAAGGATTAAAAACTGAAAAATTTTACCGCTTTCATTTCTCAAAATAGTTTTTAAGGAAAAAATATAAATTTTGTATTACCAATAATTTCTGAATAACCCCGAAAGTATTAGGCAAACAAAAAGATAATGCTAAGATGACTGGAAGAAAATTTTCGGCTGTATTTATCTAAAACGTTCTTCAGTTATGGTGAAATATACTCGTGTAATTAATTGCCTTATTAGTGAGTAAATAATGTACATGCCAATAAAAAACTCAAAAACTAATAAAAAACTGTAAGCAGATTCGTGATCTCTAAGTCAGATTTCATCTATTAACTTATTTTTGTTTAAAGGAGTACAAAACATATATTCAGTTTTAATTCTTAAGAAAAAATATTTTTAAACCGAGTTTGCAATCTATATATATATAAAAGAAAGTGATGTTAGTTACTATTGTTATAACTCAAGAACGACTAGACCTAGACTAGATGATTCTCACCAATTCGGACCGGTCGCCGGCCAGAAAAGGATAATACGAAAAAAAATTCGCGAAAAATCCGCGATAAAAAAAAAACTCTTTTTTGTCATAATTTCTTTGCCTTAATAATCATTAAAAATATTTTTTTTAATACAAATTATAACAATTACTGTTTCTGTTTCTATCGAAACGCTTACTTTTTTGTGCAATTTGTTTTCTGGTGGTGGTGTAGAATTCTATTTCCAAACGGTAAGTTCCAAGTAAAGCTCATCATTTAGTGAGGTTGTGATATTTAAAACCATTTGTTGTATTTTTGGCATTCGTTATTAAGTGTTATTCACAATGCCGCGACCCCGGAGATCTAATATTTCGCGTCGAACACGTAATGCAAGTACTTATCGTAATATCGTCAATCAATTGAATATATATGAACGAGAAATCGCACGAGAACAACCCCGTATTAGTTTGGCCCGACTTCGTACATCACAAACGCAGGAAGAAAGGCAGGCGAGAAATGAAACGGCTCGGTTAGCAATGAGAAATCGTCGAGCAAATGTAGCAATTCAACAACTTTAAAATTTTTAATCAACGCATAAGAAGAATTGCTTCAAGTTCTGATTTGAATCAAGCAGCGTTCCATTACAACTGCAATTTCGACTACAGCTCTCATCATTCCGTTCAAAAAAAAGACATTGTCTATCCGATAACCTTAAGATGAAGTAATAAATAAATATAAATTCAAATTTGCCTTAAATACATGCGTATATTTTTTGATTGAGCCCACATCTACATCATATTTAAATTCTTCTGTAAAAAACACTTTATAATAGGTATTCCTTAGATTTTTATTTAAAGGTCGTAAATTTCGTTAAAATATCAATTTAAATCGTTCAGTAATACAACACTAATGTTTGCTTAGGGCCAGCAACGCGGCTCGGGTCTTCGTTCAGTAATACAACACTAATGTTTGCTTAGGGCCAGCAACGCGGCTCGGGTCAGCTTCTACATCATATTTAAATTCTTCTGTAAAAAACACTTTATAATAGGTATTCCTTAGATTTTTATTTAAAGGTCGTAAATTTCGTTAAAATATCAATTTAAATCGTTCAGTAATACAACACTAATGTTTGCTTAGGGCCAGCAATGCGGCTCGGGTCTTCGTTCAGTAATACAACACTAATGTTTGCTTAGGGCCAGCAACGCGGCTCGGGTCAGCTTCTACATCATATTTAAATTCTTCTGTAAAAAACACTTTATAATAGGTATTCCTTAGATTTTTATTTAAAGGTCGTAAATTTCGTTAAAATATCAATTTAAATCGTTCAGTAATACAACACTAATGTTTGCTTAGGGCCAGCAATGCGGCTCGGGTCAGCTAGTATTGTATAAAATATTTTTCTTTTACTAACGACGACATAATAAATGTGTAACGTTTTCAGTTTTAAAATATCTAAAATTAAAATGTAATTTTAATATACAAATGTGAAATATCCAAATGATTTTCTTCTTGATCATTCATTTTGTTTTTACTGAAAAAATTTCACATTTATAATTTTTTTAAATTAGTTTTAGTAAAAATTATATAATTTTTTAAATATTACAATTTGCACAACATATCAAAATGCCCTAATGAGATTTTAAGGAAATAATTTTCTGGTTAAGTTCCATAATTGATATGATATTAGGTAGGGCAGGTTTACAGGGCTTAGTTTACAGGACTTAGCCACCATACAAAGTGAGCATCAATTATTGTATATCTAAAGAACTATGCAACCGATTTATATTTGTTGTCCCGATACATATTCAGCGTCTACAAGTTTGTCTGAAATGATATATTTTGTATTTATATTATGAACAAATAAAATAATTATACGCAGAGAAAAAATATGGTTGTAGTGACTAAAATGTAAGAGCAACATATTATGATTGCGATATACAGTTAAAATTATAATGAATGAATAAATAATAATTATTATATATATATATATATATAGAAACACTTTAATTTGAAATTATTATTTTTTGTTGAGTCTATTTCATATTTTAAATAATAGAAGAACAATATTTATTTGATATTAAAATTAATTTATATTTTCACAATTTACACATTAATTAAAATAAGTAAAAATCTGTAATTATTTACATAAAAATGTTTACTTCATATTCGCTTTCGAAATACAATAAAATTTTATTATCTTAATTTTTAATGTGGTATAGAATGTGGTTACTGTCAGGTTTTATGTTTATAAGATTTTTATTTGCATTTATTTAGTTTTATTTAATTTTCTCAAAATTATCACAAATCACAAATTTTTAATAAATAAAAAATAAATAAATAAATAAACAAATATATATATATATATATATATATATATATATATATATATATATATATATATATAAAGATATATATAAACAAAAAAAAATTACATTTTCGAAGCAAACATTTATAGTTGTGGAAAACAAAAAATGATCTAAAACAAATACTCTATCTATGAGGAAAATACAACATTATTAAAAACAAATATTTTACAGTTGTACAAAACAAAATATAAAAAAATTGGCAGTATTTAATGGTTGCAGAAAATACTAAATTTTTTAATGTTGTTTCTCTGCGTGTACCCAGATATATAGATAGATGGTTTTGTACTCAAAATTAAAAATAAACTGTTTATTTTGTAAGATAGGAGAATACGAAAACATCGATAAAATTGGAAAAACTAGTAATTTTAATTTGAAATTTATATCGTAATGACATCAAAAACACAATTTCATGAAAGAATGAGAAGGAGGTTTTTGCATATATGTCCTCGATGTGCAAAATAGTCGTATTAAATAGTAGATTCTAATATGATTGTGCGGTTATACAATATAAAATGATTATTGATGTTGGGTATTTATGAGATAATTTAGCACTTTAACTTCTGTCGATTTAAAACCTATTTAAATCAATTAAACATAATCGTAATACGGGCTTTATGAGCAATAACATAAATTTCGAACAAAATGCTAACATAGATGGGGCCTATGGTGATTTAAAATTTAAATACTACAACACCTAAAGTACTTGTGAGCTTTAAACTCGAAATTCGGGCTTGCACTTTTGAAGTACTAGACCGATCATAACCAATTTTAATGGTTCGTTAAGTCTACTCAGAATATTAGTTTAACAGTACAGTATTCAATCATATGATCAAACCCCCAAAA
The DNA here is from genome assembly GCA_932274085.1 of Protocalliphora azurea. NCBI lineage: Eukaryota > Metazoa > Arthropoda > Insecta > Diptera > Calliphoridae > Protocalliphora > Protocalliphora azurea. The sequence goes on from OW026522.1 coordinate 94,149,877, forward strand.
TTTTATATGTATTAAAAAACAATAATAGTATTATGATTTAATATTCTCATTTGAACATATTGCATATACCATCAGAAATATTCTGCAGTTCAACATATACATATTTATACTTTTTAAGTCTCTTAGTATAATATACAATTCTTCAATAAAATACAATTATTTTTTTTTTAATTTTTCAATTTTATATTTTAAAAATGTTTAGATAGCAATTCTAAATTTTTTAAAATTTTTTGATATTTATTTTTTCATTTCCCATAGTTAAAATTTTCAATAGTAAAATATTCATTGCTTAAAAAATTTTAATTTTCATTTCTAAAATTTTTAGTAGAAAAATATTCATTTGTTAAATTTTTAAATTTTAAAATTTTCATTTCTTTGTTAGAAATATTTTTCGAAAATGTTAAAGAATATAATTCAGATATTCAGAAAATGTAAAAAATTCTCTACTATAAAAATTGTAATATATGAACAATTATATAGTTTTTATTAATAGCAATTTGAAGTAAATTATAAATGTGAAATATTTTTAGTAAAATTTTAATAGCTAGTATATTAGTTTTAATATTTAGTTAATAGAGCCACTATTAAAATTATATTGAAAACATAGATATTATATTTTTTTAATTTTTAATAACTTTAAAACTATTTTGTTGAAAATATTTTGGAAGTTTTGGTTTCAAGTTATGTATTATTCAGCAATCTGCATAATTTTAAACCCTGGTTTTAAATTTGTTGATAATAAATAATTGTAAATCAGAAATAGTTCTAAATTTAATTTTTTCTGTTATGTTACCCTATTCGGAATAAATTTTTTATTTAAACTTTTCGCTGTAAATACTTCAATTAGGAATTCGAGTGCAAGGTTAAATGAATCAATATATTTAGTAGCTTAATACCTCAATATTCCTTGTAAGATTTTATTGTTTTTCATTTGAAGTTATAAAATAATATATTAATATTATACAGCAAATAAGTTTTATTCCAATCCTATATTTTGCTGTATTTCTATGTCTCTCAAAATGTCTATTTAACTCTGTGTTTGGGTGGGTATTTACGGTACAAACATATATGTTTTATGTTGATTTAAATATATATATATACATATATATATATATATTTGCATTATTAACATATATAGTGATTTTATTTTCGTTACATTACCACACCTTACACACATATATATATATATATATATATATATATATATACACATATATATATATATATATATATATATATATATATATATATATATATATATATATACAATTACACAAATACCTATCAAATACCTATGTACTCTGCCAGCATTTGGAAGAGAGTTTATCCATCCACTAAAATGTGTCTTTTTTGACACTCTTGGATATTCAAAAGTAGAAAATACAGAAATTTGCAATAACAAAACACATTAGCAACGAGCTTTGATCTAAAAGATTCGCTTGGGTGACTGTTTATATTCCAGGGCAAAGAAAAAGAACAATCACGACATTATTTTTTGCTCAGTAATATATAACTTTTAAAGTGATCAATGTTGTTGCTTATAGTATCGAATAAAAAATGTGTTAATATAAACAAATTTTAATTAGTTATTTTTTATTTTTAAATATTTCATATTGAATTTACAGTAATAGTGAGTTATTTACTTAGTTTAAAGTTATAGTGACTTATTATAGTGCGTTTAAATATAAGGTAAGCATTTAGATCAAAATATTTACGACAAATATACCAACTTCATTAACATTATTTATTATAAAAAGTTATACATACCATAAAACCTCCTAGGCCTCCACGCAAAGTAATGATTTCTTTTATATGGATATTCATAGAACAGTATATGCTTTAAATGAATCTTTAACAAAAGTTATGAGATTATCCAATAAATATTCTAATGAATTAGACTTATATCAAAACTTGAATTTAAAAATATGTTAAACAGTTTGTTTAAATAATTAACTTAATTATGTATATTAAATTATGATTAATGTCTGAATAAATAAATAAAAAAATAAATAAATAAAAGTGCTTATATTTCGATAATTTCTTGATGTACTTTTTACACTTATAAATGATAAATAGTGTCATCTACAAAGTAAGTATGTTGTAAGTATGTATGTTTTTGTTTACTTTTCTGTACGTGATTACAATACAAATAAAGTTGTTACATTCGTTTCACTCTCACTCGCCTCATTATTTGTAGTCATTTACCATTTACCACATTTAAATTCATATGTATTTACAGTTCAATGAGTTATTTGGTTTCTCTTCTTTATTATTTCTATACAATTCATACGTACATTTTTTTCTTGTTTAGCTATTTATTATTTTATATATACATATATATTTCTGTTTATTTCTCTTTTGTAAATATGATTGTAATTTTAATTTTGTTTACTTGAGTGAATATTTACATGTATGGGAGTATGGATATAACTATAGATATACATATGGATGGTTAAATATAGAAAAGTCCTATCTTGAATTGTAAAATAAATTCGATATTCACACAAATAAGCTTATAAGATCTATAAAACACATTAAAGAAATTCTACTAAAAGTATTGTAAGTTTAATAATTACCATCTTAGCCCATTTAAATTTTTAAGGAAGTTGTGGTTGGAAGAAAACTACCTGCAAACTAAATTCAAAAAAAAAAAAAAAAATCAAGTTACGTCTTTTCTATATTAATCCAACGATATGTATTTTCCTTTTAAAGGAATTTGCTTATTTGGCTGTTTGGTTGTTTGTATAAAATTTATTTCATTTTCTTCATTTCCTCTTCACTAGGTGAGTGTTGGTATGTTAGTGTTTTACATGTCTGTATTAGTATAAGATTATTATCATATAATTATTTATATGTGTATAATAAAGATATGTGTACATATGTATATGAAACTAGATCTAATAATTTCTTCTACTTACGACTATGCAATAAATATTAAATTTTTAAATTTTTTATACTCACGGCAACTAAAAGTATTCCAAATATAACATCGCGTTTCTAGTAACAATGTTAAACATCTTTGCAATTTTTAGCAGCAAACAAAAAATTTAGCTCATCAAAGAGACTAATACTTCGTAATACAGTCTCGTACACACAACTTTTGGTGAACTCATATAACATACCAAAAAATTTTCTTTTTGTGCTAAAGGTATTTTTAGTAGATTTTGTTTGTTTCGATTTTGTAACTATGGTTTTTTTAGTATTGTTATTTTGGAAATTTTGTCGCTGCTGAAATTTTTTATATGAAGCATAAGTATAAGAGTTATAACTTTTTTGAACCTCAAAATAGCATACCACCATCTTATAGCCAATGTAATATTCATAATAATAAAAACTGCATTTTTTAGTCCATTTGAACAAAAAAGAACTTTACGCACCAAACGCAATTTCGAAAATGGCTGTACATTTTTATACCCCACACCACCATAGGTATACCAATTGACTCAGAATTACTTTCCGATGTCCGTCTGTTTGGCTGGCTATAAACTTGTAAATTCATATAAATGTTAGTACTAAAGTAATATTATATATTTGAATATATAAAGCCCACACCACCATAGGCTGTTGGGGTATTATGCATTTGTGCTGATGTTTGTAACACATAGAAAAAGTTTTCCAACACCCACCTTAAACTATACCAGTCGACTCAGAATTGCTTCTTGAGTCGATCTAATGATGTCCGTCCATCTGGCTGGACGGCTGGCTGGCTACCCATATAAACATTGCGCACAAAGTAGTGGTCGCAATTTCGAAGATAATTCAATGAAATTTGGGACGTAGGAGTTTTATGACACAAAAACGAAGCCTATTGAAATTGGTTATGATCGTTCCTTATTTCACCTATTCCCCATACAAATGTCCTTCCGGAGAATAAGGGTTTAGGGATCATAAATTCCTGAAAGATAGCAATATTCAATGAAATTCGGTGTAAGAAAATTTTGTATACGTATCAATCTTTGTGCCAAATGTTATAAGTATAAAACCTATATATAAAATCTTCTTCCGAAGTATCAAATTTATATTCGACACAAATAAGTTTTATAAAAGTAGAAATCACAGTGACAAATTTTATGAGGGTCACTCCTTAATTTACCATAGCTCCCATATAAGCCCACATTCGGGAATCACCCTAAAGTGCATAAATTCATATAAATGTTAGTATTAATGTAATCTCTGTATTCGTATATTTTATTTTAAACTTGCACAATTGTCCACATGTTTAATATAAGGCCCCTCCACGAATTCTGTTGCACATGCACAATGGAGTGGGGTATCACATGGACGGGCTTGACCGACTATATCTTTCTTACTTGTTTATTTTACACTTTGTAAAAGTATCGGTCCACAATTGTTCACATGTCTAATGTAAGACCCTTCCACGAATTTAGATGGACATACACAATGGTATCATATGGACGGGCTTGACCGACTATAACTTTCTTACTTGTTTTTTTTTTATGTGATGTTAACAGGTGTATTTGATTTAATACTTTTAATTAAAAATCGATCATTAACTTCAATTATACATTGCATTTCTGACATCTATTTGGTCTCTTATTGGATAAAATTCTTTTAATATAATTACAAGTTGGCGACATATTAAGGCTTTCAGGTTTTAAAAATTAAATATAAAATTTTTGCAACATTTTTCAAGCAAACATTTTTAAATAGCTAAAATTAACTAGTTTTAATATTTTAAAATATTTTCAATCAGACTTCTCGATTATTAGGCATTTCTTACTTAAATGTCTTTTGATTTTATTTTAATCAAAAAATTATTTTATTTTAATTTGTCGATTGATCGCACAAACATTATACGATTGAATACTCTTGGCCCTAGGGTATATTCACAAGCAAATTTTGAATTTATATCAGCTTTAGAAATTTTCTTGTATGAAAAATTAATTAGAATATCAAATACGATTCATTTTGTATTTATGCACTCATAAACATTTAAAATAAGGCTAAACTACAAATACTTTCCCTTTATTCTTCAATATACGAGTACATGTGTTTTATGCTTCATATAAGAAATTTCAGCAAAAAAAAGTAGCCAAATAAAAACACTAAAAAAAAAACTATAGTTGCGAAATCAAAACAAACAAAATTTGCTAAAAATACTTTTAGCACAAGAAGAAAAATTGTTCGTGTGCTATACGAGTTCGAAAAAATTATGTGTATGAGACCACAGCGCGAAATATTACTTTTTATATTTTAATTTATACATGAGTTAAATATATTTGATTTAAGCTAAAAAAAAATGTAAATGAACGTTGCAGTTTTTATGATAATACAGCAAAATATAAAAATAATTTAAGAAGCAATGGTAAACAAAAATAAAACAATAAAAATATTTTTATTTTATTTTTTTTATTTTTTTTTATATTGGTAGATATGAATTGCAAAATAAAAATAATATAGTAATAAAATCAAACCCTAGTAATAGCGTTTTTATTACACTGAAAAAAAATTACCAATCACTAAATAAATATATTAGTAAATAATTCATTCAATTAAAAACTTTTTTAAATTTACACCTTTCACCAAAATGATTTTAAACTGTATAAGATAAAAAACAGAAACATTTTCCCTATTAAAAAATGATCAACTCAATCAAATAGAAGATTGAATGAATCAAATATAAATAATAAAATTTTACTTAAGTTTTGTTTTTATTTTAAATTTACTTGAATATATCTATTAAATTTAGATGCAAAATGAAATAACCAGCTAGTTGAAAAATATACGATAATAATTTTTTCTGTGTATATATGTATAATATTCCCTTTAGTATATATACTTTATTTTTATTTTTTTTCTCCGTAATAAGTTTCAAAGTTATTTTCTACATAGCTATTTGTATGTGTCTGCGTTTTTTTATGTATTTTTACGATGGCTGTTTATGTTTAATAGTAATTGAACTTGATATTTTAAGAAATGATGTCTTCACAAAAAAATTTCCTTTGTTCTATATTTCTAAGATTATTTTTTTATGTAAGTGTATATGGGTAATGTTTAACTAAATTAATTTCATGTTAAATTATATTTTATTAATAGCTAATAATGAAGTAAAAAATAACCGAACATTAAGTATAAGTACTTTAATAATATTGCAATTTAAATGAAACTGAGCAGAAGATAGAGAAGAAAAGATGTATATGATTTCAGAAAATTGCAATAAATTCTCCAAGTTTTATGTAATTGTAACCAAGTATTATTCTCTTGAAAGCAGATTTAAATAGTTCACAAATAATATTATCTCATATATTTTTTCTTTGTAAAAATTTTAAATCAGATTTTTCAATAAAAAAAAACTATTTCTTAATAATAATGCGATTTCTAAATATGAATACGATGTTTCATAAAAAAGATTTAATTTTTTAAAATTAATGCGATTTTTTAATAAGAATTAGATTTTTTACTAATATCTCCACTTTTTCAAAAAATATATTATTCACCAGAGACGGTGTTGCCAGGAGGTGAGAAAAAAAGGAGCTAAAATGAACTTAAAACAAAAACTAAAAAATTAGAAATATTCCAAAAAATAAGGCCAGAAAAAGTTAGCATTAGTTTTTCATTTTTTTTTAAAGATATTGTAACAAATTTGTAAATAAACCATAAAAAGGCTGCCACAAAAATAACGCAATAAAAAATCACCCAAAAAATTTCAATACAAACTTGGGTTATATTTCATATAAAAAATATTCAGTATTTTGAATCGTTTTTTTCACTTTTGAACTATAATTAAATTTTTGTTAAGCATTTCCAAATTAATTATTTTATAGTTTTTTGTTGAACTTTTTTTCATATAGTTATTTATAGAATTTTGCATGTTCGGCTTAAGTTCACTAAATAATTGTTGAAGAATACATTATTGGACACTCGGATAAATGGAATGCATTTTCTGGTCCGCCACGACCTTCATCAGCACTCTTCAGCGTCCAACTGTGGTGTTCTCTGTAATTTCAAATTTGTGTTTCCAAATTATTGTGTGCCTTGTTACATTTAAAGGATTTTTTTTAAATTATATTCGCAAATAGTTTCTACAGTTAACGAAGTATATTAGAAAGTAATTATAATAATCAATATAGTTAGTCCATAGATTTAGTTGTTATTTTTGATTTGGAGAATGAAACTCCTCAGGCGAAATTTTTTTGTCAAATGTAAATAATCTAGATTTATTTGTGAATAAATACACAAAAATTCTTAAATAGCTGATTCCGTACAATCAAAATTTTTTACATTTACTGGCTGTAGTTCATTTAAAAATTTTTCTTTATAAAAATTAGTTATTTCACACACAAAATTATTTTTTAACTTTTTACAAACGTTTTTCAAAATACAAACTACCACAAAAAACGTATTTTTAGTTACAAATAATATTTTAAGTAATTTTTTCTTCGTAAAAACAAAACTGAAATATTTATGTAACTGCAAATATATATTCAAAGATTTTATTGGCAAAAATTTAAATAAAAAGTTTAAAAACTTAAAAAAAGGAAATAACAAAAACGATAAAAGAATAATTTGGTAAGTAATTGGATTAACTAAATTAATTGTACTAAATAAATGTTAAAATCATGCTACTTTGCAGTTGCAATTGCTTGGTCGGAAATATTGCCCAGGAGAAGAACACTGACAAGAAATCTTTTATATGCCATTTATACCAAACAAAAACTTGTAGTTTTTGTTTGGTAGTTAAAAACCAAATAAAAACCACTACTTATGATATATCCTTTTTAGCAAATTTTAGAACCGCAGCTTTTATATATAAGAAGAAAAATAAAATTTCAAATTTATAGAAATTATTTTTTTTTATGAAATTATTGGAATAAATAATTTACTAAAAATTTTTAAAATATGCTTTAATATTGAAACTGTGTATTATCTGATGGAAGAAATAGCAAATAGAGCGGAAATAAGAAATGTCGAAGAAATATGAATGTCAACACAAATTACATTGGGAAGAAATAAGGTATGTAAACGATGCAGTTTTTGAAATTATGTTTTCCAAAAACCAATTAGTTTTCGTTTTGTTATAAACGGCATATTACATTATTTTAAGAAATTGGTAAGTTCTGCATTTAAAAATATTATCTCATGTATTAGTTGAATTTAACATTTCATATATTTTAATAGAGTAAGAAACTTCAAAAATGGGGATGTCCAATAGGAAAATTACTACTAAAAATCCAAACAATTATTTTTTGTTTACTTTTTGGTTTTTTAAATAGCTTTTAATGTCAACAAACAATAAAATAGTAGTTTTCACTACATTGGTAGGTACTTTTGTGAAGCTTAAACTAAATGAAATAACAATGTATATTACTGATTTTTATGTTATGCAATGTTATTTAAAATAATAGACAAATCAGTAGTTTTTAATGCTTTTGTTACACGCAGAGAAAAAACATGGTTACATCATTACCACTGCTATAATATTATCTTCTCATTGTTAATTTTATTGAATTTTAATAACTCTGAGTTCATGATAACAATGATTTTGATTCAATTTTGTCATTTAATGTTTACACTCAATAAGTATTTTAATATGATTGACGGCAAAAATTATATATTTTTAAATATTTTTACCAGAAACAAAATTTTGTTAATATGAAACATATTTATATAATTATTTGCAGTCTTTTTTCTTACTCTTAAACCATATATAAAATATTAGAAATAAATATAATAATTATTCACAAACTCAGTGGAAAATTTCAATACTTTTTTGGTTCTAAATATATATTTTTTTAAATATTAGTTTTCTAAATTCAATATAATTCTCATTTAGTTTATGTATTAATAAATATAAATAGACAAGGTTTGGTTATGCAATTTAGGAATCGTGCATTTGAATCCCAAATATGGTGGCACAAATGAATATAACTAATAATATGTAAATATTATTATTATTGTATATATATATATATATATATATATATAATTTCTCAATAAAAATTTTATAAAAATAGCAATATATGATATATGATGAATAATAATAATATGACAAAATGAAATAATAATATTATAAGATTGGATATGATAAAATGGAATTATAATATGAAAATGTGGTATAATAATATAATAAGATTGTTCAATTATATGTAAAACTATAATCATAACATGAAAAAACAAACCATAAAGGTGGATACAATATGAGAAAGTGGTATCATGTTAATTATTACTTATAATCATTTCTATTTTTTGCCTTAATCATTTCAATCATAATATGTTGCTCTTCGATTATGGTCACTACAACTATATTCTTTCTCAGCGTGTAGTTAAAAAATCAATATTTAAAATTAATTGAAATTTTCATTTGTGTCAAAAGAAATATAAGCAGCCCGTTTTTTTAAATAAAGTTATATTTTTTGTTAAATTTACTTACATATTTTTTTTTGAGTGTAAAAATAAAATAAATAAAAATAAAATAAAAATAAAATATACAATAAATTATTAACAATTAAGAAATTATTTCTTTCGTTACTAAAATATTAACATTTTAGACTTGTTAAGGCAATTAAGAATCAGTAGAAGCTAGAGAAGAAAAAAATTGGGTTATATTTCATATTATTATTTATTTTTTATTACAATTTCCATAAATAGTTTCTATGACTAACGAAGTATATTAAAAAGTAATTATAGCAAAATTAGTTGTTGTTTTTCATTTGGAGAAAGAAGCAACGCAAGCGCAATTTTTTTTCAAATGTAAATAATCTATATATTTTGTATGAATAAATATACGATTCCTTAAAAATAAAATTATTGTTAACAGATAAGAAATTATTTTCTTCGTTGACAAAATATTAACATGTTAGTATTTTTAAAGCAATTTTAAGAAACAAAAAAAGCCAGAAAATACTAGAAGCTAAGACGAAAATTTTGAAGCCAAGCAAAATAAATGAGCTAGACTTAGCCTTGAAAGGCTAAACTGACCAGAAATATACTTTTATGCAAATAAAAAAAGTACAAATTCTGATAGCGTATGAGTGATATACAATCATGTTAACATTAATCAACTATGTTAATATTAATCATACGTACAGTGGATTGATTTGTATGGTAACAAAAAATATGAAATTAAAAATTTATATTTTTTGAACCAGTTCCCAAAACATTTCGGTTTAATTATTTCGTTCACATAATTTTTAAATTTTTATTAAAAAAATTACAATATATTATAGACATAATGAGTAAAAAATTTGTTAAATTAGTTTTTATTCATTTTAGAAAAATCGATCTATCATTAAGACCACAGCCATCGAAAAAAGTGTTGCCTATACAGTTGTTACAATTTTAGATTCAAAAGAAAAAATAATAAAATCATTTCACATCATTTAAAAATTCATCCATCGTATCCGTTGATGTCGAACGATAATTTTCTATGTACATAAGTTGGTTTAGGTCTGATATGAAATAATAGAAAAGTATGGTCGTTAGTAAATATATTTTAAAATCTTTTAATATTTCAAACACATAAAGTTAAAATTTAAAATTCTTCATATTCAATATTCACACATTTCTTTTTGATTTTTAAATAAAAAATTAAAATTTGTTATTACTTTTAGTTTTCATTTCACACAGAAAAAATAAAAATTATTCTATTATTATAGAAAAAATATTTTTTACCGTAGAACTTTTCTACCGTTTCACACACGCCCTTAATATGATACTGAAATAAATTGTTTTTTATAAGAGTTAATAAATAAGTGCATATTTTATTTGTTTTTATGGCATATTTTAACATTTATAGTACAGTTTTTAAACGCATGAGGCACACCTATTAAATGCATGAACTTCCTGCCCCTGGTTATTATGTATTATCATAAAAATTTAAAATTTGATGTTTTTCTTAAGCATATTTCATGTTTTTTTGAGGAAAATTTATTATCTTTTTTTTGAGACAATTTAATAAGATTAGCAATAAAATACACAACTTAAGCATTTTCATTCTTCAGATCATATTCCATATGCTCTTATTCCCACTCAAAATACAATTAATTTCCTGATAGCGGGAATTCAATCTTACATTTATTATTGATGATTTTAAAAAAGTAACCAATTGTAATTTACAGCAAATCAAAAAAAAAAAAAAAATAGAATATTATTTTTTCTTAAGGATACAGTATAAAAAACTCTTCTACGCATGTAATCTTGATTCCAAAAATTCCATAACTTAACATTTTTCTTAAATATTTTCAACTTTATTTTGCATTAGTTAAAATTATTCTTTAACAATTTCCATATTTGCAGTACACCACCTTCAGTGTTACCATTGAGAACTATTAAAAAGTGTCCAAAAAATGGGATTTTTTTCTTAATAGGCACCAATTGCTTCAATAACTAAAAAACTCCTTAAAATTTGTTTATTTGATTAAAATAAAAAACGAAAAATATTGTATTTTAAGAAAAACTACTATTCAATATTGTCAATAACAAAATAATTTATTGGTAATATTTTTTATTATTGAAAAAATAAAGATTTATTCATAAAAATAGTTAACATAAAATAATCTTTTTATTAATTAAACATATGTACTTTTGTTCGAAGTACTCGTTCGGACTTCAGTCTAACAAAACTCTGTCTAACAAATTTATGCATGGATTCTCAAGTGTTGGCCTTAAGTCTATTGCACAGTTTACCTCTTATAAGTGATAATTCATAAAAAATGCACTGCCGAGGCATTGCTATGTAAAAATATAAATTAGGATATAAGTATTCATCAAATCTATTTTTTGATTTTCCCAATCCGGCCCAAAAAGATTCAATATTTGATGTTGAATATTTGTGAATTAACTTTATCATTAGCTTTAGTTTTATTAGTTTCAGTTTACTTGTAAATTTTTCGGAGTCTTTTTTCACATAACTATATTGTGAAACAATCTCAAAATAATTAATTTCTTCCTTGGAATTAATATATAAGTGTAGAAATGTTTCAAACAGCTTAATAACTCGTTATTTAGCGCAGAGTTTTAAAAGGTTCATTAAAGGGGGCCAAAAAGGTGGGCAGGTGGTTGAAAAAAAAGGCAAACGGCGACTAAAGTCGCCAAACGGTGACGCCGACCTCCTTCGAAAATATAGATAAAAAACACGATACACCTAATTGACCATTGATGCGTTTTCAGAATAACAATTTTTAGGGGGTTGGTGATCCTTTTCATGTAAATTATATATCATATTGGAAATATTTTTGATATCTTGGCTATAGTTTAAAAAGTTATTTTAAATTTTTTGGACAATTTTTCCAGTTATTTTTTAAGTTTCAATAAAAGTCTAATTTATAGACATTTTTTAAACCCACATTACCAGCGTTAAAGATTCTGTGGAGTTCCACTTTGTTCTTGAATTATTTAGGTAACATTATGTAATATGCAAAATTTGTTTGTTGTTGGATGTGCTTCTGATTTTAAGTGAAAAAAAAAACCGAAACCGAAATAAACGCCAGTCGTCTAGGTTTGGTATTGAATTCATATATTTCTATATACTATATTCCTTTACCCTTTTGAATAACCCATTAGTCAAAATTTGAAACGTTGCATACATGCTTGCTGAGCCAGCTAGTATGGTGTATGGGCCTATTTGACCTAATGGCTTACAAATTTACAAAAAAAAAAATCATGTATGTCTTATATACCCTAAAAATTAACAAACACAAAAGGCTATTTTTCCATGCTTTGACCTTATGGAACCAACGGTGTTAAGATTCTAGGCCTCTCTACCCTCCCACCTATGGTTTTCCTTCAGGGCCAGAAGAAAATTTAATGGAAAACCCCTAAAACACATTTTCCCTTTCCTTAAGATCTGGAAGTTTTACATGAAAATATTACTCTAAACCATATTCAATTCCATTTCTTATTTATTGCAGACAAATTCATTTAAATTTTAGAAAACATATCTAATATTTTTTTTTTGATTGATAATATGATAAGATGATATAAAAAAAATATTCACATTAACATTCTAGGGTTAATTATAATCAGAGAATAATTAATATAAAAAAATAAAGAATATTTATCTTAAGAATCAAAAACAAAAAAACTTAATAAAGAAAATAAAAGTAATATGTAAAATCAAACGCAAAAAAAAAACGTAAAAAATATCAAATAATAAATAAATATATATATATATATATATATATATATATATATATATATATCTGTATATAAATTGTAATTACAAAGATATCTTATGTTACTCTTAATTATTCTCATTTACGGTGATAATTCAAAGACAAAAGAAAATATATTGCATGCGATAAGATTTCTTTGCGATCAATTTATACGATCCAAGTTTAAGAGAAAATAATATTAAAAGAAGAAGTATAACAATATACAGAAATATGTAATATAAAATATCGAACTTACGATTTAGTTGTAGGAAATTAAATATGCATTTAATGGCATATATATAGGTATAATTAAAAAAGAAATTAAAATAAATTATTTAGTTTAATTAGAAATATAGTTGTTAGGTTTTCATTACAACTATTTCATAGATTATTAAAAGCATGGTTTTAATAAAAAAAATTAGGTTGTGTTGAATTTGCAAAAAGTTAGAGAATATTATTTCATAAAAAATAGTTATTTAAGGTTTTAGAAAATTTTCCGAAAAGTTTTTGATTAGTTAGAAGAATTTTAAAATAATTAAGTTTTAGAATATTTTGGTAAGTCTTACATATTCTTAGATAAGTGTTAATAAGTTAATAATGTATTATATCACTATTAATTGAGTGAGATATAATTTTTAGTTTAGCACTTTTACTGGTCACAATCTGATAATTGGAAAAATACTGAATGCAGTTAATTGTTTAATTTTGTGGTTTTATAAATTTAATCAAAGTGATTAAAGAAAAAGAAACTTTATGAAATTTTAAATTCACGTATAAGTATATTGCGCCTTTATCACTTTTTTTTTTGCTAATTAAATTTTTTCTCCGATTTTGAATGTGTATCGTTATCACCCAAATTTAAGAAAGAACGTAATTCAGAAATTTTTATAACTGGTTACCACTCAATACCTCTTTCTTTCTTTTTTTTATATATATACTTGTATATAATTCGATTATCGAAACGATAAACTATTAATTGATTTCACTCATCATGTACATCGTATACATGATGTAACTTTGACTAAAGCAATTAATAAATGATAGCCAAAAATACTAATGAAAAGTCTGAGATGGGAATGCGAAAATATTGATTGACTGTTAATGATGTGGATTTTTATGTTATGACATACGAAATTGTAGATTGTAGTATAATAAATTTCTTTTAATAAAATATTTTGTCGACTGATTTAAATTCAGTTATTATAATTTCAGGCTAAATATATATACACAAGATATTATCATTATACTAAATGAGTTAGGGTAGATATAAAATTACTGATACGAAAATGCAACAGTGGTCCAAAATGGATTAAAATATTAAAAATTTTGATTATATTTATTAAAACTAAGCTCTTTTCAATCTAAGAAATTTTGATTGTTCTCGATTCTATTTATCTCCAAAAATATGTTCGGTGTTAAAAGCTTTGTTCCCAAATGATAACAAAAATGCTAATTATCAAGGTCCGAAAATTAAACTATAGAAAATTATATTTATTAAACTCTATCCTTTGATAAAGCTAAATAAAAATAAAAAACATTTTTAAAACTACGAAGTTCGAAAACTCGGAGTTTTTGAATATAACGCCCGATTTTAGGGATATATTGAAAATTCTAAAAATGGTGCATTGAATAACAGGTACACGAGATAAACATTTTTAAAGTCACGAAGTCGAAAATTCTAAAAATGGTACAATAAACTACATTATGTTATATTCCAAGTATATTCAACTTTTTTAATTTTGTACCACCGTTAAATTTATAAGAAAATAATTTCACCAATTTAAAATTATTTTGATTTTAAAAAAATTATATGGGCTATTATCAAAAATTTTTAAACTGGCTGAAACTGACTTTAATCCTTAATAAATCTTGTGATAATACTATTTTAAACAAACGAGTTAAAGATCTGAACTTAAAAGTTGTGTTATTAGTCTAGCCTTTTTATTTTGCTTTTAGTTTCAAAGTTTTTGTTTTAGCTACTAGCTTTTTCTCTAGCCTTTTTCGATACTTAAAATTGATGTAAAAAGACTAAAGAACATAATTTTTCATTTGCTTTTCTTAATTTTATTTTTACAGAATCATCCATTTAAGAATTTTGTGTATTCGTATAAAAAAAATCAAGATTATTTGTATTTTACTTAATCAGTTATTATAAGTATTTTTTAAAAATATAATTTAAAAAAAACTTATAAAATATAATAACTGCCCAAAAATTTCGAAATTATTAATCAAAAAGGAACTACAATTCAGAAATGATAAATCACTTCAAAACATTAGGACATTTTTCATATGAAATATAATACAAATTTTTATGAGAATTTTGTGGTCGATTTTTTATTGGGTAATTTTGTTAAAAGTTTTATCTTTTATTTTAAATTTATTACAATATATCTTTAAAAGAAAGTACCAAAAACTAATGAGAACAAAAAACTAAAAAAATATTTTAGCTTTCTTTCTGGCCTTATTTTCTGGGGCAGCTTTTGCTGAGCCTTTTTAAAGTAAAATTTAAACTCTTTTTTCACCTCTTTTCAATATTGCTCACAGGACTTGAAACTAATAGTTTTAGCATAATTCTTGCTCAAAGTTCGAAAACTTGGAAAAAGGGCTATAAATTATATAACCTTTTGTCATTCTTCTTCACTTTTTGTTTGCGCGTTTATACCTTTTGATCCCACTCAATTTCATATAAACTAATCGGACTTTGTAGATGAATTCTGTACCACCTCTGTTATTATGAATACTTTCAACAGTTAAATACAGGGTAGTCGATTTTTGATGAAAAAATTTCTAAATTTTCAAAATTTTTTGGATTTTTGCAAATTTTGAAACAGTAATAGATACTTCTTGCAATTGTACGTAGTTTGCGATATATCTCATTAATGTGAACGAAATAGTCAATACAGTTGTTAGTCTCAAAGTTTGTAAAACAAGAACGAAAATTGTTCAAAAAGTAAGTTTTTCACGAAGCATATTCACAGTGTCATATAGAATATCATAGATTACTGCATGAACTTATTTATTTGTTATTTTACGCAATAAAATCGAAGGAGTATTAAAAATAAATGTAGCAAAAAACTTTATAGATTTTTTAAAAATTATGCAAAAGTTGCACTTTTTGTTTTTTTATTTTGCAATTTGTAAATTTCTTGCTTATATAAATATAAGAAAGGCGACAAATATAATAGAGCGGGACCATAAATTTAAGTCAAATGTCGTTAATAGTGATAAAACGGAATACTTTTGTCAAAACACATTTTGCTAAGGCACATCATGTGGACAGCACGAAATTAACTATAATAGGCATAATTAATTGTTGTTTGTAATGCTTAACGGAAATTTTGTAAGATACTAATTTTATGAGCCAAAAAAAAAAATATGTTCTAAGCTTAAAAATGGATCACAATCTTAAATGTCATTTCTTTATAATAAACTCTAATAATATTTTTGTATTATATATAGAGAAATAGCTTAGATTCGATCCGCATTTTTTGCTACATTTTTAAAAATCGCGTTTTTATTACAAAGAAAATTTTTAACTTTCTTTTTTTCTAGAAAACTCCAAAATATGCCATCGAATATGAAAATATCACAGATTTTATTTGAATAGATCAGTAGGTTTTGATATTGCGCATAATTTTTACCAGTATTATACACAAACTTCTAATTTGTAATAACTTGTTTATATTCAACTTAAAACCGCTATAACTTTCGCGCCCCCTGCACGAAATGATTAACACGAACTGATTCTACATGCATTCGAAACACTTTATATTTATATTTATATTTATATTTATATTTATATTTATATTTATATTTATATTTATATTTATATTTATATTTATATTTATATTTATATTTATATTTATATTTATATTTATATTTATATTTATATTTATATTTATATTTATATTTATATTTATATAAATATTTATATTTATATTTATATTTATATTTATATTTATATTTATATTTATATTTATATTTATACAAATGAATTTTAAAGGCCTATTCAAAAATTTTTAATAATTACCCATATGCATAATCCTAACATCAAAAACAGTGAATAAGAATCATAAAAATATCACACAAACTAAACAGAAAAAATCAGATTTTTTTTGTAACTAAGTGGTAGTTTATATGTTATATAATATATTTAATTTTCGTACAAGTTCCGGTTTTTAAACTTCGTTATAAAGATTTTATGGTATTAATAGTACATGAAGTTTTTATCGTGCTTTTATATGAGCTTTTTTATAGTTTTTAGAAAATTTTATCTATTAAATACTTTGTTTTTAACAAAATTTTAAAATGTAAATGTAATTATCAGTCCAACAATTACTGAAAGATATGTCTTATGCCTGGTTAAAAAAATTTTGATATTTTTTAAGACTGTTTCAAAATTCCAATTTCAAAATTTTAAAAATTTTGTTAAAAGAAATCTCAAAAAAAGTAAAAAAAACTATGTAGGTTTATAGACGCTACAAAAAATAAAACTAAAAAATAATTGGGTCAAAATCCTACATGACTAAGCCGTACCTTCGATAATGATTTTGCGGATTTCGGCAAAAAGTAATTTTTTGCAGTTCCTTAGTTATAAAGTAAATTTTTTTAACTTATATTCATATATCATTTTATTTGTCTTCAAAAATATTTAAGAATAGGTTCGTTAAAAAAATGGTAACCTCAAGCTCAGTTGCTTCTTTTTACCACTAATTTCAGCGAAGGTCTTTCAGTTATATTTCCATAAAATTTTATCGAAATCCAGATAAAAATAAATAAGTTTAAGTAATTTTTTCTATAAAACCTTAAAATATTTCAAATTTTAATTTCTGACCTTCTTGTTTTAAAGATTATCCTTGTCCAATTTTCCTAAAAACTTCAGAATATATAAATAATTCTTCTTTAATTTTATTTCCTTTAGTGTTATCTATAAACCTGCATAGTCTTATTTTAACTTTTTTTGAAATTTGTTGAACAAAATTGAAATTGGAGTTCTGAAATAGACTTAAAAAAAGCATATTTTAACCGCACTTAGGAAGGGGTTAGAATTATCGAGCAGTAATAGAAACATTTTTTTCAATAATTATAATGTACTGATCCAAAATACATCTTGAGAAAATATTTCGTATTGAAATTGTACTTGAATTCAAATATAATGGCTTTAACGGCTGGTTTAAAGTTGAATAATGCTTCTAAACCTTTCTACTTATATTAACAGCAGCTAAAATATCTTTAGAAATTATTAACATATCAGTAAACATACATCATTGAATGAAAATCTTTCACCATTGTTTCTAAGTATGGCAACAATAAATGTTGGAGTTGCTAACATTAACATCGAAAGCTCTAGAATTCGAATATACTAGTTTGTCCATTAAGATCATTGTGGAGCTTTCAAGAAGTTTCTAGATGATATTGCAGTGCATATAAATTGACCGTGAGAACACCATTGAGTCAGTCTAATTGGAAGCATCATTAAGTAAAGACAAACCAACTGCCTTGGCTGTATATTCTTGTACATTATTAAAGTGTGCTGTATAAAGTGTGTAATTCAAGTGTGTGTATTAGAACACGTAGTGACTGGTTGGTTTGGTTGGTTTCCGTGGTAGCCCGTAATCTACGGGCAATCAATTAGACTTGTTAGAATCCGTTTTGATGGAACCACATTACTCGCCAGGTGAATTAGTTGTATTGAGTCTGTAATGAGATAGAAATGTAGGGAAGAAACAATGAGAACATAAATTAATTAGATCCAGCCTGTAGCATTGAGATATTTAATGATGTCACTGAGTCTAGTGTCCGATATCTCAGAGATGTTGTCTAATTGGTGCCCTCCCAGAAATTTATGTCTGTTTGCGTTCAAGACTGGGCATTCACATAGAAGATGAAAAACCGTCTCCTCCTTCTCGCTGTTGCCACAACTACGACAATATTCATTGTAAGGGAGACCAAGTCTACTTGCATGTCTACCGATCGTCCAGTGACCTGTAAACACTGCTATTAGTCTCGAGATGTCCTTGCGTTTGTAGCCAATGAGTTGCAATGAGCGTTTCTTTCTCGACTCTACATTTGTCCAGATTTCGCCATCTATTTTCCACCTTTTCTAGAAAGTGTTTTCGGATTCTGCTTTTGACTGTTCCCAACGGGATTGCGACAGAAACCGCATTCATAGCAGAGCCTGCCCGGGCTAATTCGTCTGCCTGTTCATTACCATAGTAGTCCCTATGCGCAGGAACCCAGATTATAGTAATGTCATACAGTCGACTTAGTCCAAGCAGTTCCTCTTTACACTGTCTGACTAGAATAGAGGTAGTTTTCGGTGATTTAAGCGATAGTATTGCCGCTTGACTGTCGACAAATAAACCAATATTCCCTTGAATATTCCTATCGCAAATTAGTTTACACGCTTCCCTGACCGCTAGTATCTCCGCTTGGAATACGCTTGCCTCGTCAGGGAGTCTACATGAGTATCTAATTCCAAGATCATCAGAGAAGACACCAGAGCCGACACCGCAGTTCATCTTTGAGCCGTCAGTGTATATCCTAGTTCTAAATTGTTCAAGAAGATTGCCCCTTCTCCATTCACTCCTGATGGGGAATAGGACTTTAATAGTACTTCCGAAGTCCAAGTGGGGAATCATATAGTCGGTAACTTTATTGTATTGCGGGGGTAATAAATTTAATATCCTCGCGTGCCCATACGTTCTTGATCTAAAAGCTTTTCGTTGCAGATAATCTTATCGCACTATTAACTGATGATTCCATTATGTATAGGTCTATAGGTGTTAGGTGCAATATAGTGTTCAGAGCTTCTGATGGACTAGTACGTAATGCACCTGCAATGCCAATGGAAGCGGATCTTTGTATCCTGTAAAGCTGATCCACCACATACCTTTTACTAGTAGCGGTCCACCATACATATACAAGAATGGGCCGTACTATTGCAGTGTATAGCTATTTAAACTATTACTGTTGTACATTTTTAAATAAAATAAAGAGTTGTTACAACTTTTGAACTACTAAACTGCTTTTATTTGCAATCAAAGTATCCGGTTTATTTAAAAGGAGTTAAACCACAGTTTTTAAAAGGTAAAAGCATAACAATATCTTCAAAAATTAAATCAGTATTAACAAAAGTCAAAAGACCGTAACATCAACTTCGCTAATGACACAGTCGTAAAATTTGTTCCAGTTAACACAAATTTGCTCTAGTTTAAAAAATTGGGTTTATCACTTTTCGCTTTAAGTGAACGATTAAATTTTACTTAATGGCTTAATTTTAAAGCAAAAAATTAAAATTGTGGTTGCGTTCTTGTACATTTTCATAATGTTTTTTTCTTCTGCAGTAAAAAATTAAAGTGTGGTAACGGCCTTTTCCATTTTAAGTGAATATATGTAAGAACTTTCTGTCAGAAAGTGTAAAATCATAATATGTATTATGATAATGTTTATGTTTATATTTTGGAAATTACTAGAAAAATAATGTTTTTTTTTTTGTAAAATAGTTTTTTTATTTAATGATTGATTTAGATTTTAAGAAATAATTTTATTAAAATTGTGCAAAAAAGGTACGAATTTCTTAAATAAAAAGGACATGTTTACTTTGTGACTGATTGCAAATAATGATATCTTTCAGGTTTTATTAGAATACGTGTACCCCTTATTTAATATTTAACATAATATAAACAAAACAATTACTCTCTTCTGCCGACGTTATCTCACATATTATATCAGCGTTGATCTTAGTTGTAGACCTGGGGTTAAGAAATATCTTAAACCCAACAACAGTTGTGTAAATTCACATAATTAAAATTTCTATGTTGAAAGATAAAAGACAAACAATTCATATTTTTAGCAAAGAAACAAAAAAACGCGGCGATTTCGCCAACAACTAAAAGACAACAAAAGTATGCCTTTTACTTGTTGGAAAAAAGTCAATAAACAAAATATGAATAAATACAAAGAAAAAAATATAAATAAACAATATTTGCATATACCTTAGACTCCTGCCGATACACTTAAATTAATGGTTTAACTTTAGTTGTTCAATTCAGATACATAAAGTGAAGAGTAAATGGTTTGGAAAAGTTGTTCCTTTTTTTAATTTTTGCTAAGTAAAATATTTTCGGAAAAGAAACGTTTGATTTTGTTTGTCAATACGTTTTCAATATTATAAAATTACTTCTGCTTTTGTTGCAAATTGAAAGCTTCTTTGTTGAGAAACAGTGTTGTTCCGTGCCGCCTCCGTGTTGCCTTGCCGGTTCTACACCTCCTATTGATTCTTTAATCTTGGATGTAATCCTAGATTTCTGTAGTCCCTGTATTTCCTGAGTGCAAATTTCAAAGAAAATATTCTATCATTTGGCCCTGAGCAGCACTTACCTCCTACAATTTCAACTAGATTGTAAATCCTATTGAAGCTTTCAAACCTACTGATTAATTACATCAATTCAACCAATTTTACTATTTTTCCCCTCGACTGTAACTTTATACTCTCTTATATACATTTCTTATAACTAATATTATTATAGTTTTCCTGCACTTTGTTCGAACCGATATAGGTTGTTGCATCGAAACTTTCTTTCTGTTGTGTTTTTTATGTTCGCTGCTATAACAGTTTCGTTGATCTTTGTGTGAGAGCCTATGTATATGGCTTCTTGTTTTTTTTTTTATTTTGTCTTCTTCTCGATTGCTGTGTTTAAATCTACTTCTACGCCAGCGTTGCCGTTTTGGTCCGTTTGGACCAAAACTGGTAGATTTATTTTAATCTTCGGAGGTTTGGTAGTTGGTTGGTTTGTTTCAAATATTACGATTTTTTGGTAGAATGCTTTATAACTTAAAAAATATATTAGACATTTTTTTTAGAGAGATAAATAAAAATGTGTAAAGAAAATAGGAATAAATATTATTGTCTTCTTATTTTTAAACCACTAATTCTGCAGCTTCTTTTCAGCACTAAGTACTCCTTTCCAATGACAACACAATGTTTGAAATCATTACTTTTTTTAACTCTTCTTCAGTTATTTTTTACTGGGACCTTATTCATCACTATTATTTAGAATAGAAAAATTACTATTATCAGTTCTTGAAAAAGAGCTTGGCCTTTATAAAAATATTTTTCAAACTTTGGTACTTCATCCCATTTTCTTGGAGCATAAGTATTTAAATAAAAGTAGTTTCCCGAAATTATCAACAACTAAAATTATCTATTTTAACTTTTTAAAAGGGTTTCTTCGAAGTGGTGAAAAATTTAATTTTTTGAAAAGTAAACACATACATACATACGTACATATATACATACATCCATACAAACATGTATATATATACATACATTCATACATACATATATACATACATACGTATATACATACATATATACATATATAAATACATATATTCATATTTTGCAGGAAGATATTTAACCATAATCTTTAAATTTTATTATTGGACGTTTTGCTCTCACTAATTTCAAATATTATTTTGCGCAAAAAAGTTTATTTTAAATGTTACTAGGTTTTGGTAGTTTTTACAGAAAATTTCGATAGGAAAAATATTTCTATCCTATTCACAGTTCTGTTACTCTCCTGCTCAGCTGTGACGATGTGGGCATTGACGTCATCACTAGGCTTTTCTCCCTACTGCTTTCTACAATAACTTCTGCCTACTGCACTTAAATGGCTAACATGGCCATTTAAGATCACCACCTGCCGCTGATCTAAAATTTTTCTATACTTCTTCTTTTCAACTTAAACTTACGTTCACACACAAAATTTTACTTCAGTAATTCTTGCTTTAATTGCCTTTGATTTGTTTTTGCTTTGAAGTACGAAAATTAAAAACAAAACGAATTTTGAATTAGAGGCAAGTTTGTTCCTTTTCATATTCCCTCTCGCTCTCTATCACACGAAATCAGATTTTAGCAACAAAAATTATATTGTGTGAACTCAGAACTCATTGTTTGTTTTTTCCTTATTTTTTCAATTCACCATTAAATTTAAATTGTTTAATGAAATGGAAAATACTAAAATAAAATTGTGTTGATAACTAACAAATGCTAAAATATCAAAAATTTAAAAATTAAGGACTTAAAGTAGCAACAAAACAAATTAACGTATCCTTGAAGTGCGTTTTTTGTCTTATTTTTTTTTCTAAGCTTATAAGGGAAAAAGACCTTTTCGATTTTTTTTGTTTTTGCAAAAATTATGGCCACGTTGTTAAAAATGATTATAGAATTTAAGGTTCACTTATTATTATCTTTTTTACTCCTTAGGCAACAAGCAATATTTGTATACAATACACGTACATTTATATTTGTTTTTACAGGGGTTAAGAAACGCCAGTAAAAAATGGAAAACAAAAATAAATTTATTTAAATTTTTTGGGCAGACCTGTAAGAAGTACAATAACCCAATATAGCAAAACCTTATGACCAAAAGTTTGCTCAGAAAAAATAAGGTTAACGATGTTGCGTAGGTGATGAAAATATTTGGTCACATATGTCAGCAATGTCAATTCTATGTAAAGGCCTTTTTTTTGAAATAGGACTAAAAAGTATTTGTTGTTTATTATTGTACCATATTATTAGGCTATCAAGACTTTTTGCTCTGCTGAATTTTCATATAGATATAAACGTGTATGTTTTCTTGTATCAGAGAAACCATAAATAGAATATAAAGGTCAGTTAACGTTGGAAGGTGAGAAGATCATTGCACAGTGGCTTCTGCAATATAGTGAAATTTAAAAGTGTGCTGTAAACTATAAAACAAGTAAAAGTGTTATATTCGGCTGGGCTGAATCTTTTATACCCTTCACAAATTTTCTATAGCATAAATATTCGGAATATAAATTCATTAAAAATTTAATTATATCATATTACATTCTTGTTGAAGAAAATAGTTTTACTTTAATTTGTCCAAAAAAAAAAAAAAAAAAAAAAAAAAATAAAATAATATATATTTTTTTTTTTTTTTTTGAGTTTCAAATATATACAACATACAGTGTTATAAACTGGCTTTTATGCTATTCACATATATTAGGAGTACATATAACTGTTTTTCAAGAAAATTTCTATCGGTATGGTCTAAGTAGACAGTGTTACCATTGAGAGAAAAAGTGTTCAAAAAGGGGATTTAAAAAAACAAAGTCATCAAAAAAAGTGATAAAAAAACCTAAAACTCCTTATAATTTGCTATTATGCTAAAAACAAAAACATAAAATAAAAATTTGTTTATAAAAATAGTTACATAAAATTCTCTTTTTATTAATTAAATTTCTGTATGAAGTCCTCATCCCGACTCCAATCTTATAAATCCCCGTTCAACAAAATTAGGGCTGAAATCATGGACTCTCAAGTATTCACCTTAAGTCTGTTGCACAATATATTATTCATTAGTCATAATTTAGAAGCCGATGTATTGCTATGAGACAAAGTAAAAATATAAATGAGGATATAAGCATTCATCAAATCTATTTTTTAATTTTCCCAATCCGATCCAAAAAGATTCGGCATTTAATGTATTAAATAGTTGTTTATAAACTTTATCATTAGCTTCAGTTTTTGACAGTTAAAGTTCATTTGGTATCTTTTTTAACATCACTATACTGTGAAATAATCTCATAATAATTAATTTCTTCGGTGGAATTAATATATAATGGGTCGAGATATTTTAAACTAGTTAGTTTCTCATCATTTAGCACATAGCCTTAAAAGCTCGCCATTTAGTTCCGCTTTAAAGAAGGAACCAAAAAAGTGGACTAGAGATTGAAAAAAGGGTACGTCCAAACGGTAACGTTCTAGATTACAAATTTTCGTATAGTCATAGAATCCATTGGAATCCATTTGACAAGTAAGACTGAGTATGTGAGATGTTTTTTCTTAAAATATTATCACTTAACTGGAATTGTGTTTTAGGTTTTTAAATTTAGATAATAAGAAGACATATCATTTTTTTTAGAATTGTAGCTTAGAGCCCAAGGTTTAGAGTTTTTAAAAGTTTAGAAAATTAAAAAAAAAAAAAAATAATAATACTCCAAAAACCTCATTGGTGTTAATGTTTAAGACAAAATTACGGTATTAAATCGTTTATAAAATTTGTATTTTTAAAATAATTAAGTAAATAAAAGTTTAATATGAGAAACGTCTAGAATATTTTTATCTATAAATTTTGTTAAATGTCTTTAATAATAAACAAAATAAATAATATGTATATGAGATTCTTAAAAAATAAATACGACTGCTTAATTATAATTCGATATTTTCCACAAACATCCACAAAAGAAATAGGAAAACAAATGATTTTTTTCTAGTTTTTTATTCAAAGAATTAAAATAAAATTTTAAGTTCTGTAAAATTTTGGTTTATGAAAAAAATAAAAAGTGTTTAACGTATATTTATTCGGCCCCAATCGTTTGACCTTTTACGTTTTATTATTTATTTTGCAGGATAATTTTATGTCCAACAAAGATTTATTAATCGCGTCAGTTTCAATATCAACAATTTTATCATCTTCAGTTTCGGACAACAATATTTACAACATGGTAATAAACGATCACCGCATTTAGCACCACTTTCAGCGAAAATATATTTAGTAAAACCAGAATTTTTCACAACTCAGCTTGATTTTGCCCGCTCGAATGCGTATTTCTTTCAATTATTTATAAAGAACCACTTCTACGCCATGTCTTCTATGATACGAGTTTAGGGCTCTTAATTGTTCTCACGTTCTCTGTGCGTCTCTTTTAATTGTTCATGTATGCTGTAGAAATGTTCACGTTCTCGTCATATTGCATGTAAATAACGACTACTTTTCTCATGCAAAATGTGATTCGAACGATTTATTTGATCTATATAAAGTCCTTGAAATTTGGTAAGATTTGCCTCCGATATACATATGGCCTCTTTTCGTGTATAAATGCCAGATTGTTTGAGAACATCGACCCCTTCAGAGTCAGTATTCGTTACCCTACGTTTTGCTCTCACTAATTTCAATTATTATTTTGCGTAAAAAAGTTTATTTTAAATGTTGTTAGATTTTGATAGTTTTTAGAGAACATTTTGGTAGGAAAAATATTTTCTTTGTGGCAACGCTGTTCTACACTCCTGTGTATTTTTCTCTGGTGTTGCGTTTCTCGCGTCTACTTCAGCGATACGTCAGTTCTGTTACTCGCCTGCTGTGACGATGTAGGCATTGACGTCTTCACTCGGCTTTTATCCCTGCTGCTTTCAACAGTAACTTCTGCCTGCTACATTTTTATTATTGTTGACACTTAAATGGCCTGCATGGCCATTTAAGATCAAACCCACCACCTGCCACTGATCTGAAATTTCTCTATTTTTTCTTTTCAACTTCCACTTACGTTCACACAAAAAAATTTACTTCAGCAATTCTTGCTTTAATTGGCTTGATTTGTTTTTATTTTGAAATACGAAAATTAAAAACAAAAAGGAAGAAGGCAAGATTGTTCCCTCTCGCTCTCTTTCTCGCGAAATCAGAATTTTAGCAAGAAAAATTATCTCAGAACGCATTGTTTGTTTTTTCCCAAACTCAGTCGTGTTTTTTTACTTTTATTGGAAATAAATGGCTTGTAGACCTATAAAATTCCACTCCGGTTTTAACTGCTCTTCTTTGGATTGTACGTGTAGTTATTTCAATGCTCAATAATCTAAGATCAACTGGAGCAGTCTTATTATTATCGTTTGAACTTCCTCTAACAATTTATGTGTCATTATTGATAGTTGACCACCTACCGTCGATTTTGCCGCATATATATATATATATATATATATATATATATATATATATATATATATTTATTATATATATATATATATATATATATATATATATATATTTATATATATATTTCAAAGGTCTTAATGGATCATAATACTTCGGAAATCTCCAATCTCCTTTTCATTGAAATTTCGACAAAAACCTATTTTGTTTAGTTTGTTTTGTCGCGCTTTATTAATAGTTGGGTCAATGCTTAATTAAATTTGTATTATATAGATAAGAAAAATATAACAATTTATTTGTTTTTATTTAGACCGAAAAACATCTTTATATGAAAGTAAATATTTTTTAAAAAATGTTATTATTTTATGCACATAATTTGAAATTCTATAAAAAATATAAATTACATACATTTTTAAAATAAAAAATAATAAGGCGTTGGATATCTGTATCTGTAAGATTTCTACAGGTAAATTTGGGAAAAAAGTCATGTTCGATTCATAATATTTATGAAAAAAATGTTCAAATATATGAATTTTTTTCTCTGTGTAGGTATAGGGAATTTATTGCTCTACACCACTACATATTGCGTTTGTGCTGATGTTTGTGACGCACAAAAAACTGCCAGCAATTACCTTTAAGTATACCGTCTTTTACGATGTCCGTCCATTTATTCTATTGAATAACTGCTTGTTTGTCCATGTAATACCTTTGAACAAGGAAAGGAAAGGTCTACTTTTTAATATAATTTAATAGAGTATTTAACATGTGATAGTACAAAGTATGATAGTGAGAATCAATGTTGACACTTTAGCATTTTTACAGCTAAACCTAGCCTTTCTATTTTGCTTATAGCTTTAAAGTATTACTTTTAGCTTCTAGCCTTTTTTATTTTTAATATTGCTTTAAAGAGGCTAAAATGTTACTACTTCAACAAAGAAGAAAATAATTTATTATTTGCCACTACTAATTTTTTTTTTTTTTACTGAATCATCCATTTCAGCATTTTGGTTTATTTATTCGCATAAAAAAATTATTTATATTTAACAAAAAACTTCATCTGTGGCGCTCTACTCTTCAAATAAGAAATCTTATTAATGAAAAAACCACCTACAAATTTGGGAATGCTTAATCAAAAAGGAATTATAGTTCAAAAATGACGAAAAATCACTTCAAAACATTGGATAATTTGAATTATAACCCAAAATTGTATGGGAATTTTTTGGACAATTTTTCATTGGGTCATTTTGCTAGGTGTTATTTATAAATTTATTACAATTTCTTTAGAAAAATATCAAAAACTAATGAAAATGAAGAAAAAAACATATTTGTGGCCTAATTTTTTGGCCACCTTTCTGATTGGTGCGAATATACTTTCTAAATGACCTAGTGTAGGTCGTAGACCTAATTGAGTAAATAAAAACCAATTTTACAATAATCGGAATTTCGGAACTGTTATCTTTTTTACATCTGGCAACTATATAAATTCCTTAAAAGTCTATTTAATTATTAACAAAAAAGATCTTATTTGTTAATATCGAAGGAAAACTGTTTAAGTTACAATCATAGTATAAGGAACTAAAAAAGAAGCACTCTCGTCAAAAGTACATAACGCTAAGACACACTGTTGCTAATTTAGCACTTTTAAGGCTAAATCTATCCTTTTTATTTCTCTTTTAGCTTCCAGTTTTTTTCTTAGCCTTTTCTGATTTTTAAAATTGCGTTAAAAAAAACTAAAATGTTAGTATTACAACAACGAAAAAAAATTATATCTTATTTACTATTATTAGTTTTTACAGCATCATTCATTTAAGCATTTTTGTATATTTTTCCCCACAAACATTTGAGATGATTTATATTTAATATAAAATTTTTCCAGCGGCGCTTCATTCCCCAAATAAAAGTGCCTTAACTAGTTTTGTAGAGGTACTAAATCGATAATTAAAATTATTTTTTTAACATACTTCATCAACAATAGAAACTAATTATAAAAATAATTTTAAAAATATCTTATTAATAAGAAAAAACATTTGGAAATGCTTAATTAAGAGCGTTGTTAAAATGAAGATTTTATCATATTTTTGATTATTTTTTAACCTAAATATGGTTTGATGATTTTTTCTTACAAAATATAATTTTTATACTCGCGATGATTTTTTAGAATATGTTTATAAAAATCCATACACCTAATTTCAAAATATATACTATTCTTATCCTATTGAAAGTTTAATAACAACGATTCAAATTTACATGACAGTCAGTGTTGCCAGTTTAGCTTTTTGAGGCTAAATCTAGCCTTTTTGTTTTGCTTTTAGCGTCAAAATTTTCATTTTTGCTTCTAGCTTTTACTAGCCTTTTTTTATTCTTAAAATTGCCTTAAAAAAGCTATAATTTAAAAAAAATCTTATAAAAGAGAAAAATCGCCAAAAAAAATTGGAAATTATTAATCAAAAGGATATGAGTTAATTCAAAAAGCACTTCAAAACATTGGATCAATTTTCGTATGAAATATGATCCAAATTTGTATGGGAATTTTTTAGGCGATTTTTCATTACATCATTTTGCCAACATCGGTTCTATGTTTTATTTACAAATCTTTTACTAAAGGATAAAAAATAGTACCACTTTTGTAGCCATAGTTTTTGATCATTTAGTCTTTTCTGACTTTTTCAGAACTACACGAAAAAATCCTTCCGATAATCTCCATATTCAAATAGGAAGTCTGTAGAGTATATATTTTTCCACTGTTTGATTCATTTAACTTTCTTCTGGTATTCCAAATAGAGTACTAAACGGTTCACCACTAGGTAGCAATAATAATTTTGTAAGTTCTGTACAAGGTGGGCAACTGATTCAAAACGATAAAAACATAACGTTAATGGTATTCGGTAAGGAGTTTTTTAGTTGTTACGGTATTTTAACGTTATCGATATTTCGAGCTATTTCGGTATTGTTTTTTAGCAGTAACAGTATTCGTAGTTATTTTGGTATGGTAACGGTCGTTTCAGAAATTTCGTAGATGTCGGTTCGCAACCATGAAATATAAAGTGGAGTCAAGTAACAAGTAATAACGTTCTTACAAATTTTATTTTAACTTTATTCAAAATAGTAATTTTGTAATAACCGTAACGGTGGTGGTATTTTGTAATAGTATACGCAGAGACAAAACATGGTTATAACATTATCACTACAACAATATTATACATATGGTAGTGCAAATGAATATAATTATTGAAAAAATAATATATAAATATTTTATTTCTCTATTATTTTCAATAAAACATTTATAAAAATCATAATTTTTTTAATACGCTTTATTTTAATAAATGATAAAATAGAATAATAATATGACAAAATTAAATAATAATATGATAAGATTGGAATCATAATAATTATTACATACAATCATTTCTATTTTTCGCTGTGATCATATGTTAAATTTTGGTCACTACAACTATGTTTTTCTTTGCGTGTATATTGGCAGTAACAGTATTTCTAATTATTTCGGTAATGGTGTTTTAGGGGTATGGTTGAATGGTATGATGAATGGTAAGGGTATTTTAAAGGTAACGGTAGATAAACTCGGTTCTGACACATCACCGAATTCTGCTAGTCCAATCAATTTTTGATCGAAAATTATTTAATGTCCATACAAGGGCCCGTATTAAGTGTTTCAAATTTGTATAATCAGAATCTGCAATCCAAAGAATATAATTTCACACATTGCTTTCATTGTTTAGAATGGCGGGAATAATTGCTGTCCAATATTAATTTTTAATTTTGTGAGACTTTGAAAAAAATTAAATGTTTTTTTTTTTTTTTTTTTGTAATTCGAATTTATAAAAGATAACTCGAACTTCTACAATTTATACATTGAATACAGAATAATCATAAAGATATAAAAGTTGTTTTCTAACAGGGTAAGTTAAATAAAGTGTCATTAAAATTTTAATTTTAATTACTTTTATAGCAAAGTTATGATTTTTCATTGCTCAACTGACGATTTTTAGCCAACGTTTCTGGCTACGTTGTTAATCAAATAGGAATTATAGCTCAAATAACGAAAAATCACTTCAAAATATTGAACAGTTTTTCATATTAAAAAGCATAATTTTTATGGGAATTTTTTTTCATTCAGCCAGTTTTCTGGGTATTATTTATAAATTTATTACAATTTCTTTAGAAAAATATCAAAAACCATGAGAACAACATAAAATAATTCTCTAAATTTAAAAAAAGAAACTTTAACTTTTTTCAGACCTTACTTTTTGAGTGCTTAACATTTTTTTGACCTTTCTTAATTTCAATTTAGCATCTTTATCTCATCTCCTGGCAGCACCGCTAAGAATATATTAGTAAAATTTTGTTGTTGTAAAAACCAGATTCACCACACTTCATATGCACACATAGTTACAAAAAAATTATATTTAAAATATGTTTAATTTTTTTTACTCTTATATTAGCATATTTCAAAAAAAGCTATAAATAAAAATAAATATTGTATTTATTTATAACGCTTTAATTTTATTTATAATAAAATATAGTATTAGAAAAAATAAAATAAATGATATATGCTCTAATAAAATATGTGTTAAAATATGCCGGGAAGTCCAAAAACTACGAACAAAAACTGAGTTTGGGTCCATAAAGATAATTTCTTTTCTTTCTAGAGAAAAATAAAATAATAATTTTACTAATATAAGCAATTTCGTAATTGAAAATTGAAATTTATTATTTTTGTGCGGTTTCACAATAAAAAAAAAAAAAAAAATAAGAAATTCTAAAATTATTGAGCCTCAGTTACTAAAATAAGTATACTTTTCCTGAGTAGCTCAACGAATTTTTATTTTGTTGAAAAAAAAAAAAAAAATAATAATAATAACAAAAACTACCAAAATTACCACCCTGTATTTACTTGTATTTTTCGAGAAAATCGAAAAAAATGCAAGATAATTTTATGCTATTGCTTAATGAGCACTATAGTGGTTCTTATCAAGTACCAAAATATTAATTCGCGCCAAATTTTATCATCAAAATTGCGATCTGTACTTTGTTCACAAGTTTTACTTGAATCAGCCGAAC
This sequence comes from Protocalliphora azurea, assembly GCA_932274085.1. Taxonomy (NCBI): domain Eukaryota; kingdom Metazoa; phylum Arthropoda; class Insecta; order Diptera; family Calliphoridae; genus Protocalliphora; species Protocalliphora azurea. The sequence continues at coordinate 94,181,804 of OW026522.1, forward strand.
GAACAGACATAGTTAAGTCGGCTCAGAGAGCGTTGTAAACATCAGCATAAACGTGTAATACTATAAATACCTATAGTGGTGTAGGGTGTAATTATAAACAATAGTTTTTGTGAAAAAAAACCTTGAAAAATAGGATATCTTGAAAAATAGGATACTATAAAAATTTTGCGGTCACTATTGGATATGTCAACAGCCAAAGATCTTTTAAATAATATTATATTTTGCATATTTTGCTTTTGGGAGATATTCCAAGATTTATTTTCATAGGGGTGACAAAAACATTTTATTGCCTTTTACAGGAAGTGAGTATATGTGTATATTTGGAATTATTTCGTAAATTTGTTATAATATTAATATTATAAATTATATTTCTTATATATAACACTATGTTTAAATATATCTTGATGTGATAAATGAATTATAAATTGTATGTATTCTAATGTATAAAGTATAGTACGTTATGTAGTATTAAGTTAATTTTACTTATATCTCTGTTTAGTAAAATTACTGTTAAAAACAAGATTAACTGAACTTATATTTGCAGTTAAAAGAGTACATCTAATAATATTACTTTTTTAATTCTCATCAAAATTTAAATAAATATAAATAAAAAAAAATATTTAAATATATCTCGACTAACACTGAACTGTATTCAAAGTATTTTTATAATTTTTATTTCCCATAGAAACATATTTCCACTGCTTATTTAAGGCGTATAACTTCACATTTTTAATTAAATTTAGTTATAACAAAAAATAATTTTTTTGAAGCTTAATTGTGTTTGACTACCACCCACAGTGCAGCTTTGAGTACATTGCAAATATCATTTTTAAAGAAAATTTAATATATTTTTGAAGAATTTACAATAAAAATTAAAAACAAATACAAGAAATATTTTTATTATTTTGCAGATTATCAAAGCAACTGGTGCTTTTTCAAATACATCCTACGTTTACTAGTGGCAATTTAAAATTGGAAATTAGCCAAAATATTGCTAATAGCTATGGTTATCTAAAAGGCAGTAAAAACACTTGTTAACGTTTAAATTCAAATAAAAAGTATTTCCTTTAAATAAACACCCACAATGGAATTAATTTTATAAGTCTATGTAACTTTGAGTGTATAAAAGTTTATATTTTTAAAACAGCATCTGGCCAAAAGAAGATACTAAAATATTTATTAACTCATAAAATTTATGTCAGCTTATGTTGTAGAATATTTATGTGAAGATGTACATTTTGTTGAATGGATGGCAAACATTGTACAATTGTAAGTTTTTTGGTACATTTTTATATCAGCTGATACCTTGGTACTACCACAACTCATTTGTTATAATTTTATATCATCATATTTATTTTTTTATGCAGCAAGATAAACGAATTATTTATGAGTTATCAAGCAAGGGTTTTGAGGCTGAACTTAAAATGAAAAGTTCAAATATACTTCATTAGTACTTAATAATTACCTTAATAATTTAACCTTAATATTTCATAAACGCATTAATTTAGGAATGCAATTAAATTATAGATAAATACATATATTTCTACTACATTTTTTTTTTTTTTTTTTTGAACAAGAATGTTTTAGACAAATGTTATGTATGACAGTAAACATTTCAGAAATATTTTGTGGTATACTTTCAGAAAATAATATTGACAGAAATTTTAAAAAGTTCTAAAAAAAAAAATACAAACAATTTGGCAATGCTTCAAAATCGGTTTCATAAATTGCTTCCAAAAATTTAGTTTTGAAAAAAAAAATCTAATTTAATTGTTCCCCTTTCATAAAATTTCCCCAAATAATAAATATTGAGCTTTTCTAGACATCTCGAGAGTTACGGTAGGAATTGTATCTATTTCGCATTTGTTAGCGAAAGTTTTTACAAAAACATAATAATCATAACAAAAGAAGGAAAACTGTCTCATACAAGATTTGAACTCAAAAATTTGTTGCTGCAATCTAAAAACCTACTAAAAATATTCAATAAAAATCTGTTTACATATGGGAAAAAGCACAAAAATTTTTTAATCAATGAAACCGATTTAATGTTAGAATAATTTCTTTTTCACCATTTCAAATGTAGATATAAATGAATATTTTGCACTTTTTTGAATGTTAATAAAAATTACTTCCAAAAAAGTGAAAATGAATGTGTTTTTATCAGAAAATAAAAACATCACAAATTGAAAAGTATTTTTATTATTTTATTATTAACAAAGCTATAATTGTTTTTTTATAACAAAAATTTATAAATATAGTTTTAAGAGAAGTAATTCAAAAGCTTCATTGCTTCATAAAAGAAGAATATCCTACCAAGGACAACAATGGGTTCAAAAAAGAACTTCTACGGCTCTTTTCTTTCCAATGACAAAACGATTTTAAAATCACGAGCTTTTCAGCTCTTTTTCAGTTGATTTTTTGCTGGGATTGTATTAGTAATACTATGAGCAATGAAACTCTAAAGTTTTGTGGCCCACAGTTTTTGTCGTTATTAGTCACAGTTCTTAAAAGTTGAAAAATGCAATTGAAACAAACCTGGATTTTTTAATATTTTTGTTTTTTTTTCACACAAGTTCAAATTTTTGGTGTTAGAGTTGTATAAGAGAACTGTTCTCTGGACAGAGAGGAATAATATCACTTTGTACATTATGACACTATCTTCAAGAAAACAAGAAACGTTTTTGTTGTTTTCTATATGAATTGTCAAAACTAATTTTTTGTTCGTTTTATAAAAACAGGGACTAAATTTGGTTTTTCATTAATTGCTTTATTAGTTAACGTGATAAAAATGTCTGCTTATGGCCTACTTGTAATTAAATGAGCACATTTTAAATTTAGATTGATTTAATGTTAATATTTAAAAAAGATTTGTAATATAATTACATAAAGGGTGGTCGGAAGTGCTTTTTGTTATTTACGGAACGAAATAACTCAGGAACTAATAAATATATTTTCATAATTCTTTCACATCCTAATTGATTTAAGTAATATTTGTGTGATGTATTATACCTGTCGGAGTCATATTTACTATGTTATAACAAAAATAAAAAGAACGGAGAAAAAAAATTAGGACATTTTGGGTAAAAATTATAGTTTAATTTAAAATGTAGCCAATTATAATTCTTATGTATACTGACTAAAATTGTAAGATGGTAAAGACTGTTAAGTACATAATTTATTTGGCTATGTCTGGCAACCAGTCATTGTAGTATATGGGTTGTACATTCACAAATTTCAATTAGTGTTGAGATATGTTTTTGCTATAACTAAACCATTTAAATACATTTTATGCTCCAAATAAATCAAAGTTTATTAGATCTCCGATACTTAAAAATATTATACAAATATTTTGAATTTAACCGAAAACCTCTGTGTAACGTATGCATTAGTATGTGTTCAAATTAAAAACCGAGGTTATGAGATAAAATCACAAATAATTAAAAATTGAATAAAAACTCAACTTTAGTTTTTATTTCGGTCTAACATATAGATAATCAACTTTAATTGGGTATTATTAGTTTTTCCATAGTGCAAAACTAGTCATTTTATAACGTTTCAAAAATGACAAAAAGCACTTCGGACCACCCTTTATGTGTATAATTTTAATATTATATAACTAATTACATTCTTTTTTTGGCTTCTTATTAATTAGAATATTTATTCTGTTGTTTTTCTTTTTTTATGCCCTACTTAGTGTCAATAAATATAAGGACATACAATCTATTGGTATCATCTTGTAGTAGTAAACAAAAATATTAACTAAACACAATACAATTTTAGAAATTTAAGAGATGCTACTACAAATATATTGATTTTAGAATGCCAAATCATATATGATTTCCACAATTCACAGAAAAAACTGCATATAATAAATATAAATATAAATGCAGTGTACAAAAAATTCATTACTTGCCTATTTTATTACAACTTATTTCATGTTTTAATTTCTATTTTTTCCATTTTAACTCGTTTTTATTATCATCGTAGTCTCTGCTAATTACAATCTCATTTCCATTTAAACTGTTTTTTATTTAATTGCCACTTTATTATTATTGGCCGTTGTGAATGGTAATTAAATCGAGATAATTGCATTCATTCCATCAATATGTAAAAGAAAAAAGAGAACACATGTAAAGTAAAAGTGCAGCATAAATAAAATGCAATTAAAAACAAGTAAGAAAGATATAGTCCGTCAAGCCCGACCATGTGGTACCCTACACCATTGTATATGTCCATCAAAATTCGTGGAGGGGTCTTATATTAGACATGTGGTCAATTGTGGGCCGATACTTTTACTAAGTATAAAATAAAATATACGAATACGGAATATTACGTTAATACTAACATTTATATGAATTTATGCATTTTAGGGTGATTTCCGAAAGTGGGCTTATATGGGAGCTATAGTAAATTATGGAGCGATCCTCATAAAATTTGTCACTGTGATTTCTACTTATATAAAACTTATTTGTGTTGAATATAAACTTGATACTAATATGTGTATCTGAGGGTTTTATATGGAAGCTATGGTCAATTATGAACCATGAAATTTGGCACAAAAATTGATACTTACACAAGACTTCCTTACACCGAATTTCATTAAAATATTGCTATATTTAAGGCATTGTATGTGGCTAGGTAAAATGTTGGACTGATAATAACCAATTTAAATAGGCTTCGTCCTTGTATCACAAAGGTCTTTCATGCCAAATTTCATTGAGTTATCTTCAACTTTGTGCACAATGTTTACGTGGACAGCCAGCCGTCCAGCCAGCCAGACGAACGGACATTGTTAGATCGACTCAAAAACAGATTCAGAGTCGATTGTTTTTAAGGTGGGTTAAATGATTTTTTCTATACGTTACAAATATCAGCACAAACGCATAATACCCCAACCACCTATGATAGTGTAGGGTATAATAAAATATTTAAGTGATGATAATAGTATTGGTGGAAGTGCGTTTTCGATTATAATGAATTTAACGGTAAAGCAAAGGTGTAATTGAACAACCTTTGGAAAGAGCTTAAGTATAATTTAACAAAGTAAGATATACGCATGTGGTAATATAAATTTATAAAAATTGAAATTGTTTAAATAAAATTTATTAAAATCCATTTGTTTTTAATTATTTGGTATATCTTAAGAACAATTTACAATATTATTTATTATATTCAACATAATTATCTGCTAATATCGAACAAAAATCAAAATCCATCTGGCTATTAAAATAGGTACGGAACAATTACAATGTGGTATACTACTAACTATCTTAAGAAAAATAAAAGTTTGTTCTTTGGTTATTTGTTTTGTACCAGGAATTTTGTATTTTAACATAAATTTTAGAGCTATCGTTTGTAAATATTTTTTTATAACTTTATGAAAGGTTCCATAATGGTTTCAAAGCAGCGGTCAAATTAGCTAACTAAAAAATGCAATTCGATTACTTTGGAATTATTCATTCAAGGGTTTTGGGAATAAATTTTGACCATTATTTTACTGAAGCAATACCGAACTTAAATGCTTTCTTCAAGATAACTTAATATACGATGAAAATTATTTAAAATTCTTCTCCTGAATTTTTAACATTAATAGGTATTATGAGACTAATCTCTCTCACAAAAATTGTACTGCTAATCTATACTATATGCGTCATTATACTCAACCTTTCTTTTTTAAATATTGACCTATCTATTAACGTATGCAAAATAAAATTGCTACAAAATATTCGGCCCTGATTAAAAACAGTGTACCCATAATAAAGACTCTTAATCATTAAATTTGAATATCCACATGTCTGGTCATATTATTTTGAAAATTTTTTGAAATTCAGACTTCTAGTTTCTTCGAAACGTTAATAAAAGCCAAGCTACACTGAAAAAAAGAACTGCATTTTTATTATTTCTATACATAAACCTCCACAAAATAATTTATATTTTAACTAGGATGACAACGAGAGTCAAAGAAAAATTTAAAAAAAAATTAGGTGATAGAAAAATAGAAAAATTACAGTCAAAAGATTCTCAAAGAAAAAAATATATCTAAAATCTAATTTGATATTAATTTTATAATATCAGTATACTTATGATAACAACATTTTATCTGGATCAAAGTTAATTTGTACCGAATTTTTATCTTTTCAAAATTGTGATTTGACTGCATTTTTGTGTTAATATATCAAGCTGTGTAATGTCGCAATGATTTTGAGGTGTAAAAAAAAATAAAGTATTATAATTAAGAATTCCAAATCAATTTAAATTAAAATCAAATAATAAGTTTTGGGCCAATTTAAACAGAGGAGAGTTTGTAGAATCCTATCGACAAAATCCTAAGGTAAACTAAGATATAATAACCGATTAACAAGTTCGGAAAATTTCAACATTGAGTTTTTAAACTCAGAGGTGTCCCAAAAGAGCATCTAACTTATCCAAATATTGGACATATATAAACAACATAATAAACAAAAACGGGATATACTATTAAAAAAAAAAAAAAAAAAACTATTAATAAAAAAAAATGTGACTTTATCGTTTTTTGAATCAGCGCTACTTCTATAAAAAGTTATAAGCAGATAAAAAACATTTTAATGATACCCAGGATAACTTTTTTGAACAGGTTCCCAGTTTATCAATTCTAGAACAGGTTCCAATAGAAATAGTTCACAAAGAACCGGTTCCACTAGAATCGGTAGTTTTTGAACAAAAATTACGATTTTTTAATGTTTATTTTGTTTTTTATTTAAATAATGTTAAGGACAAACTATTTTATTTTTTATAATAACTAAAAGTCTTTAATATTTATTATACATATTTTTTTACTTAAATAAATGTTAATGAAAGAAAATTATAATTATTATTCATTCAGTTGGCAAATAGCCTGCGAATATTCCATATTTATTTCTATATTATTTACGTCTTCTAGCAGCGCTTTTACTTCTTCATATAAGTCCCGATGTTCTACTTTCCACTGACTTCGAATGCTAGAGATAATTGTTTTAAATCTTCAAAGAATATCTATTATTTCAGATGGTTTTTCGGGATCTGAAGAGAATCTTCTATCTGTGTTCCCATCATTCGTATTGCCTGAACTTTATTTGTTTGATCTAAAATCAACCCATATTTGAATAATTCGTCCTGAAAATTTTTCTTTTTTAAACTTCCTAACTCGGAACTGGGATTATTAGGTACCTCTAGAGCGGGGCACGTCAACATACTAGATGAAGTCAAATTCAACGGTCGGACACTATCCTTGGCTGAGCCTACGGATTATGTCGGGATTACGATTGACTTCGGGGCTACTCCCGCTTTGGTTTTACCTAGCAGGGACCTCTGGGATGGAGTAGAAAAGCTCTATGGCGGGTGTGCGGTCTTCACGGACGGTTCAAAAATGGAAGTTGGCACTGGTGCAGGTGTATACTTTATGGGAACTGATATCAGATCCTACAAATTTTCTGACAGTTGTAGTGTCTTTCAAGCGGATATTCTTGGCATTTATAAGGCTCTAGGCTTGATTGAGGGGAATGTTGAACTAGGGTCTGATATTACTATCTATGTTGATAGTCAGGCAGCGTTATTGGCTCTGACTAGTCATTTTGTTATGTCCAGATTGGAACTTGAGTGCAGAAGGGAATTGAGAAGGTTAATGGATTCCTATATGATGAGACTCTGTTGGGTTCCTGGTCATTGTGACATTCTTGGCAACGAAATAGCCGATGAGCTAGCTCGCAGTGTTAAGATTCCAATTGGGTCCTTCTTTAGGGCCATAAGAGAGTGGACTCTGGACAACACGAATCGAGCCTGGAGTGACAGATCGGACTGCAGAGTTTCTAGGGCATTATGGCCTAGCTTAAAACTGGCGGATTCCAAGCATCTTCTAGATATGAGTCGTGGTAGTCTTAGAGTCATAGTAGGTATGGTTACGGGTAACTTCTCAATAGGGAATATGATGAGTAAGTGGGACATTGGCGCATCAGACTTTTGTAGAACGTGCGATGATGTTGAGGAGCTAGAGACAGTGGAGCACATACTCTGTCACTGTGTAGGGCTTCAGCGTAATAGGTTGAAGTGGTTTGGAAGCCATACACTACATGAACTAGGTGAGGTTAATGGCAAAGGACTTGTCAACCTCATAGGGTTTTTAATTGGAATAAAATGGCTTAGGAACAATCATAACTGATTTATTGGGTATAGGTTCCACTTTTCTCTATCTATCTTTCTTAAAGGGATCACAATGGGCCATTCGGCCTCTGGGTGTAGGCGTGAATTCGCCACCCTTTCTAACCTAACCTAACCTAACCTAAACTTCCTAACTCCTCATTGGTGGCGTTGTTTCTTATCGATTATGGAATTATAACTGATAACTGAATCATATCTGATTTTTAGTATGTGTCTACGTAGCAATCATAATCCAAATTCATATGCATCAGTATTACTTAGTGATTTTTCCGGGACTTGGTTTAACTGGCTTGATGTGGTTTGACATATAATGCAGCTGAATGAAGCCTTTTTGTCAGTCAAAGCCTGGCCTGCCTTTCCATCTATCATCGTTAGCACTAAATGGTAACTTACTTCAATTGTCTAGCCATCAATCTCTGATTCAAATGGCTATAGTGTTGCAATTTTGGATCTAATTTTACTGACTTCTTTTTTAATAGCATCATGAGTTTCCTTTTGAAATGCAAATTTAATTCATCTGCAGTATTTCGTAGAAGATGGTGTTTGGTTTTTCAAAATAACTGCTCAAAGTCTCCGAGTCTTACAAATTCTTTATCAATCGCAGTGGTACAAATGACACCATGAACATATCTGTATCTGAATTATTTTCACATACATATTGTTTGTATTGTTTTTGCCCAGAAGAACCATCACATCCCCATTTGCAAAAGAGAGTTAAAGTGCAACTTCCATATTTCTTCAAATTATTTCCTTTAAATGATAACAGCAAGCATTGAGCTGTATCAATGTTTGAGTAATTTAAGATGTAATATTGATCTTAATGTAAAACATGATAAAATTTCTTAATGTGTTTTTTTTTTTATTGCACCTCTTTTAGTTAAAAAAATATTTGGTTTCAAAATCGGCTACATTTAGTAAGAATGAAAAAATAATTTTTGTCAGAAAATTTTTTAATGTTTTGGTACTCATTATTTTGAAACGGTTAGATATATTAATTTTTTTTATTCTTTTATTTAAATGGTGTTTAGTTTAATACAAATTTTATTTTCAATTTCCAATATTTTGCCTTATTTTTTATCTTCACCCAGAATTTTAACTATATTTCTAAAACCAGCAAAAAATTCTACTTATATGAGCTTATAGTGCAAGTTATCTTGATTTGTTTCATATATAATTCTGCTGCAAGAAAGTGCAAGGATGGATATAGGATATAACAAAGTTAATAGTAACAGCTATTTAAACTTTGTTACATACCTATACTATTTATATTTATTATAATGTTCTTTTATATATCTGCACCCCATTAACATTTCACTCCTTTGCTCGTCTGTAACTACATTTGTTTACACCAATACATTAACGTATTTACTTTAGCTACCAACCATCATATGTTAGAGGGAATTAATAATTCTCATTTAGTTTGTTTGATTTTTCAAATAAGTATTCTAAGGTTGGTTGAAGTAGTTGCGATTCGAGCGCTCTAGAATTTGCCAAAAACTAAGACAGCTGATCTTACGATATAATCTGCCTTGTTCCCAAGACACCTGGTATTGTGAAATCAGTCACTGTTTCTCTGGTACTCGGGACAATTCCGGGCGTTAGGGCGATACCTTGCGACTTCGGTTGACTGTTTCGGACACAGCGGCTTCGGCTGACTGTTTTGGCACAGCGGTTTCGGCTGACTGTTTCTCTTAGACTAAGGCTAAATTTTGTAACCTAGATTTAAGGAATTGTATTATTTAAATTAGTATTCGTAAGATATCTTTAAGTATCGTAAACGATCCGGCGTGCTGCATAATACCCGAGGGAACCGAATCTTCGATCCAGCCTCTACCAGTAACAGAGCCCGATTCACCTGCGAAGTACCCGACTAAATCCCTGCGTATCATCGTATTGCCGATCCAGCATCTACCAGTAATAGAGCCCGATTTACCTGCGAAGTACCCGACTAAATCCCTGCGTATCATCGTACTGCCGAATCTTCGATCCAGCATCTACCAGTAGTAGAGCCCGATTCACCTGCGAAGTACCCGGCGTGCTGCATAATACTCGAGGGAGCCGAATCTTCGATCCAGCATCTACCAGTAATAGAGCCCGATTTACCTGCGAAGTACCCGACTAAATACCTGCGTATCATCGTACTGCCGAATCTTTGATCCAGCATCTACCAGTAGTAGAGCCCGATTCACCTGCGAAGTACCCGGCGTGCTGCATAATACTCGAGGGAGACGAATCTTCGATCCAGCATCTACCAGTAATAGAGCCCGATTTACCTGCGAAGTACTCAACTAAATACCCGCGTATCATCGTACTGCCGAATCTTCGATCCAGCATCTACCAGTAATAGAGCCCGATTTACCTGCGAAGTACCCGACTAAATCCCTGCGTATCATCATGCTGCTAGCAATTTATCTAACACAAAAAATATTTATAAATACTATCGATAAATAAAACATTGAATTATTAAATAAAGATATACTGTATATTCAAATCCCGAAAAGGGTAAACAAATTGTGTTTTCACTTAAGGTTCGTGGATCCCGTAAGTCGACCCTAGACACAACTGAGCTACCTCAGCCGACGACAAAAACCACGTTACAAGGAATGCTTTTAATAAAAAAACAAAAAAATTGCAATTAATGAGAATAATCTCGCCTAATGTTATGTCCACCTCATGTGGACATGAAGATACTGATTTAGATCCTGTTAACATTATTTGATAATCATATTATGTGTTAGTTACGTCCATCCGGACGTCCCTCTGAAGATCAGATCTTTGACTCCCATTGGCATTGTCCGCATTGGTTGAAGTTTTACGCTACAATATCCCGATCCATACATTTTAAAATTCAAGAGCCTTAAATTAATTTTGCAATAATATCCATATTACATAATTTTTCTTGTAACTTTATGAGACAAAATATATAATGATCAGGGAAACTACAAAAAAGCTCTACAAAAAAGGGGTTTACGCGCATTAAATATGCACTAAAAAACGAAAAATATGTTCCAAGAACGTGAAAATATAAACTTAAAAACAATTTTGTTTTTGTAATTTATATGCCGTTAAGGGAAAATTATGCAAAAATATGCACTTACCAATCGAAAATGCTTTAGTTGTTCTGAAACAGATAAATATGGTGTCATTCAACATCCAGGAAAAAAACATGCAATTGCATATATGTTGCTCCCCTGGTAATGATTTTGGTATTGTTGGCGATAGCAAATTTTGTGCAAAAAATAACATAAAGAAAGTTTCGAAGAAGAGTGTTAACTCGTTCACATATTATTGATTTTTTACCACTCGTACCACAAAAAAAAGTACGCTATGCGGCGATTCATTCTGCAAACTAAAAGTTCCTTAATAAATTTTATAGAGTTACTATAAGTCGATTATTGTAAATATTTTTTTAATACACTTCATTAAAAATAGAAACTATTTATGAAAATAATTTATGAAAATCTTATTAATACGAAAAATCGAAAAAAATGCTTATGTTATGCAAATGCTTAGTCAAAAAGGAATTATAGTTTAACAAGAAAGGAAGATATAGTCGGTCAAGCCCGACTATATAATAAACTACACCATTGTATACGAGCACAAAAATGTGGGAAGGGGACTTATATTACACCAATATATTACGCCAATTTTACTAAAATGGGAGCTATAATCAATTGTGGACCGATCTTCATAAAATTTGATACAAGGATTGATACTTGTACAGAAATTCTTTAAACTGAATTTCATTAAAATATTCTTATTTTTTAAGGCATTTTTGAGTGAAGCTAGGTGAAATAATGGACTGATAATAACCAGTTTAAACAGTCTTCGTCCCTGTATCATAAAATTTTCACACGCCAAATTTCATTGAATTATTTTTAAAAATTTGACCCGTAATTTGTGCACAAGGTTCACATAGACAGCTAAACGTCCAGCTAGACGGACGGACATCGTTAGATCGATTTAAAAGTTGATTCTGAGTCGACTAGTATACTTTAAGGTGGGTCTTGGAAAACTTTATATACGTTACAAACGTCAGCACAAACGTACCACCTATGGTGGTGTAGGTTATAAAAAGCTATTCAAAACATTGGTAGTTTTCACATGAAATGAAACCCAAATTTTATAGGAATTTTTTTGGACGACTTTTTATTTGAACTTTCCGAGCTTGTAATTAGATTCTTATATTTTGGCATGCCTTGTAATTTTATCGAAGGAATTCTACCAATTCTCCTCTGTTTAAATTGGTCCAAAATTTATTAATCGATTATAATTTAAAATTATTTGAACATTTTTAATTTTTTCACTCCTCTTAAAGTCATCCCGGCATTATATCCGGATATTTAAGTAGTTTAGAAGATGTATTATTATTGGATAATATACATAGATATTCCTTTATTTGAAATCCTGTGCGCTACACAACTTAATATATTAATACAAAAATACAATCGTATTGGAATTTTGATAAATTAAAAATTTGCAACAAATTGACTTTGATTTCTACACAGAGAAAAAAATTCATATATTTCATAATTTTCTTCATAAATTTTATGAATCGAACATACTTTTTTCCCAAACTTTTTTCACAAAAAATAAAAATTTGTTCATATATATTATTGACTTATACCTAATGATAATTTTGCAAAAATGCTGCCAAAATTTTAATTTAATTTTCAAATTCTAAATCAAAATACTTATGCACGAAAATATTAATAATAAATCCCTTTAAATGGCAATTTTCTAATAAGAATCTGCTAAAAGGTAAGAATTAAAAATTTATTTAATTTCGCTGCCATTCTATAGCACATGCATCTGCTCTGTTCTTCTGCTCCCAACATATGCCTAAAAATAGTTAATAACCAAAAATTCTGTAAAGAAAATTTCAAACATGCACTGCCTGCCACTTGAATAAGGAATCACATTTTTTTAAATTTAATTAATTATATCTCCTAAACTAAAGTTCACATAAAAAAATAATTTTTTTGCTCAACCAAATTTCAAAGTGTTGGCTTTAGTTTCCTGAAGAAATAAAAAATATACATATTTTGTTATACTAAAATTATGCATTTATTTAAAGACATGTGTTTCTGTGGTACTTTTTCGTGTGTCACTTGAATAAGGAATATTGTACAACTAAGAAAACTGTAATTTAGCATTAAATTAGTAATGAATACTGCCACCATTTTTAGAAATAACCTCAAAAATGCGATTTGGCATCGACTTGTATAATGACTCTAAGTAATATAGCGAAATTGAAGTCCATGCTTCCGTTATTGCATGCTTTAATTCTCAAATTGTTTTCCTCCTTAATAAACTTTTCTTGCAAGCAAACCATTGAATTCAGGTCTGGTGAATATGGGGGCCAATTAAATTTGAACACCTTGTTGACTAATCCATTGTTTTACTGCTCTGGCGGTATGAATCGGAGCATTGTCGTGTTAGTACGTCCAAGATATGGGTCCAAAGAAATCATTAAATTTTGGAAATGCTTCCTCCAGAAATTTTTTGTAAGTCGTTGCAGTAATTTGGTTGGATACAAAAACCAATTCTATGGTACCATAAAACGAAATGGCACCCCATACCATTATTCCGCCCTCTTGGCTGTGTCTGGGGCTCAAAAATAATTCCTCCTTATTTAGGTCATAGAAGTAATATTTATATCCGTCGGGACCATCAATATTAAACTCTTTTTCATCGGAAAATACAACTTTAAACCATTTTTCGGACCATATCATTATATTTTTGGCAGTTTTTATCGGACTATGTGTGGGCACGACTTTAAAATACGATGCACTGTTCTTAGATTGGCACTGACTCCACTTTTTTCACGTATTTTTGATACCGACATGGCAAAATTTGACGCAATTCTATAAATTGTTCGTCTTTCTTTTGGAGTTGTTGCCATTTTCTTCCGCCATGTTTTATGTTTTTTCCGTATTTTTCCACGTTATTAAAATGATTGTACACAACTGTCTTTCCTCTATTAATGTTTTATGTTATTTGGGCTCGTATTCTGACCCTGAGATTTCAAAATCAGAATTTTTTCTTTTTCGGAGTTATTGAGAGCCTTACCGCGTCCCATTTTGAATAAAAACTATTTGAAAACTATTAAATTAAAAATTCTCTAGCCGTTTATATTGAAAAAAATTCAAATCATAGCCTTCTTTATTAATATTAAAAATAATTCCTTATTCAAGTGACACAAGAAATAGTACCACAGAAATACACGTCTTTAAATGCATAATTTTAGTATAAGAAAATTAGTATATTTTTTATTTCTTCAGGAAACTAAAGCCAACACTTTGAAATTTGGTTGCGCAAAAAGTTATTTTTTTATGTGAACTTTAGTTTAGGAGATATACTTAATTAAAGTTAAAAAAATGTGATTCCTTATTCAAGTGGCAGGCATTACAGGCATTTACAAATTGAAAATATAAATAAAAATTTATACAATTTGTTTAAGTCTTCCTGATTTTTGATTCATTTCAAAAAAAAAATGTAAAAAAAGTGTTAATATTTAAGACATTATTCTTAAATATTATGAACTAAAATCAATGAAAGTAAATTCGTATATTTATTCTTATATTTCTATGTATCTAATGGAAAAATAAATTTTTTTGATACTCATTGCCATCTGATTTAAAATATAAATAATTTTTTGTGAGGTAAGTGTAAAAATAATCGATAACATTACAAAGTTTTTAATCAAGATATTCGTAGTTCTTTTTTTGTTGACATTTTGCAAATTTACATTATAATCAGAAAACATGTGGCCTTCCAAAATGAATGATAAAATGTTTTGATTCTAAGTACATTGTTAATAAAAAAATAAAATCAAATAAGATTTTAGAATTATTTAAAAAAATCTTTTGCTAGAATTTGACTTTGACTGTCATACGAACAGAATTTATTTGATTATTTAAGGAAATAATTTGCCCACTTTTCGAACGGCCAAAATCTTTAAATTTAGAATAAAAAGTTGTTTTATAAATTTTTAATGATTAATCGAATCATTTTTCAAAACAAGTTTTTGGTAAATTAGTATATGTTGAAAAAAAAAACATTTATTTGAAAATTTTTTCTCATAAACATTACGAATCGAACATGCCTTTTTCCCAAACTTTTTTCATAAAAAATAAAATTTTGTTCATAGATATTAGTAAATTGTTCATGATGAAAATTTTAGGAATTTTGAAAAGAATTTTATTAAATCTTTGATTTAGTTTTATTAGATTAGAATGTAAACGGTAAATTAAAATAGCAATACATGAAAATATTAACAACAAACGCATTTAAATGGAAAAATTCCGAGGAAAATTTGTTTAAAAAATAATAATTTTCATAATTTTCCGCGCAAATTATTATGAATTATTATGAAACTAAAATATATAGGATATAACAGATGCGCAAAGAAACTATTTCGTATTAGTTTAGAATGAATTTACAAGCAATAAAATAATATTATAAAATCAAACAAATTTTTTTATAAAATTTTATTTTAAGTTAAGTAATCATTTATTAAAAAAAAATCTAGTCATATTTTCTTCTGTGCAATGAAATACATTATTAAAACCAAATATTATTTTTTATTGAATTTAATTTAAATCCAAATAATGATTTATTTAGAAAAATTTTAGCCATAATTTTTTCTGTATATGAACTGAAATCAATGAAAGTAAATTTTTATATTTACTCGTATGTACAAACTTTTTTCTGTGTAGTTTAAAAACCCTGTTGAAAATGATTAAAAATTTCATTAGGAATAAATGTGTAAACCACATTTTAATAGATTTCGGATTAAAGCCTTTCACGGGCATTCAAGTATCAGTATTATTTGAAATAAGAAAATAGTATAGCTTTTCTAAAGATATAATTAAAGTTAGAATTAACAGGAAAGGTATAAATTATGATTAAATTCTAGAAAAATTTCAGGCATATTAATTTTTTAAATATTCAACAAAAATTTAAACTTTTTGCTGAATATTTAACTTTTCAATTATTTTTTATTTCAAAAATTATTCCAATGATTCAAGTGATATGGAAATAACCAAAGATTCTGAAATTTATAACTGAATAAATAATATCAAAAAATAAAAAAATAGATTTTAGCAATATTGATTATCATTGACTTTATTTAGAAAAATCTAAAAAGAACAGAAAACTAGATTTGCTTTTAATGCTGTGTATTGTCATCATCAACAGAAAGTGAAAGGATTTTTTTCACCTATCTGTTTTTATTTAAAAAAAAAGCAATAATCTTTTGAAGGTCAAAATTTTTAAATATATAAACACAACAGGTCTGGTCCGAAAATTTCCATACAAATTTGTATGAAAAATGCGCAATATGAGCCGGTTAAAATATAAATTTTATTTTAAATTATCTCTAGATTTTCGTTGCTTTTAAAACACAGAAAAAAAACATGGTTACAGCATTATCACTACAAAAATATTATATTCCCGTTGTTAATTTTCTTTAATAACTCTGTGTTCATGATAACAATATTTTTGTTTAAATTTTGTCATTTTATGTTTACACTCAATAAGAATTTTAATATGGTTGGCTGTAAAAATAATGTTTTTAAATATTTTTGCAGGAAACAAAATTATATTAATATGAAAAATATCATTATTTACATTATATATAAACATTCTAAAAGTAATAAATTTTATTAATACATTTTATATATGACAAATATGGCAATGTGGTATAATATAATAAGATAGAATAATAAGATAATAACATCAAACCATAATGGATAACGATGTTGAAAATTATTCAATTATATGTAAAACTAGAATCATAATAATTGTTACTTATAATCATATTTATTTTTCTCTGTGATCACATGTTCCAATCATAAGATGTTGCTCTTAGATTATGGTCACTACAACTATATTTTTTTCTGCGTATATTTACTTAAAAAAAATACCATATATTTTTTTAATTTATGTGAATTTCGTAAACAAAATTTAAACAAATATTGAAGTAAAGAGAGAAATGAAAAGAAAATAAATAAAATTGTTATTTATTTTCTATTGCTGTCTAAGCTTTTGTTTAATTTAACAATGCGGGCTATGTAACTCAACGTCTATACGAAGATATTTTTATTTTCCAGTATAATAACGTCGGCAGAATAACGGGGAAAAAATTATTATTTACAACTTTACATTAAGGGATGAGAACGCGTACATGAGAAATTTAAGTTTTTAAGTTTTTTTTTTACCGAAAATTTTAATTTTTTTTTCGTGTTTATTTTTTATTTGTCCTTTTAAAACATTATTAATTCATTTTGCGCCTTATTTTTGTTAAAAAGGCAAAATTTTAAAAGAGGATAATAAATTTGACAGATTATGTTAAACATTATTTCTCAGCTTCATGTTTAAAGATCTATTGCGAAATATATGGGTTTCTTATTGGTACACACGTAACGTTTTAAAGAGAGAAATAGGATTTCACAACTGCCAACATAATGTCTCCCTGTAGACTAGAGCTAAAGGAATCAGGATTTGCTGTGTTTACACTATGTTTGTATGAATGATAATTTTAAAAGTAGTTTAATTTAATTATATAATTTGTCTCCAATTTTTGGTTTTTTTTATTATATGTTAACGAGTTGTTTTTAGGTTTGTTTATGTTAATAAAACCAAAAAATTATTTAAAAAATAAAAGTTTTTGCATTTTTTATCTTGTAATTAATTACAAGATTAATCGATTAATCGAAGAAAATTCAAATGAAATTTAATTCGATTATCTTCAATGCCGAATAATTGACAACCCTAACTTTGAACCATACATATTATTTCCTGGAAAATCTTTCGGCCATAATTTTTATATTATAAAAATTATATATAAATTTATAAATGGGTTCATGTCTTTGAAAAAAAATCTGCCTCATATTGCCATCCGAGTATAGATATAGAAATAATCAAAAAGAAATTACAAATACTTTCTTCAAGGTGGTTCGTCTTTTATTATCATCTTTTTATCATTTGGTCATGCAAAATTCGTGATAAAAAGTTTTTGTCATAAAGTACACTGTTTTTAACAGTTTTGACAGTTTAGTATTTTTAAGGCTAAATCTAGCTTTTTTATTTAGCTTTCACCCTCGAAATTTTTCTTTTAAATTCTAGTGTTATTATTTCAACAAAGCAGAAAATAATTTCTTATTTATTATTATTAATTTTATTTTTACATAATTATCCATTTATATATTTTTGTGTATAATTATTTTTTTAAATACTTCATCAATAATAGAAAATATTTATGAAAATAATTTTTAAAAAATTTTATTAATGGGAAAAATAATACAAAAATTTGGTAATGCTTAATCAAATAGAATTACAGATCAAAAATTAAGAAAAACTATTGGGTAATATTTCGTATGAAATATAACCCAAATTTCTAAGGGAATTTTTTTAACGATGGTTTATTTGGTGTATTAGTGAATATTATTTATAATATCTATTATAAAACCTTTAATAAAATATCAAAAACTAATGAGAACAGGACAAATAAGGAAGCTAAATAAAAATTAATGCATTAAAAAATTATTTTTTCAAGAAAAAATATGTAAAAAAAAGAACGTCTGAAATTGTGCATCATTGAACCATTGTGCAGTATATACATTATTATTATAAAAGAACTGAATAATCATTGCTCTATCTTCTCTGTTATGCTGAAAATCATTAAATATTACAATTTTTTCCAGGAAAATTTTAAATATTTTTTCACAAGTTGAAAATATAAATGAACATTTTAATTACTTTGTTCAAGCTTTCTTGATTATAGGTGTTGCCAGTTGAAGCTTTTAAATGCTAAATCTAGCTTTTTTATTTTTCTTTTAGCCTGAAAATTTTCATTTTAGCTTCTAGCCTTTTTTGATTCTTAAAATTGCCAGAAAAGGCTAAAATGGTAGTACTTCAAAAATGAAGACAATATTTTCTTACTTGCTATTATATACTAATTTTATTTTGCAGAATCATCCATTTAACATTTTTGCGTATTTATTTCCAAAAAATCTAGTTTATTTATATTTAACAAACATTTTCACCTGCGGCACTTCATTCTCAAAATCAAAGTCAAAAAATAATTTTGTGTACTTACTAAATCGATTACTATAATTATTTTTTAATAAACTACAGTAACCATAGAAACTATTTATGAACATTATTTAAAAATATTCTTATAAAACGAAAAATCACCCTAGATTTTGGAAATTTTTCATAAAAAAGAATTATAGTTCAAAAATTACTTCAAATTCACTTCAAAACATTGAGTAATTTTTCAAATGATTAGGTTTTATTTTATTAATAAACTTATTGAAACATGTTAAAAAAAAAATAATAAAAACTATTATTTGTAGGGCATTTTTCATTATTTGGCTTTTTTTACAGTTGAATTTAGCCTTTTTTTCTCCCCTCCTGTCCACATTGATGATTATATTTCATTTAAGGTAAAGGCGAAGAAATTTTTAATATTTAAGAAATTAGTTTTAAATTTTGCAAACTAAAATTAATGAAACGAAATTATTTTATTTATGTACAAAATTGGTTCTGTCTATAATAAATAATCAAACAAAAATTATTTGCAAACAATAGTAGCTAAAAATTAAAGGACATTTATAAAAATTTTATGCGGTACCTATTTTCATGGCCAATACCTATATTATTTAAATCCCTTAATATAAGAACAATAATTTTAATCATAACAATTCAAGATTTTGAAAAATTTGTAAGAAATCATTCATACTTTGTTTACTTAATATAGTTTGAAAAAAAAAAAAAAAAAATACAAATAAATTTAAGATTTTACAAATAATATTCTCGATATCAAAGCACAATTTCGTAAATAGCAAAAAATTGTTATAAGTCCAAAATCTTAAAAATTATATAAATTAAAAATTATATTAAATTCGCCATTCTATGGATAAAAAATTTGCACTTGCAATTAATTGAAATTCAATGGATTGTGAACGCTTATTTCGATAACAGTGCAATATTGTCGCTTAGTAATTTACAATTATCAGTTGTTTAAGCATAAGAATTCCAAACGAAATTCACACAGTAAAAAAGTTATGCCATATTTAGTATTGCATAGTTGATGTTACAATATGACAATTGCAACTTTATTTATTTTATTGTTTTATTGCAATAAAAAGCAACGATATTTTGTATTTACACTTTTACAAGAAAAATTGCACTAAACACTCAAATACATTATTGATACATTTTGGAATATTTTGCAGGAAAACTTAAATAAATATCACAGCTTGTTTAAAAAATATGGTCAATTATATCTTACTACTCATGGTAATATTCCTTAAATTTTCGCAAAATTTTAAGCATTACTTTATTTAATGATATGTTTTACATCGAAAATAATTTTTATTATTTTAAAAATCGAATTATAATATGAATTATTTAACGACTTTTTGAAGTAATAAATAATTTATTATTCCATAAAATAACGACTATTTTTCCATTACGAGTCGCTTTATTATATTAACAACACGTAGAAGTAATTTCTGCTTAGAATAGGTACTACTAAATTTCATATCTTGGAGTTTCCCCTTGATAGAGTAAGGACAAAAATAGTAATAATTACTTTTTTGTGAAAAGGATAAGTATAATATTCATTTGAAATATTTTGTTTTCATGGAAATAATAGTATTGATATGGTTTAAAAATAGAATATGAATTAAGAACAAGGAAAGGACTGCAAATATTTAATGGCTTTAGAAGTAGTGATATTTTTCATATAAATAAAATTTTGCTTCTGGTAAAAGTATTTATAAACATATAATTTTTGCAGTCAACCATATTAAAATTTTTATTAAGTGGAACCACTAAGAACAATAACATCATGAACACAGAAATATTAAAACTCAAGAAAATTAACAATGAGAACATAATATTGTTGTAATGATAATGCTGTAACCATGCAGTAGCAATTATTCTTTGAGAAAAAGGTATTATACACAAAATAAAAAATTATGAAATGCTATGACTTAAATTAATTTTGAAATAAACTCAATAAAAATAAAAAACAGAAAAAAAATTAAAAATAGATATTTTTGTATGAAAAAAGTTGAAGGAATCTTTTTTTTTAATAGTGAACCATTTTGTTGCAGAACAATTTATATTGCAATTTTTAGTAAACATTATAATTTTATAATATCATAGGAGGACAAAAATTAAACGGGTAAAATATTTTCAAAAATGCTTCTTAAAATAACATTTGCATTATGAATGTACTTTAAGTGGTAATAATATTTTTAAATAACTGCGTTTAAAGAAGATATATTCATCTTCTATGAGTAATTTAAAATATTAAAATCCGTTTACATGTAACAGAGATATTGGTGCTTAAAATTATATACTTCTTCGATCTTTTTTTTTGTTTTCCAAAAAATTTAAATCGTGAATAAATTCTCGCGTTGTTAAAAATTCAAAAAAAAAAAAAAGATATGAAGATGGCACTATAGGGTATGCAGAATATGAACAAAATCCGACAACCTATTTTTGGAATGAACTATATGTATATATATATTTATATATAAGAAACACGAGCTTTGCCTCGATTGAAAATATTATATTCTTTTTATGATCAAATAAAGAAAGTGATGCTGTCCAAGGCCACAATGTCAAGAAAACAATTAATTAAAAAGATGGTAAATAGCTCACTTTAATTTTATGAAACTATCGAAATTGTGCGACTTCTGAATGCTGATTACACAAAGATTTATTTCAAAAACTGTTAAAATGTAACTCATGTATTAAACTTAATTTTGAAGCAACAGATTTCAAAGCATTTGAGTTGAGTTTTATCCGATTTTTGGCTGCGAAGGCCTAAAACTATTAGAATAATTTTCATGAACATAAATTTTTATGTTAAACTATCTTTTTCTCTCTTTTGTCCAGCGAAACAAAGAATTGATCTTTTGTGGACGCAGATAATTATATTAGATATTCATTATACGAAAAAGTCTTTTCATATTAAATATCTTATGAAACAAAAATAATGTCGCAATTATTAATATTATTTATAAATTATTATATATAATTTTTAAACTAATTAAGGCTGTAGTGAGTCGCGCATACATTGCAATATCAAATGGGGTTAACGAAACAACATCTTGTGAGAACTCCTAGTGTAGACTATAAAAATTGAAGTATCCAATATTCCTAAAATAATTATTATTACTATTTTATAAAGTTTAATGGTCAATTTTTGGGTTGTTAAATCCTACATTTTAGAAACAGTGTTTTTTTTTGTCACAAATGCTATTTAAATGGCATTATCTTTATTTATTAAAATTTATTTTATATTTCAGTAGCTATTGACTAACCGTATACCCTTTTTTACAATTTATAAGTTTTTAAATTTTCCTTATTAAATTTTATTAATATAATGTACTTTTCATCTGCATTCATTTGATATTTTGCCGCAAAATTTGCTAGCATAATAAATTTAATACTTTTGACATTTTTTCTGTTATAATAAGAATTTTGAAATGAAAAAGCGAATGGACAACCCAATTTACTTTTTTTTTTTTTTTTTTTTTTGGAACACTGTCGCACCAGAAGATACTTATTATTTGTTGATTTCAGTATTTTTCCCAAACAGTTTTTTAGAAAAAAATGTTTTTTGGATTGAAATAAATCATACACCAAAAGCTCCGCAAATATATATTGGGCTTTTTTATTGACCTACAGAAACTGTTGTATTCTATTTATTTTTTTTTTATATTTCACTTTTTGTTATAAAGATAGGAAATATGAATTATGGGTACAAAAGGAATTAAACGCCATTAACTTTGATATAAAGTGTTCTAAAAGAATGTAGTGTATATATAGGAAAACTTTAACTTTAAATTAGTTTAGTTCAAACGACTATTTGAAACAAAATACTACGATACGTTAACAAAAAGCCATATTTATAAATATTAAGGATATAAAAAACAACATAACCAAATTTCAAAAAATTTTAAATTTTCTTACGGAAATAAATTTTAATCAAATATTTTTATTATTAATTTCGCTCCTTTAAAGTTCTGCCTCAAAAGTAAAAATACCAAACCGTATAACAAACACACTACAAGTAAAACATGTCAGTGACATGTTTATTGCTTCTTGAATATCAATTGTATGAATGTGTATTTGATGTCTATAAAAAAAAATAAGCAATCCCAATCAAAACAAAAAAAAAAATAAATAAATAAAAAGAAAAAAAAACTATATTTCCCTTTATATGTTTATTTTTTTTGCCAAATATTATTTATCTTTAGTTTATGGGAAAACATGTAAAATACATGAAACTAAAATCCAAAGAGATAAGAAAAAATAATCAATGAAGTTGCCAAATAAAACATAACAAAACATCAATTTTATTTAGCGAGGCATGTACACACCAAATAATAAAGATAAAAGTCGAAAACATTTTTCAAACGTAAATATGTAAATAAAGGTAGATGTTGAATCATTCCTTTTAAAACCACACTCAGAGAAAAAAACATGCTGACATCATTATCAGTACAACAATATTATGTTTTCATTATTAATTTTGTTGAATTTTAATAACCTTGTATAAATTATAAGAATATTTTTGTTCAAATTTGGTCATTTAATGTTTACACTCAATAAAAATTTTAATATGGTTGACTGCAAAAATTATATGTTTTTAAATATTTTTACTAAAAAAATTTATTAATATGAAAAAAATCATTGCTTTTATAGTCATTAAATAATTGCAGTCTTTTCCTTTTCTTGTTAAACCATATTATAATTCCCATGATAGTAAAATGTTTCAAATATATATATAATACTAATGCTTTTCCCAAACTTAGTGGAAAAATTTATAACTTGTTTATATTTAAATATATTTTGTTTTTAATGTTTGTTTTCCAACTTCATTTTAGTGCTCATTTAGTTTATATATAAATAAATATAAATAGAAAAGGTTCGGATATACTCGGTGTTGTTCAAACAATATAAAATATTGATTAACTACCATTAAAGGGTTTAGTTAGAAAAACATTTCTTGTCACATATGGTGGCATAAATAAATATAATTAATGAACAAATAATATATAAATATATATGTTTTTTTTTTTTTTTTTTTTTTTTTTTGGCTAATGAACACTTTTCTCTATTATTTTCAATAAAAGAAATTATAAAAATAATTTTTTATTAATACGTATATATATGA